>OW964553.2:48078087-48604087 GCA_943138885.2 Tholera decimalis
AATAAAAAACAAGATTTAGCAAAGGCTTATTTTTACGAAGTTGCTAGCCGCTTCGATCAACTTTAGAGTCGATAACATAAAAAACAAGGTTTAGCAAAGGCTTATTTTTACGAAGTTGCTATCCGCTTCGATCAACTTTAGAGTCGATAAATAGTAATAAACTAACTTGGAGAGTTAGAAAGGGAGAAGGTTTGGTAATATGTACCTAAACGCACTTCTAAGTGATATCTGATTAGTTCAGATAGAAGAGAAAAAATAAAAATTAAGAGAAGCCTCTTAAAGTTTAAGAACAAAGTTAAAGAAAGAAATTAAATAAACTATTGAGTTTCAATAAGCCGAAAAGAACTCGATAGTTAAAAGAAGAGAAGAAGATAGAGATGAGTCATGAATATAGTACGAAAGATGAATATATTTACATAATTATATACTTAAATCGTTGTTTAGTTTTTGACGAAGAGTGATGGAAGAGGAAGTGCAGTACCCGCTGCCCTGACTCCTTGCTGGGAGACCTTTGTTAACGGCTGCTGAGGAAGCCTCTCTTGTACCTCCTCCTCCGGCTCCTCTTGTGCGTGCCGCAAAAGCTATCGTTACAGTTTGGCGCCCAACGTAAAATCATAGCTAGTCGGTTTAATTTTTTTTCAAAATTCCAAAAAAACTATTACTAGTAGCTTTTTTCTTTGGACTCACTTTTTGGCTTAGACTCTTTTTTAATATTAAGTTCTGGGATAGGAGACTCACTCTTTACACTAACACTATACTAGACTTCCTCTTCACACGAACACTAGTTTATCACCTCTTTTACCACTAGTTTATTCCCTCTTTAACCTCTTATAACACTTTTTTTTATTTTTTTGTGATCTTACTCTTACTCAACCTCTTTCTTATATTTAATTTATCCTCTTGAGTTTTTTTTAGCACTCTTTAACCCTCTCATTTACCTGCCCTCTCCCTCTTTACCTTCTTTTGCTATCTATAATATTAATTTTCAGTCATGGATAGAATTATACTCCACTCATCGTCAAAAACTAAACAACGATTTAAGTATATAATTATGTAAATATATTCATCTTTCGTACTATATTCATGACTCATCTCTATCTTCTTCTCTTCTTTTAACTATCGAGTTCTTTTCGGCTTATTGAAACTCAATAGTTTATTTTATTTCTTTCTTTAACTTTGTTCTTAAACTTTAAGAGGCTTCTCTTAATTTTTATTTTTTCTCTTCTATCTGAACTAATCAGATATCACTTAGAAGTGCGTTTAGGTACATATTACCAAACCTTCTCCCTTTCTAACTCTCCAAGTTAGTTTATTACTATTTATCGACTCTAAAGTTGATCGAAGCGGCTAGCAACTTCGTAAAAATAAGCCTTTGCTAAACCTTGTTTTTTATGTTATCGACTCTAAAGTTGATCGAAGCGGCTAGCAACTTCGTAAAAATAAGCCTTTGCTAAACCTTGTTTTTTATGTTATCGACTCTAAAGTTGATCGAAGCGGCTAGCAACTTCGTAAAAATAAGCCTTTGCTAAACCTTGTTTTTTATGTTATCGACTCTAAAGTTGATCGAAGCGGCTAGCAACTTCGTAAAAATAAGCCTTTGCTAAATCTTGTTTTTTATTTGATGGGTTTTCGACGCGAGCGGACTGACAGACTCCGAAAACAAGCCTACTGTCATGTACTAATCAGGTCGAGTAGTGATCATTGAATGTGAATCCTACCTGACCTAACTTCGTGAGATGTTGGTGTGATTGAATGAGGCATGTAAGTTATATGAATGTGGATAAACTTTAACCTTACAAAATTTTTGTTCTAGACCAAAAATTTTCTCGGGGTCGATGGGGAAATATAGTATCTGTTATTACAAATACCAAATAACTTACATTTTCTTTGTAATCATAATCCATAATTCATCCATCAAAACAAATATTTTCTTGTCATGACATTTTTTACGTCAAGGCTGACAAACTGTAATTTCTTCTTCTTTGTAGTCACTGAATGGCTAATAGACTAAAAAGGTTGTTCATACTTTTATTATATAATTGTTATTCACTTTTATCGATAGGACTAGCTTAATATTGTATATTATATTGTGGTTGTCTACTGATTAACGGCATTTTAAATTATAATTATAAATTTCTAAAAC
Organism: Tholera decimalis; assembly: GCA_943138885.2. Lineage (NCBI taxonomy): Eukaryota > Metazoa > Arthropoda > Insecta > Lepidoptera > Noctuidae > Tholera > Tholera decimalis. The sequence continues at coordinate 48,080,231 of OW964553.2, forward strand.
ACACTCTCAGATTTTATCGAAGAGGTTTAATAAATTATGCTCGAATATAACTGGCTGATCAAATAACTGGCAAGATGGACTATTTTGGACTCTACAATTTGAATTCTGGTACAGAATGAGAATGGAATGGATTTTGAACGCTGAGCTGGGTATAAAAGGCGCTGGGGGCCATCTCCGGGAGTTCAGTCTTTGACCAGTTTTTGAAGAGTTTAGTTCTCGACGAGTTTTGACGAAGAGTGATGGAAGAGGAAGTGTAGTACCCGCTGCCCTGACTCCTTGTTGGGAGCCTGCTGCCCTGACGCCTTGCTGGGAGCCTGCTGCCCTGACGCCTTGCTGAGAGCCTACTGCCCTGACGCCTTGTTGGGAGCCTGCTGCCCTGACGCCTTACTGGGAGCCTGCTGCCCTGACGCCTTGCTGAGAGCCTGCTGCCCAGACGCCTTGTTGGGAGCCTACTGCCAGACCGCCTTGCTCGAGCTGCTGTACGACGAAGACATCTTGGAGTAGAAGGCGATCCTGGAGTGGTCTGCCAAGCCGTCCCGCAAGTACTATACTCTAAACCTCCTCCTCTTCTCTCCTGAGAGTGTGTCAGATAGGTAGGTAGGCCGGTTTCTAGGATAGGTAGATAGGTAGACAGGTTTTTTTATAAAATACTGTTTATTAATACTACATTAAATTTAATGGTACATCTATTTTACCCTCTTTTATTGGAGAAGAAATATAGTATTTGTTATTACAAATACCAAATAACTTACATTTTCTTTGTAATCATAATCCATAATTCATCCATCAAAACAAATATTTTCTTGTCATGACATTTTTTACGTCAAGGCTGACAAACTGTAATTTCTTCTTCCTTGTAGTCACTGAATGGCTAATAGACTAAAAAGGTTGTTCATACTTTTATTATATAATTGTTATTCACTTTTATCGATAGGACTAGCTTAATATTGTATATTATTATTGTGGTTGTCTACTGATTAACGGCATTTTAAATTATAATTATAAATTTCTAAAACACACTCTCAGATTTTATCGAAGAGGTTTAATAAATTATGCTCGAATATAACTGGCTGATCAAATAACTGGCAAGATGGACTATTTTGGACTCTACAATTTGAATTCTGGTACAGAATGAGAATGGAATGGATTTTGAACGCTGAGCTGGGTATAAAAGGCGCTGGGGGCCATCTCCGGGAGTTCAGTCTTGGACCAGTTTCTGAAGAGTTTAGTTCTCGACGAGTTTCGACGAAGAGTGGTGGAAGAGGAAGTGCAGTACCCGCTGCCCTGACTCCTTGTTGAGAGCCTGCTGCCTTGACGCCTTGTTGGGAGCCTGCTGCCCTGACGCCTTGCTGGGAGCCTGCTGCCCTGACGCCTTGCTGAGAGCCTACTGCCCTGACGCCTTGCTGCGATCCTGCTGCCCTGACGCCTTGCTGGGAGCCTGCTGCCCTGACGCCTTGCTGAGAGCCTGCTGCCCAGACGCCTTGTTGGGAGCCTACTGCCAGACCGCCTTGCTCGAGCTGCTGTACGACAAAGACATCGTGGAGTAGAAGGCGATCCTGGAGTGGTCTGCCAAGCCGTCCCGCAAGTACTATACTCTAAACCTCCTCCTCTTCTCTCCTGAGAGTGTGTCAGATAGGTAGGTAGGCCGGTTTCTAGGATAGGTAGATAGGTAGGCAGGTTTTTATAAAATACTGTTTATTAATACTACATTAAATTTAATGGTACATCTATTTTACCCTCTTTTATTGGAGAAGTAGAAGGTATCGTTACAGCCAAACTGTAACGATACCTTCTACTTCTCCAATAAAAGAGGGTAAAATAGATGTACCATTAAATTTAATATATTAATAATATACAGTATTTTATAAAAAACCTGCCTACCTATCTACCTATCCTAGAAACCGGCCTACCTACCTATCTGACACACTCTCAGGAGAGAAGAGGAGGAGGTTTAGAGTATAGTACTTGCGGGACGGCTTGGCAGGCCACTCCAGGATCGCCTTCTACTCCACGATGTCTTCGTCGTACAGCAGCTCGAGCAAGGCGGTCTGGCAGTAGGCTCCCAACAAGGCGTCTGGGCAGCAGGCTCTCAGCAAGGCGTCAGGGCAGCAGGCTCCCAGTAAGGCGTCAGGGCAGCAGGCTCCCAACAAGGCGTCAGGGCAGTAGGCTCTCAGCAAGGCGTCAGGGCAGCAGGCTCCCAGCAAGGCGTCAGGGCAGCAGGCTCCCAACAAGGCGTCAAGGCAGCAGGCTCTCAACAAGGAGTCAGGGCAGCGGGTACTGCACTTCCTCTTCCACCACTCTTCTCGAAACTCGTCGAGAACTAAACTCTTCAGAAACTGGTCCAAGACTGAACTCCCGGAGATGGCCCCCAGCGCCTTTTATACCCAGCTCAGCGTTCAAAATCCATTCCATTCTCATTCTGTACCAGAATTCAAATTGTAGAGTCCAAAATAGTCCATCTTGCCAGTTATTTGATCAGCCAGTTATATTCGAGCATAATTTATTAAACCTCTTCGATAAAATCTGAGAGTGTGTTTTAGAAATTTATAATTATAATTTAAAATGCCGTTAATCAGTAGACAACCACAATATAATATACAATATTAAGCTAGTCCTATCGATAAAAGTGAATAACAATTATATAATAAAAGTATGAACAACCTTTTTAGTCTATTAGCCATTCAGTGGCTACAAAGAAGATGAAATTACAGTTTGTCAGCCTTGACGTAAAAAATGTCATGACAAGAAAATATTTGTTTTGATGTATGAATTATGGATTATGATTACAAAGAAAATGTAAGTTATTTGGTATTTGTAATAACAGATACTATATTTCCCCAAAATATAGTATTTGTTATTACAAATACCAAATAACTTACGTTTTCTTTGTAATCATAATCCATAATTCATACATCAAAACAAATATTTTCTTGTCATGACATTTTTTACGTCAAGGCTGACAAACTGTAATTTCATCTTCTTTGTAGCCACTGAATGGCTAATAGACTAAAAAGGTTGTTCATACTTTTATTATATAATTGTTATTCACTTTTATCGATAGGACTAGCTTAATATTGTATATTATATTGTGGTTGTCTACTGATTAACGGCATTTTAAATTATAATTATAAATTTCTAAAACACACTCTCAGATTTTATCGAAGAGGTTTAATAAATTATGCTCGAATATAACTGGCTGATCAAATAACTGGCAAGATGGACTATTTTGGACTCTACAATTTGAATTCTGGTACAGAATGAGAATGGAATGGATTTTGAACGCTGAGCTGGGTATAAAAGGCGCTGGGGGCCATCTCCGGGAGTTCAGTCTTTGACCAGTTTTTGAAGAGTTTAGTTCTCGACGAGTTTTGACGAAGAGTGATGGAAGAGGAAGTGCAGTACCCGCTGCCCTGACTCCTTGTTGGGAGCCTGCTGCCTTGACGCCTTGTTGGGAGCCTGCTGCCCCGACGCCTTGCTGGGAGCCTGCTGCCCTGACGCCTTGCTGAGAGCCTGCTGCCCTGACGCCTTGCTGAGATCCTGCTGCCCTGACGCCTTGCCGGGAGCCTGCTGCCCTGACGCCTTGCTGAGAGCCTGCTGCCCAGACGCCTTGTTGGGAGCCTACTGCCAGACCGCCTTGCTCGAGCTGCTGTACGACGAAGACATCGTGGAGGAGAAGGCGATCCTGGAGTGGCCTGCCAAGCCGTCCCGCTAGTACTATACTCTAAACCTCCTCCTCTTCTCTCCTGAGAGTGTGTCAGATAGGTAGGTAGGCCGGTTTCTAGGATAGGTAGATAGGTAGGCAGGTTTTTATAAAATACTGTTTATTAATACTACATTAAATTTAATGGTACATCTATTTTACCCTCTTTTATTGGAGAAGTAGAAGGTATCGTTACAACGCATGGCAGCGTCCGAAACCATCTAGCCTAAAACGCACAGACAAACAGACAAAAATTATTAAAAATATATATCGGGTTCTCTTCATTAAAAAAGACCCCTAAAGATAGTTACTCCTAAATATCTTCCAGGTACAGACAGCAATCACTTACAGATTTATTACGTATAAACTGGTTGTAAATAAGACTTCCGCATCTTTTTTTTTTAAATTGAACCTGATGAGGCCGTTGTTTCTGAGCTGCTTGATAGCTTGGTTATCAACATGTCTGCTTAACCACTTCCCAACAATACTGTGGTAGTTTTCCCTGACGCATACCAAAATTCTCGGTAATACGATTCTATAAAAGGCCAAATCTCAAAGCAAGCTGTATAAACAAACAACAATAATCAGAATGTCAATGTTGAACAATGACTCGTGAGCACGAGCAGTAAGTTAAACGATAAGGAATACCCATCAGTAGCGTGTCTGGCTGTTTGTTTGTGATTCGTCTATTTACTTAGGATGAAATGCCGAGTAGGGTGACAGAGGGGTCACAGGGGAGGCGGGGGTGGCTGTGATGAACCTTTTCGTTGCAAACAAATATTGAATAACGTTAATTAGCGCTAATCGGCGCCGAGCACGCGGCTGCCGGCCACTGTTTATTTAGTTCACAATAATTACGAGTATACTTCACACCGCGGTGTTTGTGTGAAGTGTGGGAGTCGCTCGAGAAGTAAAAAGGCGCGTTTTAATGAGCGTTTCTTATGCGACGCCACGATGTTCGCGGAGATTAGTTCGGGATGACTTTGTGCTTGTCGGAGCAATTACGTGTTGTAAAGGTTTCTTTTTTTTTCCTTAAATTTATTTTGTTTTAGTATGTTACGAATTAACGACATCATGAATAGCTTTGACGATGCGATGTAAACAAATTGAAGTGTTTAATTAAGTATCACACTTTGTGCATCAGTAATATACAACATTACGGGATCTTATTCTCACAGAGTTCACTACACAACTCAACGCTGACACAAGAAGGATTCCTCTAATATCTTTTATTAAATAAATCAATATCAAAGGGCTGTATATCTTCCCAACCGGACAAACTTTATAGATGTCGTTAACCGCTGAAGGCGACCACGAGGGGTGTGCGCCCTCTACAACGAACACGTTTATTGATTATTCTTTACGTGAGATAAATAAACACATATTTTGAAACTCATTCTAATAATGTAATAATGTGTATCACCGCCGTGCCCGTAGTCTGAACACCACGATCATCACTCAGCCGATAAGCTCAGTAAATGCGATTAAATTTAATAAAAAAATACACGATAATGGCGTTATTCTGTACGCGAGCTACTTCAAAGGTTATCTAAATTGAAGCCGCAAGTAATATTTGCTGGGAGGGTAATCCGCTTAACATTATTGTGGAAAAACAAAATTTCGCGGAGACAAGCTTATGATTTGCGTCGTCATTGTTGAATTTTGTGATTTACCTTATTTTTCCACCTCACTATTATAACAAAATATTAGTCCAACACTATTTCTCAGTTGCCAAGAACACTTCGTCAAAGAATAGCTGTTATCATATCAGTAACGCATAAAACCCGTCCGGCACGCGACAGCACTCATGTTTACTTTACAATCGTCGAATCACACTCGATTAGCCGGGATCGTGAGTTAATCAGCCGCGGATACTTTCCTCGTCTCATAAAGAGAAAGCAAAGTCCCTTATCAAAGGCAATGAGCCAACACAAGGAGAACAAACACTCGCGTGAGTTCACGCAAACCACACGCCGCCGCGCGCCGGGGCAGGCTCACAAGCTGAACTCAATCACACCCTTACGCAGGTATATACATATAAGGCCAAAATCGAATTTATATAATACTGAGGAAACTCAGTATAGAAAAAAAAAAGTAATGAAGGTAGAAATACTTTCATAACTTTTTGTGGTTGGATTGTGTTGATTGGCATTAGTGTTGCGTTAATACAACAAATTCAGTGCAATTTATATACAAAAACAAATTATTAAATGATTTGCCTGCCTTTAAAGATAGTGTGCTGTTCATCGTCTCAAGCACAAGTTTTTGACCTAGTACCTTACCCCGAATGCAATACATTACGGCAGGATAAATATAACGAAACTTTATAATAATCTACCAGCAGATATCAGGAGCACATCTTCTGTTAACATATTTAAAACAAAACTCAAACAATACACGGTACGTTATTAATAACAATAAATTATCAAGATAACAAAATAACTTAATCTTACACACAATAATATGTCAACACTGTCAGAACTGTAAGCTACTGGACTTAACCTGCCTTAGAATTGTTGATCGAATTACCTTAGTTATGTATTTATTCGTTAGGTGAACAATGTATGTTCTTTTAGAATTATTACAGAACATTTAAACCTAATTAACTTTTAATTTTTTTATCATAAATGAATTTAGCAATATTTTGTAAAAACCACATTTAAAATTGAATCCTTATAATGATGTACAACGTTACACGGGTGAAAATTCTGGAGATGTCAGAGATGCAATAGGAACAGATGATAGTGGCTATCGCTGCAGAGTCAGACAGGCGGCGGATATTACTAAATTATCTTCCGACAACTACTCCTCCTAGATAGATACAACCGACGCTAGCACGACACGAGATAGATGCGACCAGCTACCGTACTGTTCAGAACAACCGCGTTCTGTTACCGAGTGCCTCCATAATGTTATGTATCGCAGCCATTACTCAAACAGTCTCGTTATCTGTGAATGAAATTAATATACATTGTAAATTGCAATGCACTTGTTTTATTAATATTAACAAAGAAATTATATTATATCTTAAAGTGCCTGCTTCAGAGTTCCGTGGGGAACGTTAGTTAGCAATAAAGCGGAGGCCACGGTTAAGATTCTAATAAAACAACGATATCTAAATTTGAGCTTATTTTTATTTAGAACTACTGTTTGGCCACGGCTTCTCTTCTTTGAAGTATGTGGAGTTAACCATCGATAGGTATAAAAACAAGAAGTAGTAAAAATGCCTTAAATCCGACTGCAAAGATAAGTATCTTAAAAAATCACTAAAAATTATATACTCTCTGTGATCATCCTTAGGGTCGGTTTTTTGATCCGTAGTCAAACACCGTATAACAATTTGTTAAATTAACCATAGTCAACTGGTTAACTAATGGTTATAGGGCTATTACGTTTTTCAACAGCTATTATAACTAAAGTCAAACTTAACCATTGCCAGTGTAATGAGAAATTATTTCCTAAAAATAGCTATGGTTTTTTGGGGGTAATATTTTTTTATGTGTTTCTAAAAATTTTCGGCCTTCTCATTAACATGTACTCCGTAAAAATATCATCGTCTGATGAACTTTTCGACATAATATCATAATATCTAACTATGTTCAAATCCATGATAAATAATACAAAGAATATTTGTGAATTAATTATGACGTTGACAACAAGAAAACATGTACAAAACATCTGTTGTGGTAGAGTTAACCATCCGCCATATTGCTAACCCAATATTGGATGGTTATTTTTTTAACTAATAGTTAGTTATTTGACCATTGGTTAAGCTAACAATTGGTCAAAAAACACATTTTACCAAAATTTAACTATTAGTTACTATTTATAACCATTGGTTGAGTTAACTACGGATCAAAAAACCGGCCCTTACTGGCTTACATTAAAACATTGGAAACTAGTGTCAGATTTTCTGGCTTCTGTTACTCTTAATGAAACGTTAAATTTGGAGGTGGCCTTCACTTGTGAATACGGGGTTCTTGCTAATAAATAAATACAGAAATTAACTATAAACAATTATCACTGGGATTAAGGAAATTAAAAACTATCCCCTAATGATGTGTAAACTAATGCAAGAAATAAAAGGTTTTTTTTTTAATTTTTATTTAGTAATGTAATAATAAAATAAGTAATAAAGTAACCGAGACTAATTGTTAAATTTGGAGGGGGCCTTTACCTGTGATGATAGGGTTCTTGCTAATAATTAAAGATGAAAAAACTATAAATAATTAAAACTAGGATAAAAAAAATCTCCAACCATTTACGTGTGACCAATGCAAGAAATAAAATGCTTTCTTATTTCATTTCTTTTCATTTTTAATTATTACACAACTCGCAGTTCTACTATTCCTCGAGTACAGGGGCGGTGTGGCACCTGGTAGTCTCAGTAACCTGTCAACTGCAACTCGCACGTCGTGTACCAGCGACCAGACAGCGAAGTACACCCATCAAAAGTGTCTAGGGATCAAGCATTTTTATGCGGATTTCTTGAGATTGAGATGTGGCTTTGTAATAAATTTATGATTTTATAAATTTATATGGATCCTTTTTGGTGCATTTCATAATTTGAAACAGGAACTGTTAATCAAATTCGAGTAAAAGATGAAAATCAGCTGTCAATATTTTCCCTATAAAAACATACAACGCATTGAAGACATTATTAGTGCTACTGTTTCCCTACCACTGATTAAAACCAACGTTATTATGGAGCGGCGACGTCATTTAAGCAGGGAAGAAATGCTCAGAGCCGTGGGAATGATAGAAGCTGGTTCCCGGCAACGTACTGTGGCTTTAGCTCTGAATACAAGTCAGAGTATTATCAGTCGACTTTGGACACGTTACCGAAGCACTGGTACCGTGGCTGAGCGCCATGGAGGACGGTATCGCTGCACCACACGGAGACAAGACCGATACATTCAAATCTTAACTCGAAGAGCTCCAACAATAACCGCCATGATGTTAGCCGTGAGGCTTCATCACTCTTCAGGGAACTTAATTAGCGACCAAACAGTCAGAAACCGTTTGCATGAAGTGAACCTTCATTCCCGAAGACCGCTACGGGTACCACCTATAGCAATGCACAATCGTAGGATTCGATATCAATGGGCTCTTGAACACAAAAATTGGGCAGAAGAACAATGGCGTTTCGTGTGCTTTTCTGATGAGTCTCGTTTTGGTATGAGACCGGATACAAGACGTATACGACACTGGAGAACCCCTGGATGCCAACAGCGATTAAAATCCTGCCAGGAAGTCCATCCTTATAGTGGTGGAACCATCATGGTATGGGCGGGTATTTGGATCGGCGGAAGAACTGAGTTGATTTGGATCAGAGGCAACCTCAACGCTCAAATTTATGCTGAGACGATTGTATCTGACGTCATCGTTCCTCTACAAGTGCAAATCGGTCCCTTATTTCAGTTAATGCATGATAATGCACGACCGCACACCGCAAGAATTGTAAGACAGACTCTCGCCGCAGCTAACATCAATGTCCTGCTCTGGCCTGCTCAGTCGCCAGACTTGAACCCGATTGAGCATGCATGGGATATGCTACAGAGAAGAGCTCTGCCGAATATGGAGGGTATCCAGTCGCAAGAAGACCTTTTTTTGTTGTTGCAACGAACATGGGCGGCCATTCCACAGCGTGATTTGGATGAACTCATTTTGAGTATGCCAAACCGATGTTCTTGTGTTGTTAGTATTCGCGGTAGAAACACGGATTATTAATTGTTTAAGTTACCCAATAAAATTTTAAAGAAAACTGTTATTTCAGTCTTTTTTTCGAACTTTAATGTTAGTGGTTCAAATGTCAAAAATCCCTTTATTAGGAAAATGGCAAATTTCTTTATTAATGCAAAGATGACTTGGTTTATCGTTACTGTGACAAACGAAAACACTTTATTTGATGAATCCTTAAAGAAAATTTTAATTAATATCAATCAGGAGAAAAGTTATTGCAAAAATATATGTTGATCCCTAGACACTTTTGATGTGTGTAGGTTGAGCTTAATCGAATCTACTGGAACACAGTGCGCACCTGATTACTGCACTAAAGATGCTATAATGACATTTTTATATTAGAAGCCTTCTTTGTGTTGCGTTGTCAACATCGCGGTGATATTGTTGTTCGATTCGGCGATTTGAAGTTCATTATGTTTAGGTTGCCGTACCTCAAAATGAAAAGCGTACTAAATCACTTCATTATCCGTCGGCCCGTCTGTCTGTCTGTCAAGACCCTTTTACTCAGCATTTATAATGAACGTAAGAGGCTTAAATAACCCGTTACAGTACTAACCACAACAAATATGCAGCTACACTTAATTATTGTTTTAAACTTGAATTATATTTTTGGAGATCGGTTTTAAAGGGAAACTTATTGAAGGGAAATTCAAACATTGGTTGATATATGTTTGCATATGTGTACTTAGACATATTTGTACGGAGCCCTAGATATGCACGTCCGATTTGCTCTTGTTTGTTACTTTAAAAGTTAATGCGTATTATGTTTATTTTTTAATTTCATAACACATACGAATGTATAATTAACAATGGTTCAAAGCTCCTGGTTTTGTTACATTAACATACATGCATCTAACACGAGGTGTGTGTGTGTGTGATGTCACACTTGCACTGTTGTGAGCCCCACTGTTTGCTTGTGTAAGTTCGCTGTGATTTGTTTGTAATTGTTCCGAAGCCTGAATTAAACGTTCAAACAAATTAACGCTCCGAGGTTCAATCAAACTTCCAAGTTTTAAATACTATTCACGTAATTGAAGTCTCGTTTATTTTGGAAACGATAAAATAAATGAAACTTGCTTTCAATTATTTTGAGTGTTCATCAAAATATACATTGTTAATAGTCTTCTAGTTATAGCATCTATTCGTATCTTGTTGTGATGCTAAAGCTTAGGACCAAGAAGCATAATGGCAGGTTATCATCCTTTTTAAACATTAAAGTTGAGTTGCGTGCCATAATTTGGCCACTTTACGGAGTAATCAGGAGCCCTGACACCGCCAGAAGGCATCGCGGCAGATCTCCCAGAAGAAGATGTCCTTGGAAATCATGACGAAAGGCCTTTGCCTAGACCTCGTAGAAGATGCCTCAGGCTAGGCTAGGCGCTAGGCGTCGTGGTAGACCGCGACGCCTAGCGCCTCATCCTGACTGAATCAGGGCTCTAAAAAGTGGTGATTTTAGCCCACAACACATTGCGCATGCGAGAGACGTGCCCAGCCCCGGCACACCTCAACTTAGCGACTTCTATAGCAACGTCAGCAATTTGCGTCTTAGAGCGCAGTGTGGTGTTGCTTAGGTGATCCGTTAGCTTGACGGTTACACCTTACAGTAACAGTTAAGTATCTCATCTCGGACTTACAAAACCTTAAAGTACCTGACCAATAGGGGCGGCGTACTCCCCTCCCTCCCCCTCGCCCCTCGCTCGACACGCAGCGCACGTACTCGCGCCGCACTGTTTGGACACTTCTTGTTATGATTTATTCTGAATTTCTCGTTTGATGTCAACTCGGAAGCTCTGCGATGAATAGATAACTTCCTGCCTAAAGTATTTATTGACATGAGTGACAATGGCCGCGGCCCGCGGGAACCTCACCTTGCTTGCCGCAAAAGAAGCGGTTGTGCTCACCGGAACATTCGTTAGGGTCGAAACTTAGTTAGATCGAGCTTGATGCACTTGAGTCTATAGAAAAATGGGCCAGAAGGCTCATTGCCAACGAGAAGCTGGTCGAGACAAGGATCCAGAGCCTGGAACATCGGCGACGTGTTGCAAGCCTGTCACTTTTCTATCGGTTACATTTCGGGGAGTGTGCGATGGAATTGCACAGTCTTGTTCCACCAAGCCCGTTTCATCATCGCACTACAAGACAAACGGCGATGCGCCATCGTAACAGGGTGGACATCCCACCCATACGCACAAAACGTTTTGGGAATACCTTCATTGTGCGTACAGCTAAGGAGTGGAATTCCCTGCCAGAATTTGTGTTTCCTGATAGTTATGACCTGGGAGTCTTTAAGTCAAAAGTGAATAGGTTAAGCAAGCGTGCTTCATCTTCGACCACATCATCGCTTAACATCAGGTGAGATTATGGTCAAACGCAAGCCTATGAACAATAAAAAAAAACTGAAAAGTTATGGATAATTTTGAAAGCAGTGTGTGTGCGTGTGGAAGTCGGAGACAAGCGAAACGATCGGATGTTATAATCTAACTATATTTTTTTTAAGTACTTAGAACTTAAAGGTACTTACATAATGCAATTATGTAACCACCTACGACACACACCGCACCGTAAATCTGTTTTGTATTAATACTTAGCAAATGGCCGACACGGCTCACGCACAATGGTCTCGTGCAGAGACTAAGTGCGGAAACCTGACCAAAGAAGAAGAATACTTAGCAAATTTTTTTTTAATTTTTGGTAGGTATTTTATTTATAACATTTGTGTAAAATTATATTGTGTTACGGTGCTTTTGTGTGTTGTGTTTTCTGTTCGCCATTAAATGTATGTGTAAATCTATCTACCTACGCCTTATGATTCCACATATACTCGTAGTTTTGCAATTATCATGTGTTGTGCGTTTCACAGGTCAGTCTTGTTGGAATAAAAATCTACACACCTGAGACAAGTACCCTGATATAAATACTCCTATAACTGTTCACATGTGTCCGTGATCTGCTCCTGCGCAGGCGGCAGTGTGTCTCCCCGGCTGCTGTCATGACGTCACGCGGCGACACACTCTCTCCATACATTATTCAATCACAATCACAATTTGTCTTTTATTTGACTGAATATGGTACACTCATGGCGTGTCGCTTAAAAAGACGCTTCCAAACCCGCGCTAAGGCTGTGGATACACCATTGCGGCTGAAGTAAACTGGCGCTTATCACCGTGTCCACAGTAATTATATAATAAATGCATTTTTTTTTTTTTAACGTGGTAAAATTATCAAATAAGTCCTCCCACTCCGGGCAGGGTGGGAGGGACTGTCAGACTTTTACTGACTAAAATCCACGGTGTTCCTTCAATAGCCCTTTACGTACCGGGGCCACGGTAACGGGATGAGTCCCACGACCCCGGCAGGCTTCGGCCCTCTGCAGAGGGGGCCTCGTCATGTTGCTGACGCTCTTTGAGGCGCGCGTGGAACACGACGCGCCGTCGACCCGGGCATGGTCCATGGTCGGACAACGAGTTGCCCTTTACTCGCTGTCCGCATGCCCGCGCCTACGGTGGCCGGAGATCGTCGGCCGACGTCCGACGCCGTGGGCGTCTACCACTGCGGCTGGGCTGGAGGGAGGACGCCATCCTCTCCCTCACGCGGCCCGCCTCCTCCTTCGGAAGCATGATTGCTTCGCAGAAGGAGGCGACCACTTCCCACTCCCTCTCGCCCCGCAGCATGGCCTCGACCAAGGCCGGGCGCGAGAGGTCTCCGCCTATTGTCGCCGTGAGGAAACGTCGGTGCTCTGCCCAAGCTGGGCAGTCCTGCACCGTGTGCTCGACTGTGTCTTCAGGGCGACCCTCGCAGTGGTGACACCCAGGCGTCTCTTCCTTACCCATCAGACACAGGTACCTCCCGAAACTTCCGTGACCGGTGAGGACCTGCGTCATGCGGTAGGTCAGGACGCCGTGACGCTGATCTAGCCACTCCTCAAAGAGGGGTCTTACCGCCGCAATTGCGGCGTGCCCGATATAATAAATGATAGGCAAACTTTACGCGACATGTTTTCCTGTTCGTCAAAATTAAAGTCAAATTTTACGTTTCTAAGAATTTCGTATTCGATTTTTTGATATGATGAGAGATAAGTATTTTGTTTTGTAGGAATAAATATCTTTAATGTTTACGATAATTATATTTGTCTCCGTTAAGAACAAATTATTATTATTAGATTTTTATGTAAGAACGTCTTGAAATTGTTTTTTTATTATTACGAATGAGCCCGCTCTTGACCTCGATCACAGCTGATGGTAAGTGTAAGATGAGGTCTACGATCGAACGAGCGAGCATAGAAAATGCCTATTCACTCTTGCTTTAAAGGCTGACGGGTCATATGGGGCAGAGAACACAGAAGCCGGCAGAGAGTTCCACACCTTGGCTGATAGCTAACGTGAAACATAATAAACTCTACGCTTAACCTTTTTCAATTATGTCAGGGTCGGGTTCCAGTTTAACCGGGTGCAGCTGAGTATTAGTGTTGTATGACAGCCTATCTTCCACAAGCTGGGTAACACGTTACCCTTTAACAAGACTGGTGTTAGATTTTATGGTTACTGAATACCCTTAACGACTATCAAGGATCTATACAGGACAGCCAGCACCAACGTAACCTAACTGACTTATTGTTTTACTGTTATGGTGTACAATAAAGAATACATCTGTCTATCTACAATCTATCTATCTCTAATCTATCTATCTATTTGTCTGTCTACCTAATCTAACCTAACGTGCTTTCCGAGGCACGGGAGAATCGTGAAATGTACGAAGATGGAACAGCATCTGTCAGAACGGATGACGTATTCTCAAGTGGTTTCCACCCGAGCGCAGGTGTTCGTCAAGGATGCATAATATCCCCGCTCCTATTTAACATCTACACGGAGCTCATTATGAGAATTGTGCTGGAGAACTGGACCAACGGGGTGACAATTGGAGGCCTCAAAATCTCAAATCTTCGCTATGCGGACGATACCACTCTGTTCACATCGAGTATTGGTTGCATGGAAGAGTTACTCAGCAAGATGGAAAATGTCAGCCACCAATTTGGACTTAAGATAATAATTCCTGTTATTTAATATTATTTATATTGTATTAGCTCTGTGAATTTAATTATTCATACATTTGCATGCCTACTGGTAAAATATGGCTGAACCAACATTATACCCTTACACCACGTTGTTACTATGTTATTGTACTACCCATATTTGCTTATCTTATTTTATGTTAAGATAGTTACCCAGCACGGACAAACTCGGGAAGCGTTATTTAATCTTAAAAATTAACCCGGGCAGCCGATACGAGTACTATTCTAATAAGCTCCTCGAGTGAAATAAATTGAACTAGGTACTATCTTAGGCAAAGTGGATATTTCCCCAGACGAGACCCATACCCGCGTAGCACAATACTATACACATACATTGTAGTAGCGCTACGATGCGGCGTAGCGCACGTAGCAGGGAGCTACGACGTAACCTGTTAAACTAATAACTGTGTTCTAGTGTAGTTGGGAACACGAATTAGTTTAATAACGGTACATGTGTACCGCGGCGGGGCGTCGCTGCAGTTTTAATGAAAACCTGTCATACACGCCAAATTATTATCTGGGGGCACGGCAGTGCCCCCGCCAAGTCGAGCAAAAAAGCGGCACGGCCGTACCATTCTTTTCTCCATTCCATCCAGTCCATTTTTTTCTTTTTTTTTTCTCGAAGCAATTCAGGCCATTTTCGACCCCCTATAACTTCGTTGTGGATAAAACTAGAAGCCTGAATTTTCAGTAACCAAACAGGCATTGTATAAACACGGTATATTTCAAATTTCATGAATCAGAATGAGTTTTTATTCAATAGAAGTTTGACACTCCCTTCTCCTCTACACAGAGCTGGAGGAGCCCACTGAATAAAGGCACGCGCTTGTGTGACATGATAGACTAGAGATAGCGTTTTCGTACCGCAGCGGTTAACTTAGCTATAAATCTATTGCCACCATCGTGTTCAATGACAAATCAAATCAATAGAAACACGCCAGAGCTTTGTTCGACGTCGCAACAACACTGCGACAAATGTCTCGTGAAGGTAACATCGTTTGCGCGCGGAAATAACTTTGGATTGCGACTAATAAGGGAAATATGTTTTTGTAGCAACAATTAAGAGTAACCGTGGAGTTTCTTGCCGATTCTTCTCCATAGGAAACGACCAATTTAGACCAAGCTCTTGACGTTTTATAAGTGCCTATATAGGCCAATGTGAAATTAAATATTTTTTGATTTTAATTTTATTTGATTTCAATTAATGTTTTAAGCTGGGCTTGTAACAAAGCTAGTGCAAACCCAGATGTAGGTGTAGACTCTTTATAACGTAACGTGTATGTTGGGAAGTGATGTAAATTAATTCGTATCCGGCGGCGTCCGTGCCGGCCGCACCTCCCAGCTCCGGTTTATTTCATTATTTTATTCCCGCAACACAAACGGAGTCAATTAAAAGTTTCCACCTGCAGTCCGCATGCGCTCACTAAGGCGGACTCTAATAGAAAATAAGTTAAACCAGTCCAACTAATAGCATTTAATACGGAACTAATTGTCCCCGCGATAACCTGGGAACAGAGAACACATGAAGGAGGCAGCTGTGAAGGTTAATATAGCGTCTTGTCGCACCAAGCGCTTCTCCACCACATTTATTGTGCGCACAGCTAAGTTGTGGAATTCTCTGCCGGCTTCTGTGTTCCCTGCCACTTATGACCATTCAGCCTTTAAAGCTAGAGTGAACAAACATCTGGGCTCGCTCGCCACATCGTAGAGCTCATCTATCGCTTACCATCAGGCGAGATCGAGGTCAAGAGTGAGCTCATCGGTAATAAACAACATGGACGGACTGCCTATATACCTCCACAACCCAGTAGCTGCAAGATTAATGCTGCATTTTCTGATTTCTAACTACCCGTAACGACTGTCAAAGATTTACAAATGATATTGTTACGAGCTGGGGTTCGGGATAGAAATAATTACGCCAATTAAACCAAAATTAACACTTTAATTTTATAAACACAAAATAAAAAATAACACAATTATTCGCACCACTTCACACTTAAATCGCACTGAAATTCACTTGTAGAGTTTCGATTATATCGCCTCGTATCTTGTTTTAAGACTAGATGTTGGTTGAAGTTTCTCGACGTACCTACTTAGCTAAGCGACTGGCGTAACAATATCCAGGATCAACGGCTAAACGTGCTTACAGAAGCACGGGGAATCACGATATGTTCGTCCGTTCGATCCACAGTCCAACCTCAGTAAACGTTGCTTAGTTTAAAAAATCGATCTGTTCGTCTGGTATTATTTAGTACACGAAATACTAATAAAAAGATATATTATTGTGAAGAAGCATACCACCATCAAATACTGCCAGCCAACATGTTCTGTGTTTTTTTTTTCCATTGAACATAATAACGAAATAGAAAATCAAAGCAGAATCGAATAGTGAACAGGGGGGCTTAGACAAAGTAACAATTTAAAACGATAACGAAGTTAGAAAAGACTAAAATGTATGGGATTGACATAAGTCACGTGGTCAATCGACATCGTTATCGCAAGTTGGTAGACAATGTTATAAATTCGCAACGAATCGTTATCGTGTTTATCCCATACAAATTGTTCGGTCCGACGTGAAACAGAACGCACCCTTTTGACGTAAAGAATTTGATCTTGACATTACTTGACTTTGACAGATAGACTTTGCTTGGTTGGAAAAAATGTCCGCCTTTTGGGACCTGTTGAGATAATTATAATTGGTAAAATATCGTTGGATTCGCCTGTTGAAACCGATAATTGGGGCGCGAATTATCTATTGTTGAACTTTGTACTCCCGGATTGACGAGAATCCAGGGATATTTCTCGGATCTATCGCCGGTTGATGGCCACCCGCGTGGCACGCGCTTTGTTGAAAAAAGGTAGTGAAAATTAACTTCTACCACGGTGTGAGTTAGGCTGTGATGCTGTTGGGACCGCGCCATTTGGAGATTGACGCCTTGTGAACGTCCACACACTTGACTTACATCACACGTTTCAATTACTCACCTCATATTACACACATGCCACACTTGGGGCGTGGCCTTGGGAAGGTCGAAGCTTGGAGAACCCAGCACAGAAGGTTAGTGGTAATAATGTATTCATAAAGCCTAGTAGAAGTAGGCCTTTGTAAGAACTTTGTTTGAAAAGCAACGGTAGGCTCCACGTATCGTGGACAGTTCGGACACCCCAGTTATCGTTGCACTGGGCCTATTGCAGGTCTGAACACAAATATTACAAATGCGTAGACAAGCAGCGCTTTCAGTGTTCGCCTTCGCTTCGATCGTGATCGCCAAAAAAGATAACGAAACGAATGTTAAAACGTTGTAGTTATTGAAACAATATGGCCGGATTTCATTCAACAGCTGATTTTTGACACTAAGTGGTTAATGCGTTTTTATTTCTTCGTTTATAATCCTTAGATCATATAATCTCTAGATGGAGCATCAAATACGTGCAAACGTGTCAAAAAATATCAGCCAGCCGTTGGCTTATAAGTTCTTACCCGCCGATTAGTGATTAGTGCCGATCGTGTCGCTTTGATGTCACTACGTATTACGCGCGCTAAGTAATAAACAAATAACAGTGATAAAATGACGGTATACGCTATTAAACTGTGCCGAAATTATAAAGGAAAGGTAAAACTAAACACATCACCTATCATCGGTAAGTAACTAAAAAAGCCATTTTTTTTTATGAACACCAAATTACGTCATATTTTATCAGTGCTGCCAGTTTCTTTTTTTTTTTTCATTCTCCCAACTTAACGTAATGTTTTGTGGGTATATTAGTTAGTTTATGGTTACGTTTATACACACATCAAAAGTGTCTAGGGATCAAGCATTTTTATGCGGATTTCTTGAGATTGAGATGTGGCTTTGTAATAAATTTATGATTTTATAAATTTATATGGATCCTTTTTGGTGCATTTCATAATTTGAAACAGGAACTGTTAATCAAATTCGAGTAAAAGATGAAAATCAGCTGTCAATATTTTCCCTATAAAAACATACAACGCATTGAAGACATTATTAGTGCTACTGTTTCCCTACTACTGATTAAAACCAACGTTATTATAGAGCGGCGACGTCATTTAAGCAGGGAAGAAATGCTCAGAGCCGTGGGAATGATAGAAGCTGGTTCCCGGCAACGTACTGTGGCTTTAGCTCTGAATACAAGTCAGAGTGTTATCAGTCGACTTTGGACACGTTACCGAAGCACTGGTACCGTGGCTGAGCGCCATGGAGGACGGTATCGCTGCACCACACGGAGACAAGACCGATACATTCAAATCTTAACTCGAAGAGCTCCAACAATAACCGCCATGATGTTAGCCGTGAGGCTTCATCACTCTTCAGGGAACTTAATTAGCGACCAAACAGTCAGAAACCGCTTGCATGAAGTGAACCTTCATTCCCGAAGACCGCTACGGGTACCACCTATAGCAATGCACAATCGTAGGATTCGATATCAATGGGCTCTTGAACACAGAAATTGGACAGAAGAACAATGGCGTTTCGTGTGCTTTTCTGATGAGTCTCGTTTTGGTATGAGACCGGATACAAGACGTATATGACACTGAAGAACCCCTGGATGCCAACAGCGATTAAAATCCTGCCAGGAAGTCCATCCTTATAGTGGTGGAACCATCATGGTATGGGCGGGTATTTGGATCGGCGGAAGAACTGAGTTGATTTGGATCAGAGGCAACCTCAACGCTCAAATTTATGCTGAGACGATTGTATCTGACGTCATCGTTCCTCTACAAGTGCAAATCGGTCCCTTATTTCAGTTAATGCATGATAATGCACGACCGCACACCGCAAGAGTTGTAAGACAGACTCTCGCCGCAGCTAACATCAATGTCCTGCTCTGGCCTGCTCAGTCGCCAGACTTGAACCCGATTGAGCATGCATGGGATATGCTACAGAGAAGAGCTCTGCCGAATATGGAGGGTATCCAGTCGCAAGAAGACCTTTTTTTGTTGTTGCAATGAACATGGGCGGCCATTCCACAGCGTGATTTGGATGAACTCATTTTGAGTATGCCAAACCGATGTTCTTGTGTTGTTAATGTTCGCGGTAGAAACACGGATTATTAATTGTTTAAGTTACCCAATAAAATTTTAAAGAAAACTGTTATTTCAGTCTTTTTTTCGAACTTTAATGTTAGTGGTTCAAATGTCAAAAATCCCTTTATTAGGAAAATGGCAAATTTCTTTATTAATGCAAAGGTGACTTGGTTTATCGTTACTATGACAAACGAAAACACTTTATTTGATGAATCCTTAAAGAAAATTTTAATTAATATCAATCAGGAGAAAAGTTATTGCAAAAATATATGTTGATCCCTAGACACTTTTGATGTGTGTATTATTTAGTTGGTGTACTTTTATTAATTGGTTTTAAAAAGTGGAGTTTTTCAATTAGTCAGTACTTTTTTAAAATAATATAATGTTTGCGTATATTTTTTTTTGTTTAAGAGGCCATTTTAATAATTATTTTTGCTTTATAGGTGGCGTTAGTTATTTTGCAGTAGAAACGGCTCATGTTTGCGGTGTCCTACATCAAGGAAATTTAATGAGGCTGGTAGTGGAAAAGTATTTTGCGATAAGATACTACCACAAATTAAAATTAGACAATGTGAATATTAACCTACGTTACTAATAAGTATAAAACTACTTCTAAACGAAAACTTAAAAAAAAAATACAAATTGTTGGTCACTGACCTTGGTTTTGTTTTATTTTACACTAACGATCGCCTATGTCTTTGTTAAACGTGTTTATTTGTAATAAAAATTCATTCTTAATATCTGTGATCTTTTATTTCAAATTTCCAAATACAAAGTACCTAAAAAGCTAAATATTGAAATACTAATTTAATTTAGCTGATTTAATACAACATTCCCACACACAATTCTAATTAAATTTAAATAGTGTTTTTTATTTATTTAAGTAACTGAGGAGAGAGAGAGAAATACTTTAACTACTAAAACTGAATAATACTACATACATACACCTCAAACTTATTTAGTCTATTTTTTTAATGTCATTTATGGGAGAATTGTATAAGCTGGTATCATTATTCACGCACACAGAGACATAGACGCACAGTGAAAACCACCGCCTGCACGCAAACATGCTTGAAATTGTTGGCTCGTTTTCTTTGTTTTGATTGTAAGGCGACGCTACATCTAGAGATTATATAATCTATGGTGGTTACACTACATCAGTCTGACATAGTCTAATGTATTTATTCTGTGCTACAGGCATTATTGCAGCTCGAATAAATTATAAAATGCTTTGCGATTACGATTATTGTGGGCTGCACATAACGAGAACACCTGGGAGAGGCGCCAAAAGCGATTAAGACAGTGACGGCAATTGGAAACAATTGAGGATATGCCAGAATTGTTGTTTATTCAACTTTTCAGGCTTAATAAAAAAACATTTAGGAAGTTATGTAACGACCTAAAAGGTCATGCTGGATTAAAAGGTTCCCCTGAAATTCCCCTGGAAATAAAGGTAAGAAATTTTACATTAATAAACCAATTTAATCATAGGTAAAATTTGGTTCTTTGTGGAAACCAAACAATACCTATAGTTTTATTTCATTTTCTTTTCAGATGTGTGATTATGACTTACACATAACAAATGTTAATGCAAAATTTGGTGGTGATACACATGACTCCCACATATGGTCTGCGAGTCACGTGGGCACATATATGCAAGGGCTTCACGAAAGTGGTGAACACGTTTGGTTATTAGGTAAGTTATTCCTTATATTGTAAATAGTGAGACATCTGAAATGGCCTTATACTCCAAGTAGTAATTTACTATATTTAAGTGAGCATGACTACAAATAAACAACTATTATACAATTCTTTATTAGAACTGGAGTAGTCTAATAACAAATTTTTTTTTTTTTTTAGGAGATTCTGGCTATCCACAGCGGCCCTGGTTGATGACGCCTATATCAAATGCTGAACCAGGATCCCAGGAAGACATGTACACACGACGTCATGACCAAGCCAGGCTGCCGTCCTTGAGCCGAAGGTGGAGTGAGCGGGAGGGGTGGTGGTGTTAGCATCTGGGATGAGGAAGGCAGAAGCCAATTATTTGAGGGCTGTGAAGTGGAAGGTTGTGGTGAATATGTCAGTTGTGGAGTTTCTGCAAAAGAAAATGAGTGTTATTTTGGACAATTTATGGATACCTCCTTTGTTTGTTGAAAATGTTTTCTTAAATCAAATCCTGCTAATATTGTTAAATGTGAAGGTTTGGATGTTTGTTTGTTTCTTACTCAATCACTCAAAAACGGCTGAACAAATTTGGATGAAAATTGACCCACACAGATAAGAATATAAATAGCAAAACTGAGGTTTCCTAGGTAATTTTAGAGAATTTATATTTTACTTAAACATAATAAAAATTCACTATAAAAATATTATGATATTTTAAATCTAGACTTACCATCTACAATTTCCAAAATATACTGTATCATCTTGGGCGCCGGGATCATCTTCTGCAGAATATTGAGGTCTCTGAAAAAGATTGGTTGTGGTAGATTTATTAAAATAATGTATATATATTAATGAAATGATGTATTACTGAAAAAAAAAATATTTTAGGATGTAGTCATGAAGAATTATGATAACATTTTTTCAGTTATATATATAATAACCACTTAAACCAATTTAAACTAAATTATCAAATAATAAAAATGAAATGGTGTCTTTCATGTTAACTAAGTTACTTTTGTTGCCATTAACTAACATCATTTATTTTTATTGTTGATTGACCATTGTTAATAGAAATTTGAATGTTTTATAAAACATCTGCCTACTAGAGAAAATTAGCTCATTATTGAGCATGAGCCTTGAAGATGTAGAATACTTACATTAAATCCTAGCTCTTCTACAGAGACTTGTCCGTCCACTGCTAAAGCACCCATTATAGCCAGCACTCTTTCATCACTAGCTGACAAGGTTTGCCTGCTTGCTAGCCCACCTCCAGTACCTCTTGCATGATTGCCTTATGGTCAACGCCTTTTTTTCATTTTGGACTTCCAATCTGCCCGCACCTAGATCAGTCATAGTCATAAGTATGTTATAAGTGTAAATGAGATTAAAAAGCCAAAACTTTGGTAAGTACTTTTGAAATTAATTGAAAAGTAAATAAACATCCGGGGCATGTTCTCATATGGCCATCGGACCCCAAAGCATAGCTTGTACTATGGGTGTCAGAGACTGATCATCATCATGTCGAAAATCCCCAGTCTAGTAATAACAGAGAAGCAATGACAAGCCAACCTTCATAACCGCAAGGGTGTGTCCACTTGTCCAAAACCCTTGAAAACATAGCTAGGATTGCTAGCATCACACTAGTCTTTCCAAAAATGTTCATTAGGTCCTTACTTTTTTTCCACTTATCTGTAGTCTTGCTGACACCACCGCCAACAGCATTCAAAATGTTGATAAGTTCAGAACATAATCGGTCTGACCTTACCCGACCTTGTGATCCAGCAAGAGGCCTTGCCAGGTCAACATGTCTGTAACATAAACAAACAAAGATTCAATATAAGTATTTCATTGATAAGATCGCGTCATTGTTTACATTACATACTCATGAATAAAACTTGGAGTTACTTACGTTTCCATATACTCAAGCAGCGTTGACAATTGTTCGGGACTTGCTCGCACTCTTGATTCCATGTTTTATCACTAAAAATTAAAATACAGATTACTCCATCATCGTTTTATTTTGAATACCATTAAGTTTTGGAGACGATCTAAAAGTTCTAATCTCTGTTCACTTACCACTGTCAAAATATTGTTTTTATTACAATTTGAACAGGATTAAACGCAACACTCACTAGGTATATAATTAATAATTATTCTTATCATTAAAAGTAACAACAAATAAAAAGTTCGCGGGTTTGATGATTTTGATTTTTGATCCGATTTGACACTTCTGACTGACACTGATAGCTATTGATGTGTCAACTTTATTTACTAACTCGAGTTAACTCGAGTTGGGCTTAGATCGAGTCAACTCGAGATGAATTCTCTTTAACTCGATTTAGTCGATTTGAATACCCGCCCTAGCGCGTCAGCCGAATGACAGACACTGAGATGGTGCGAGGTTTGCCGATCATTTATGACTATTTTCATTCATTTAATTCGCTACAAATGTCAATTATGTCAATGTCACAACAACACAACATTGCATTGTTGCAGATTTGAGGTTATTTTGGAATACCGGTTGTTATTGTTGTTAATTTTTCGAATTATTAGGTACTGTATAGAAAAAATGCCGGGATCTAAAAGGAAATCTGTTGTTTGGGATTTATTTGAATCGCTAGTGAATGGACATGCTAAGTGCAAACAGTTTTCAGATTCATACAAATATAGTTTTGTTGTTAATTAATAGAAATACTTTATTTATGTTACGAAAATTTAATCCTAAATACATAAAGCATAAATAAATACATTTCTTTTTTTATTTGAATTCTACCTACTTTAATATATGGACATATTTATGCTGAATTTGTTCAATTTTGTTTCAATATTGTTACGAAAAATAATTTACTCAGTTTCATTTCACCCAGTTAACTCGAGTTGAACTCGAGTTCGTGAATTTCAACTCGAGTTAACTCGAGTTGTGTTTATTCCGAGTTGGCACATCACTAAACAATTCGACACAATGATCGCGACAATGAGAGATGACGATGAATTTAGATATCGTCTCGCTATGAAGTGATGTTACTTTGGCTAAGGACCCAGATTCTTTCCCAAATGAGTCGGTTGAGACGTAAACATAGCAACAGTGACCAAGTTAAAGGCAACACTCCACTGCCGCGCGCACAGACACGCCTGTACTGCTACGTTAGCAGTGTGACTCATTTCTTTGTCAGACACTCCAGGCTGAAATTAGTTTTCATAAACGTGGTAGTAGTAGCTAAGCTAAATTACTTTAAATTAGCTGAACTCAAATGATAATAATTCAATCTATTACGTTCCCACTAGATACAGGCCTCTTGTTTATGAGAGAAATTAGATGTGTCTTCGAATTGTTGGTCCCAGGACAGGATTTCTTTACGATTTGAAAACTTTGATGTTGATATAAATAACTCAAAGTAATGTTCCTGACTGGGTTCGAGCCCACGACCTGCAACTCGCAAATGAGGTCTGTTACGATTAGACGACCACTATCCCTAGTTGATCTTATTTTTCAATGTTTAAAAATAATCGACTCAACGAAATTCAGTCACAATGGCCAATCTCAACTAAAATTACGTACACAAGCACGCAGGAGATAATACTCATAGTCCGCCGGAACGGCAATCCAAATCGAACAATCAGGAGAAAGGTAAAAAATGGCTGTTCATGCGCTGCGAGTCACAGGAGTGTCACTTCAAAATCTTTCACACCCAAAACATGATCAAATATTTAAAGATAACTCTAGTTTGCTACTGACAAATTCCTTATGTAAAACCTGCAGGTTTTTTTTCTAGATCAATGATTAGTGACAGTTTGTTACCTAAGCTTAGCTACAAACAAGGATAGCTTAACTCTTGGTACGCAATCGCCTTGCTAGTTGCGAGCGATCTTCGCCCGGTTCATGCACTAGTAGCACAGCTCCCGCTCGTGCTATCTACGAGTAATCTTTCGCATCGCAAACAAAAGTAGTTACAGTTGCGAAGTGCTAGCAACGTGCAGATTTGTAATATTTTCATTCTTGTTCTCAACTTAAATGTTTGTTCGGTATGTGCGAAGTCATGTTGTAGCTTTTACAACTACTTATTCCAGTCGAATTTGAAAACTGTTTTCACTAGAATTCGTTTTATTCTCTATTTTTGTGTTCTTTTACTAACTTCTGAAATAACAGATCTATAACATTTTAACAAAGAAATCCCTCGAGTAATAATATGGGACGAAAACAAAGCCGGAATATCCTATTTATAAAATCCGAAGCCATAAAGATTATTTGCGCAAACTTAATTTAATATAATTTAAGGCAATTCCTTTGACGGCAACCTGCGAGCGCTAACAATTGGGCATAAGTTCGCAGCGCTAACCGCGGGGGCGGACGCGCCTCCAACTTTCTCCCAATAAATTACAGATTATAATTCCGATGGCACACGGGGACTCCTAGCGGGGAGGCGAGGAGAGTGCAGGGAGGTGGGGAGCGCGACGCGCCGGGAATACATCCCGGGAGAATTAATTGTATCAACGTAGAAAGCTGGACTTGTCTCGGACAGCACTGACTTATGCACGTAGGATCCCGTCTTCAGTTCACTTCGACTTCGGTTCTCGCTATCTCATTAGCATCAACTCAAGCTAGGACTTTTATTAGAATCGACTAGAACGCCTATATAATAACTATACTATTATTTGTGTGAACGCACTAATCTTTGAAAGTACTGGGCGGATTTGGATGAAATTTTGGTATGGAAGTAGCTTGAAACCTGAGGAAGGCTCTACCTTACTGCAAAAGAAGTAGGGTATATTTTTATCGTGATAAAATCCATGAGAGGGAAGCCGCGCGTGACTGCTGGTTCTACAATATGTTAACTAACAGAGGGCGTTCCCGTTAACCCGCAATAGTATAGCATCCATACATGCTAAAAAAAAATATTATATAATTATATATATATAACGGCTTCAGATCGAGAGAAAGCAGGATCCTTCTCTCGTTCCGTAGCCAGTTTAAGCCACTAGTTATGGGAAGTCATTTCTCAAAGTTAGCAGAAGGAAGAAGAAGAAAGAAAGAAGGGGAGGACTAGTTGAATGTCGAGCACTATACAACCGGCGGATAGTGGGGCCAAGTACTCCTCCGCAGGGAAGGCAAAATCTAGGTGTACAATAATTATAGAAAATACGATTTATTTTTCAATCTATGTGTAAATTAAGAATAGTTTTAGTATAATATACAAAATGCGTTTCACTGAAGTTACAACCATGCGCGACTCTTTATGAATAATATTATAGAAGTATTACTCTTACTAAACTCTGTTATATGGAGACCAGTAACAGTGTAAGTGAACGTAAATTGCATAGCTGTGAACGACACTGTAGCAACTCGGTGCCTTAACTCCATATGTGGTGTCTCGTATTTATTTATTGATACTCTATAAGAATTTTTAGTAGTTCCGTTATTTGTTACTTTTGCCTGTTGAGGTTGACGGAATATTCGAAAAATCGGTTACGTACGCAAATGTACGTGAAAATTTACATAAATTTGGGTATTACCTATCTCTAGTTGAATTTATTTTATAACATTTTCATTGGAAACTAATTCTGAAAAGTTATAGTATTAAAATCAAACTGTTTTTAGGCGCCTGTTTTCAACGTGGTTAAGATATGTGGTTTGTGTGCCGTCCACATCAGTGTAAGCCGGTTATCGTGGTAGCCAGCCGCTGTCACGCGGGCCGCCATGCATTACCATCGATGGGACGATGTTAAAATTATGTAAATCTTCAAAACACTAATGTATTCAATGGTTGAATATAATACGAACATAATAATCCTTGTGTTTACAAAAGATTTTGTTTCAACACATGTAATAAGACTCAAACTAGCCTCAAAAATCAAAACTTAACGGCGCGGGGCACCGAGCTTCTTATACACAAAAACGCGTTTTTATAACGGTTGTTTGAAGTAGTAAACAATTAAATTAAAATCTAAGGAAATAAATTGGTATTTTTGGGCATATATACTAGGCGGTATACACGATGGAATCATAATTTGATAAAGTTGCCTGAATAGAATATATTCACAAAGTTACCTCTAAACAACACAACAAACACTTAGTACGGCGTGAATACTTCGCTGAAGGTCATCAGTTTTTGAATAATAACAAAACTTCATGTTTTACACAACGTATACATTTAACATTTTCAAAATGTTGATTTGTTTAACAATAAGAAGGAAATACCTAAATTTTCGCGAGTTTCGCCCATCTTATCCAGAGCCGCCGCGCCGCTGTCTTGTCCGCTTTAGTCCTGCGTCGGCCATCGGACGGGGAGCTTGTGTCGCTTGCGCTTACGCACGGATTTAGTAACAAAACGATGAAAATTGAATGAAAATTCATTGTAGCGTATTTGAAATGGGGAACAAAGTAAAGAAATCAAGACAGGGAAGGGGTTGGCGAAAAACCAGAAATCTCAGTCGACCGGCGCGCGATTCCCGCCGTGTTTTTATCTGTCTAGCCTAGCCAGCTCACGCACACATACACGGAGTGCATAGAATACCTACAATCGATTAGCGCAAGAAACTCGGTGCGCCCTTAAATTTCTTCGCTACTGAAGAAGGCGTAGTGAACTTTGCCATGGCACGGCACGGCACAGCATGGCATGGCACGGTAGCACTTTGGCACGGCGGGGGCGCGCTGATCGCTAGCCGTTTGTTATTCAATATTCGCACCCCGCTGCTCTGCACTTCACACACAATGTCGCCGCTCGCTGCTGAAACATAAACGCGCTAACAGACGCGACCTCTCTTTTTGTACCACTATGCACGTTGTATCGACAATTACATACACTCGCCGCAGTGCCAAGCGGCGAAAGGTGAAGTGTTTTTAAACTGAATTCGTCTGTACGTTTGAGAGTAGTGAAAAATTCCGAATTCGAATATGACGTGGAAATGTTTTGTGCATTTCGAATCTGCGTTAGTTGGAAATATGTTCAGAGTTCTGTACTCGAACATCAATCATAACATATATGCTGGATAAGATAGAAATGATCGGTGGCTATTGATAAATTAGATAGAAAACATCATGGAGTGAGCTGTATGATGTAGTGCTCACCACAGGCACACTCAGTGACAGCTGTATTGTCACAATACGATCCCTTGGAGCAATCCATCACAATGCATTTCAGTCCTGTTCATGGAGAGAACCGCTAACGTCCCCGGTGACGGCGCGCCAAAATTGTGCAACACATAATAATGAAACACTAAAGCCAGCACTGAAGGGCGCAGCCATCGGGTTATATAATTATCCGGCAGGTCTCGCGGCCTCTTTGTGTCTTAATTGGCGCGCTGGAGCCCCGGGCCCCGGGCCAGGCTCCGCGGCCACTCAGGAAGAGCCTCGTTAATCCGGTCCTCGGGGCATCCCGCGCCGAATTCTGTTTAATGAACAAAATCATTAACTTCACTGTGACTCTTCATTATATTATATCAATTAGTTTCAATTATGCTTTTAAACTGAAATGAAACTGTTATTGTAAGTTTGGCTACGAGTGAGCTCGTTGTGAAATGCGCGAGCACCTTGGGTAGAACGGTGTGTTTATGGCTGGGAGCCGACGCTTCCACGTGGGACTCTTTGAGGGAAACTTTACTTATATCTATTGTGAAGTTTTTTGTTCCAGTGAAGCGGTTGCGAGCTAGGCTTCACTACCTGATGCAGTGCTACGGATGTTCTCACAAGGAGTAAGTTTTAAAGTGGTTGTGTGGTGCACGCGCGAACTGCTAGTAAGTAGGGGAAAGTGGAGAGGAGAGGGGGTGGTTCAGCAGTTGGCTACACGTACCTGGGTCTAGCAGGTTTTTCCGCCGAAGTAATAGCTGTTTGTTGCTCGGTTTAATACGCTGGTGTAAATAGTGTGCCGGTGAACTCGGTCCGCTCGCGCCCTGCTGTTTATCCGCCAACAGACAAAAGCTTGGATATTATCTAGCAGAAGTCGTCGTTACGTCACACGGCGCTCCGCTGTGATGTGACTCGTACTGTTGTTGTTCTACAATTATTTGAATGTTTCTTGTTTGCCATTATGTTTAGCAACTTAATATTTAATTTTAATGTATAAGGCGTAGACTTGGGACATTTATATACCTATTATGGTTAATGGTTTTGATACAATAATTTCAATGCCCACTTTTGTCACTGTTAATCAAATGTGGTACATATTGTAAATATTGGAATTTTTTAGATATTGTTACGCCAGTTGCTTAGTGAAGTACGTCGAGAAACTTCAACAGAAGTCTAGAATGTTCGAGAGATAGTATATTGTGTCGAGACACTAACGCCATCTAGCGGCAAGTAGCAGTACTGTGTATCTCAAGTAGCTTCTGGAGTAATATTGGCAGTATAAACAGTGAGTCGATTTTACCAGAATGTTCTAGAGCTCATAGACCGGGGCATAAATAGATCGCAAAGGGACACAGACAGTCAGTCTTATTATGAGGCGAATACGCGATATAATCGAAGCTTTACAAGTGAATTTCAGTGCGATTTAAGTGTTAAGTGACAAGTGTTGTGGTGCGAATAATTGTGTTAAATTTTTATTTTGTGTTTAATTAATTAAAGTGTTAATTGTGGTTTAATTGGCGTTAATTATTTCTATCCCGAACCCCAGCTCGTAACAATATTAAAGCTCATTTATACAGTCTGAATTAACTTTATTGACAGTTAGGTATGATAATAAAATATAACAAAATAAATGATTAATTCACTCGCTGAAACAGGAAACAGTAAAAAAATTAGATCATAATTATTTACATCCGTGTATAATAATTATGCAAAATTATGAGAAATAGTTATAAAGAACATCAAAGATCAACACGGAATGTTATTGTTTACACGTCAAGCGCCAAGAATTATGAAATAAACATTTATTTTCCTATTATATACATACGGACATTACAATATATATATATATATACATATACGGATGACATAAAAACAGAGCATCTATTCACCGAAGAGGTCAGTAGAGGGGGCTATTACAATCTCAGTTTAACGTTATAACTAAAATTTCCACTAAGACAGAGGACATCATGAAGTACAAGTGTCGCAGCAGCAGCACCAAGTACACGACGAGAGTGCAGCTGTTGGAGACGGAGTCACATCGCAACGTTAACTTCAAAAAGTTTGTGGTGCGAGTACCGACGTGTCTCCTGGACCTCGTCACGGCGGAGGGTACAGTCCACAGGGCGAGGTGTTTCACGAAGCAAGATTTTGATTATTTAACGCGATAAATGCAGCCTCCTTTATGTGTATGCCGTCAAAGACGTTACCGTGCGGGTGAGCAATTAGAACTATACAAAGAAAGTGCGTGAGGTACCGCTGCTATCATTTATGGCACATTATGTCACTGTTTCTATAACATTTCTATCTATACTAATGTCATAAAGCGAAAATGTTTGTCTGTTTGTTTCGAAAATGCTGGGTCGATTTGAGTAGCTTGAAGCTGGAGGAAGGTTATACTACTTTTTAACTACATAAGAAGGAGGTTATGTTTTGAAGTAGACTCGGGGGTAGGACGGGGGGGGGGGGGGAGATCAAACCTGGGACCTCTCGATCACAAGACATCTTGGCCATCGAGACGCAAGACGACGAGTTGTCTATACATAAAGTCCCACTAATTCTTTAGTTCGGCGATCTATACTCTATCCCTCTCATATTCAAGCCATTAAAGGAGTAGCCTCATCCTCTCATGTTATCTCTTCACCATCCATGGTTGCCTGGTAGAGAATGCCTATGGCATTAAGTCCACCTTCGCACATTTTGTGTTGCATAAAGTTTTAATAAATCAATCAATCAAAGACCAAGCTCACTACGTAGCCACCTATGTCTGTAACTGAATCTAGTGCCTTCCCAGCGATTCCACATCTACAACCCGAAGACAACTGGAACGAAGCACCACCGTGAGCCACCGACTGTATCCATAATGATACAAACACAGAGCTCGAACGTTTGCAAGTCAAAAGGTAAACATCGTCGGAGCCAGAATGCTTCCTTATTTGCTCGCTAAGAGAAAATATTTTTATCACAATCAGTTGAGACGACTGTTGTTTGTGTAAACGTCGTGCATACCTAGCTACACGCTGTTTGTAGACATAATACAGATTTGATTCTGTAACAAATCATGTAAGCGTAGGGGTGAGAAACGAAACAAGATTGTTTTACCTAGTGTACAGAGTACATCTCAACGTGTTTGTCTAACTGGGAGCCTTCCGCCGAAACGAAAGGTATTTTGTGCATTTTTAAAGTTATTGTTTCTATAAAGGTTGTTGTTAACTATAGTAACTTTGTTGTAACGTGTAAACTGAAAACCTACAGAAAAGTAATGAAAAAAAATAAAGAGTTCTATAATAGCGCACCTTCAGGATTGACATTATACGCATAATGTAACAATCGACACGTGTCTGCCATTATGAAGGAGCGAGGTGTGCCTTCGCAGTCAAAGTAACAATATCTCAATCACTTTAAATTTCCTTTTCCGAATTATTTCAATTTGAAGAGGTGACTGTTGTATCATTGGTGGTCAGGACCACATCCATTTCAATGTATACCTCAAAGTTCTTGATCAATTGGAGTAGTGGTTGAGCGATCGACTGATGCGATGCGTGTCACGGGTTCGATTCCCGCTTCGAGAC
The DNA here is from genome assembly GCA_943138885.2 of Tholera decimalis. Classification (NCBI taxonomy): domain Eukaryota; kingdom Metazoa; phylum Arthropoda; class Insecta; order Lepidoptera; family Noctuidae; genus Tholera; species Tholera decimalis. The sequence goes on from OW964553.2 coordinate 48,112,088, forward strand.
AAATGTTTGTAAGGCTTACAAAAATGTTATTTCCGGGTCAGTGTGTTTTTAAAAATGCATCCACGATACGGGGAAAAGTTTTTAAAGATTAAGTTCTAGCGGTAATAAATCATTAACCAAGTTGCTTCGGCAATCGGTGCTGAACAAACGCACAATAAAAAATATTTAATCGAATAAGAACTGCCTCGTTCTTTGAAGTCGGTTAAAAATGAACAAATACAAAGTTAAAAATTGGCCAAGTGTGAGTCAGACTCGCCCAAGAAGGGTCCCGTAGTAACTACGCCAAATAACTTTGGTTTTTATAGTGTTTGTATTTCTACGGACCCTAAAAATATACATATATTTCACACAGAGCTAGATAGGCACTTACAAAACGTTAGAAGCTAGTAGGGTTCCAATTGGACTTTTTCTATGAAGATGAACTGGCAAAAATCTCCACGGTTACCTTTTCGGTTATTTAAATCAACAAACGCCCTCTTTTATTTACTTTGTTTCGGTCAAACTTTCCCGTGAGATAACGTGCAACTATCATAAGAGCTAAGTCACTGGCATAAGCAAATATTCTGGATCTCCAATGAATGAGTCTGCAAGCCTCCTACGGGCTGGTCTCACCTGGCGACCCTCACCCCAGGTTCCAGCGGCCGGTGGCACGTGTGGCCGCGTCGCTTTGTTCCCGGCGTGAGACGAGATAACGCTGCCTTTGTGTGCGACAAACCGACTGTCCGCATATCTCAACGGACACGCGTATCTACCTACCTATGTATATGTTCTTAACAGACGACGTTTCACTGGGTGCTACAATAGGAATAAGTCTTCTAAAGTCTGTACGGTTATTATCCTTATTCCAATTTTATGATATTTAATTATTTGTCAGATTACTAGAATCCATTATGTTGTTAGTACAAACATACTCATGTTAGTTCAATAAATTTAATAACCCAGTCAAAATAATCATCATTATCAGCTTAGCATTTTCCAACATAGTTCCAATATATGTATAAGTTTTTAAGCTAACATGGTCACTGACACTATCATTAGAACTTAAAACGGGAAATTTACCATGTGTGCTTTTTGTTTTGAGTTTCCGATATTTCGGCACTGTTGCAAGCGCCATGATCACGGATGAACTGAAGTAATTGCGGGTGGACGTTTATGAGCAAACAAATCGGTCTACCCTCTTTCTCGTTCGTTTTCTGTTAGCGACACCGCTACCACTGTCACATGTATCACTAAACACTCGATTCTGTTCGCGACACACAAAACTCACCGTGTCGACTCGCGAAATTTTTAAGGAACTTTTTCGGTTTTTACACATTTGAACTACTAGATTCCAGGCCCTTGACAGTTGAAACCCGCAATTACTTCAGTTCATCCTAGATCATGGCGCTTGCAACAGTGCCGACAGATCGGAAACTCAAAACAAAATATAAATATGCCGTTTTAAGTTCTAATGATAGTTCCAACATAGTTGGGGTCAGTTTTCAGTCTAACTGGACCCTCATTACGCAGTAGTTGGGTAACATAATACCCCTTAGAAAGATTGATGTCAGATTTTTTGCTTCCTGACCCGTAACGACTGGTAAAAATGTACAAATGAAAGCCAACCAACAGGACCAACGGGTTAACGTGTCTTCTGATGCAGGGAGGGATCTCGATATAAGTATTGAGATGGTTACCCATCCATGGATCCACCTCGGTAAGCAATGCTTAACCTTGAGGATCGATTCTTGCGTCTGTAATAATAAATAAAATAAAATAAAATATTTTTATTTCAGACATATTGGGTCCATACAATTTAGCCACGAGTTTTCTCTATGATATAAGATAGGTACAAATAGTATAGATACATTCAAATAAAAAATCATCAAATATATATATATACAACGTGTAATTTAAAGGGTATATAGATACCAAATGCATGGCTTCTTTGGATGATAACAAATGATTTGGTAAGGGTTTTGTAATCCTAAGTCTACGTGTGTAGAACTTATTACAAATTCCAATACACTAATACCAGAGACCGAATTTTTCAAATTAAGAAGAACGAAAAGAATTATCGTGTTATTGGCTAGTGACGTGGAAAGTTATTGACCCTCGTAGTGCTGTGACACGTTTGTTATTATTGGTATTCAAGAAACATATGAAACCAATAATTTGGGGTCAATTCTGTGAGTCACTTACTTTGAGCTGAAACTGTGCATACAGACTCCATACCAGATGTTGTCTTCAGTCCCTTTGGATAGATATGGGGTTTCCGTTACACATTGTATATTTATATATGTTACCGGCCGGTAGTTTAGCCTAGGCAAAACTAGTTTGTCCTGAAATCGGGTTTGGCCGGTAACATATACAACGTGTAACAGATTAAGCACAATACCTCAGACAGCCCAATAAGAATATTAAATTATAAGTCTAAAACAACACCCGTAACTAAATAAATAGAAACCAAACCTAGGCGTTTTTTATAAAATATGTAGTTATCTAAACTAAACGCAAAACGTATGTGCGTCATACAACATCCTTACGCAGACGCATACACTCATGCAATGTTAGCGGCCGACGCGACACGCACACAATTTCCTTGAATTAAGGATTGTATTAATTTTTCATGATACTATGTTTCCATTTTGAGTTAAATAAAAGATTTTTCCATCAAAATTTAACACCTATTTTTATGACGGAAATCGATTCAGAAGCCGATTCTGAACAAACTACTTTCAGGAATTGCGTTTATTCTGTTACACGTTGTATAGTCACCGTTTTTGCATGGACTTCCACATATACAAAGGAATTTAGTTGCGGTGGATTATGATATACTTAACGTAATACGATATATGTCACTAAAAACTAAGCAGGTGTATTTGTGATGTAGTGTCCATCCATCCGACACAGTTGACAACAACTTACGTCCAGCGCGGCGCCCCGGGGGGCAGGCCGCGAGAACGTCGCTACAAGTGTAGCCAGCATCCGTTCCATACCTACATAATAGATAACATTAGGCCTTTGTCTCACACACGTAGTGTTGCCCAAAATCAGTCTTGCTCTTGTTCTTGCATTTTTGCAAGTCCAAGACCATTAAATTAAACCATTAAATGTAAACTTTCATTAAGAAACCAACGGACTTTCGTGGGACACGGTGGGTAGCTCAGTTAGAGCATTGGCACGAATCGCCGAGGTCGTTGGTTCAGACCATGAGGTCTGAACACACAGATGATGTGTAAATTGATATTTCGAATTTCTTATTAAATTTATTAATTTGGTTGGCCTTTACTATGCCTATGTCAATTCAAGCTCAAAATTTACCTACTCTGTTACATTGTTCTAAGATCTCATAAATAGGAATAGGATAATCGTTAATTGCAAGACTCTTGCGCAAGACCAAGACTAGGAGCGCAAGACCAAGACCAGGTTTATTGGCGCAAGACCAAAAATAAGACTGGTTAAGTCTCGTCTTGGTCTTGCATTTGGGCAACACTACACACACGAGTGAACAAGCGCGCCATGTTAATAATAAACAAATAGGCCTCATTTATTTCTTATTATTGTCGCGCGCTTCTCGCTTTCGAGCTGGCGCAGTTAATCTCGGTTACTGTTACAGTCACAACGGATGCTGCGCTACAGAGCAGTTATCTTAGTGTTATGATCTTTGTACGAGATTTTGGAGTGCGATTTAGTTCTATCTGAATTTGTATCGAGTTGTGTGAATCGTCACAGTACGACTACTTATGACACTTGCTCGAAACTCTCCGGAATGTCAGCTAATATTACCGTGGTCTTTATATCTTACTAGTCGCGTGGGGCTTCACTCTTGTGAACTTTATTACAATAAAAACGTAACTCTTCTTTTTTGCAGTCGGGTTAAAAGTGCAGTACAACCTGCTTCCATTCCAAATTTCATCCAAATCAAACCAGTATTATCGAAGATTATCGCGTTGAAATAAACACACAAACTTTTCCACTTTAAAATATTAGTATAGATAGTAGGTAGCTACGATTTTTGTAAAAGAAACTCGCAATCACTGGCGAGTAACCTCGACACTTCCTCTAGCGCAATGAAAAGTCATGGAAAAACTAGCTCTCAGCGTCTCAGTGTCAGAGCGCAGCGAGCGACGAGGAGAGTAATCGTTCCTTTATCACATCATGGAATGAATCCCATTCGTCTACTGTTCGTTAAGCCACGGGATGTCGGTGGAAAAAACGCACGGGGCAATTCTTGTTTTTTTTTTATTGAGTATAGGTTCGCGTTTGACCACTATCTCACCTGATGGTAAGTGATGATGTGATCGAAGATGGAGCACGCTTACCTAAAAGTAATCTGTTCACTCTGGACTTAAGAGCGCGTATAAAGCAAAATTACCAATTTTCTATTTGATTTTACATGAAAAATTCCAGACCAAATCTTAAAATAAAAATATATGAATAACTACATCATATTTTCAAGGGCTCTCTCTGATCAAAAACATAAAATAATAACATTTCCTTGGTAGAAAAAAATCACGAAATAACCTCTAATTCTCATGTTTTTCCGTTTTGTACTCGATATGGTAATGCCTATTGCGACAAAAATTTGATAAATAATTATATTTAAACAAGAGTAAAGGCTTTGCTTAGGCATTTTATGTAATTCCTTTTAGTTTTGGATTTATTACGATAAAACACTTTTGGCGCATACTACGTTCTTATTCCGCGCAAGAAGTCATCTTCCGTCGCTCGTTGCGGGAGCTTCAAGCATATTTCTATTTCACACATCAGTCGCTACCGCTCTGTTGAGACGAGAGGACTACGCTCAAGTGTTTTAGCTGCGCCGAGTTATAATCATTTCAATCGTAATTGTTGTTGTTGTTCGAACTAAATAGTGAAATGGGAAACAAAAAAAACATTGAAAGAGAACTAAAAAAGTTACAAATTGACAGGATGGCTAATTGTCGAAGGTAAGTTTGTGAGTTACTTGTTTGTTATATACTGAAAAAATAAAAATACATTTTATACTTTCGAGAAAGTTTATGCAGGTGATTTTAGATTTTATTTTGAGAGACACAAGATCTAAATTCGTTTACCTACGCACTTTCGTGGGCCGAGTAGGTAACTAGACATAATAATATGTGGGGACATTTCACACACGGCTCTCTGACCCCAAACTAGGAAGACCCTGTACTATGGGTGTCAGACAGCTGATATACATAGACAAATATATTTTTAAATACATACATATATAGATAAACAACACCCAGACACGACGATATCAAAAATTCGTGGTAGGTACTTTATTAGATTATTAGGATAATAGGTAATAAATTACATTCATAATAGGTAGCTATTTACTTTTGCTATTTTGTTATGTTATTCTTCATGATACAATTTTATGATCATTTTCCCATAATGTAGGTAGTTATGAGATCTTCTAAAAATCTAGATACACGGATGGACAACAATAATGATCTTGCGAGTATCCTATATAAAAAAAAATTATCTACCTATACCACTTCTTATTTAATATTTCTATGGTCACTCGTAGTCGTAGGTAACGCGGGCAGAATAGTATATGCAAAATAAACACAAGCTTTTAGTTGGTATCCGTGTTTGTTCGATGAAATATATTTATATCGATTACGAACCTATTTAAGTATGCCCATTAGGTATTTAAACCCTATTTTTGTAGATCAATTTATTGTGGACGTGATTGTATAACAAGGAATTTGTTTTGAAATAATATTTTATTTTCAGAATGTGGTCACCTCGCTCGCCAGATTTAAACCCATTGGACTTTTTTACTGGGGCTGTTTAAAGGAGGTAGTTTATAAAGAAGAAATCACTTCAGTTGAACAGCTGCGACAACGCATACGTTCGGCTGCTGACGAAATATCGTCGGCAGGATTTGCGCGCCGATTGAGACGGTCCTTCATAAGAAGGTGTAGAGCGTGTATAGCAGCTGAAGGAGCCCACTTCGAACATCTTGTATATTTTCTTTTTCAATAAATTTGTTTAATTACTAATGTCTTTTATGGTGTCAACAAACCCATAGTGATCAAATTTTAAGGAAATTCTCATTCTCTTTGAGTCTAAAATTAGTTACAGCAGTGTTAAAGTAATTTAATTTTGAAATCAAATTTGTATAAAAATTCTCCTTTAAGATTCGAACAGCAATAACTTTGTACTTTATCAAGATACTGGTTATTATTATACCATTTTAGAATTTGCATTAAATAGGCAATTATCTATACTTATAATAAATCTGTAGAGAGGTCAATTCTGTACATGAAATATATTTTTCAACAGTATTATAGATTGACATATTATATTTCCCTACTAAATTACGAAAGTTAATCTGTGTGTTACATCTAAATCACTGAACCGTGAGGAAGGACATAGGCTACTTTTTTTTACGAAAAACGACGGAAACGTGGACGAAGTCGCGGGCAACAGCTATCTATGCTAATATATAAGGCTGAAGAGTTTGTTTGTTTGTTTGAACGCGATAATCTCAGGAACTACTGGTTCGAATTGAAAAAAATATTTTTAATTAAATACTCAATTTATAGAGAAAGGCTATATATATCATTACGCTAAGGCCAATAGGAGCGGAGCACCAATGAAGAATGCTTCAAAATCGGGCTTAAATTTAACTTTAGCCCAAAGTAACTATTCCACGCGGACGAAGTCGCGGGCAAAAGCTAGTCTAAAATAATGAGCCACCGCAGTGTAGTACATTTTTTTTCGATATAGTCTGGCGGGAATAATTCCGAATCATTCCCGTCGTATACTTCGGAAGTATTCCGAAATATTCCGAAACTTTGGGAATATTTCAACTGCCAAAAGAAACCAGGAAAATCGACCTTTGAAGTCGGTTAATATACCAAAACCTGCTCCTACCTAAGTATAACAAATACTTTTCTGAAAACCGCATCAAAACGTGTTTGCTTGCAAGGTTTGCCTTTAATTGTTTTTATTGGCTGGGCTATTAAACGCGTTAAGTAGGTAGGTAATGATTAATACCTACCTATGCGACTCGCGAATACTCGCGATGCGTACAGAGCTACATACAAACTAACCAAAAACATAGGTAACCCTTTTTCAAAAAACAAATAAAATATGCTAGGCCTGGTTTTTTATTCAACTACTGACATTTATAAAAATAGCATTCAATTTCGAAATAAGTAGAGTACCTACCTAGAAACAAAAGAATAAAAATCCTGTTAATCGCAGGCTAACATATCTACCTATAAAAATATCAACATATACTTAATCAATCCCATTTATAATAAAACTAGTACTCACGCGGGGCTTCGCTCCCGTGGATTCTATCACGGTAAAAACATAACTCTCCTTTTTTGCAGTCGCGTAAAAAGTAGCCTATAACCTTCCTCAAGCTTCAAGCTATTTCCATACCAAATTTCATCCAAATCCACCCAGTACTTTCGAAGATTAGCCCGTTCAAGCAAACAAACAAACAAACTTTTCCGCTGTATAATATTAGTATAGATAAACATTTATATTTTACTCTTGTATCGTACGTAGTCTGGCACTGAACAATAATTAACCCACCCACCACACAACAAACAAACACGTTAATTTCGATTGAATTATTCGGGCGAAATATTCGGAAACATTCGATTGCGGGGTACGAATCTTTCTCGCGGGGGGAAAACTTCTCCGGGGAGCATCTCCCCTCTTACCGCACCCCGCACCGCCATCGCAGCGCGGCGGCAGCGGCCGGCGCACAGAGGGCTTTATTTAAATTCATTTTGAATAATTCTGATTTAAAGAAACTTTCCCAGAAGTATTCCGGAATTATTCCGAATTTTTCAGAAGTTTTGCAACTATAGATACAGGGGCCCAAAATTGCGTAATTCCGTAGAAAAAAAAATGTTAAAATTTAAGAATAACTATTTTTTGCAATATTGATTTAGAATGTAATAAAAAATCTTGATACTGATCTGATAATACAAATATTCAGGACTGATATAAAAAAAAAAACAAAATGAAAAAAATATCACCAATTTTAGAAATGGTACCTAATTTTGTAAGAGTAAGTACGATTTTTATTTAAAATATTAAAAATATCAATAATTTGGTCATCCATGGGCATATGACGATATAAGTGGGGTAAATGATAGATATTATCTGGCCAATCGACAGTTTCAGAGTTATCCATTATTTACGCCACACCAAAATCACGCGCCAAAATAATATTATATTATACATAATATAATATTACCTTTTGGTATTGATTTTATATTGATTCGTGTTCAGTATCAGTGGTATAGTCACCTCCTACTAACTTACTATTTACGTATTATTCGCGTACACATAATAACATTTCGTAATATTGTATAACGCAGTCATACTTTGAATACAGTTGTTTCATCTGAATATTATACGTATACTTACTACAGAAGATACGCGTCGAGCGAGCGCGTAGGTACACGCGCGGTCGTATTCGATGTGAGGAGCGGGTAGGACAGTGCGGGTGAATTCTAAAATTTTGCTGGCTTTAGGCGCGCTCTTAAAGACTCCTAGGTTTTAGCTGTCGGGAAACACAGACTCCGGCAGGGCATTCCACTCCTTAGCCGTACGCACAATGAAGGTATTCCTAAAACGTTTTGTACGTACGTATGGGTGGGATGTCCACCATGTAACATGTAATGTGCACAATATGTGATTGGAATACGAATAAACTAACATGATGAACTAAAATAACTAGCATGATGATGTGTTTCACAACACCTGATCGAAATCCTCAAACTGTAATGTCATGTAAACCCCTTTTGAGTTTGAGTTTGGCTACAGTTGACTAAAGACAGCCCAGCTCATATAGTTCCCTAGTCACAACGTTAGGAAAGTTGAGACGTTCATGCGTTCGACGGCTACAGACGTTTACTTCGACGACACTTTATCTTTCACTTCGCCGGCACACGTCGCACGCGGCCGCTCTGCAGCTTAGCTATATAGATATTTATCACTTGAGAATTTTATACAGTTCAAACTCATTTAATTTCAGGTTTCAAAGGTTCAACTCAAAGTTATAGCTCTGAGATCTAGATTATATGAATAATCTGAAATATAGACATAGCAATGGGCTGCTATAGATGACCTACATTTATATTTATGCGCCGAAATGATGTCGCCCGGGGATAGGCCGCGCGAGCTACGACCGTCCCGTCCGGGCCGGCTCGACGCGGTCAACGTATTCACTGGTTCGTCAAAGTCAATGGGGCGACGCGTCTACACTGAGACCAGACAGGAGATACTGCTACACTGATTTACATATCCAAGATCTAATACATAAATCTGTCATGTGATTACCGATTAACAAAGCAAACGACTCCGGCAACGGCCCATACTTCATCCGGCCCACTTTTTCAACTCAACAGACAATAATAATATGTACACTAAATTGACTGGTAATAAATACTATTTACTATAAAAACATCAATATCAATTTTGATCATGGGAATACCGAGATATCAGAGAGATAACAGAAACGTTTTTTAGGTTATGAAAAGTAAAAACATTTAAGTTCATTGAGAAATTAAACCGAAAATAAATAAAAATTAACTTAATTCAAACTAAAAGTAGTTTGAATTAGGTTATTCTTTATTCATTTTCATAAATAATTAATAAATTAAATTAAATTAAATTAAATTCTTTATTTCATTAACTTAGAACTACTACAGTTTGTCTTACGTTAGGGTCTCCTTTTAAGTTTGTGAAAAACCTGTGCTAGGAGGCCCTATAAATCATATAAAAAGTAGGAGTATTCACAGCGGCGTAAGAGTATAAACGCATGAGTCTATACGAGTTCGCGCCTTCGCGGAGTGAATGACATTGAATGATTTTTCAGCTCATTTGACGTTTCTTGAGTTTTTATAATTTGGCTTCTAGCATTTTTATCCACTATCGAAATCAACACAAAGCCACAGTTATTATGGACCAAAAATGTTGTAATTAACAAAAATATTTACGTAATGCGTTAACTGATATATTTAGAGTTTCAAAATGGATCTATTTTTAATAATAATATACAAAATAATGAGAAATCATGACCCTCTACATACAATATTATACTATTTAACCCCCTGGCAACATTCGAATTAGGAAATGGAGATGTCATGGCTGACAGATAATTTATTCACAATGACTTCCGCTATATCTTCTTTTTATTGTGTTTTTCATTACCACATGTTTAAAAGTCGTATAAAAATTACGATAAATAACTATTAAATAAAAGTTTTTTTTAAATATATATTTCATTTGTGTCGTGAGTTGAACCAACCGTTAGTCCGTTTCACTATTGCTGTGAACCCACTCCAGACACAACCATATTTAGCTTAGTTGGAGGGGTTAACAAGATTGCTAGTAATGTGAATTCTACCTTTAAAAAAAGAAGATTTAATACATTACAATAATAAAGTGAATTTTTGAAAGTAAGCCATAAATCACGCTAACTACAGATAATAAATAATAATAATAAAAGTATTTATTTTATACACAAAAAAAAGTACAAGGTATGGTCTTAACATTAAATTGTACAACAATGTCACAGTTCAAGACGAAAAATCTGGCTCCTAAACTAGGCAAGAAGCCTGTATCTTAGAAGCCGAAGTTCCCCAAGATTTCAAATACTAACATTTCAAACAATAATGATTGTACAGGTACTTTTTATGTGTTAATAACAAATATAAAAAAGACAAGAAATTACATAGTTACAGTATTTTTAAACATTTACGAGATTACTTTGAGTAGACTTTCAGTTTCATCATATGATAAACCCTGCAACCACTCGGAAAGTATATTTTTTACCTCATATTTTGCACAGGTATAAATCGACAATACTTTATTTATTTTATTATAAAGACGAGAGCTTAAGGCAAGAAATTGACGACTGGCGAATGCGGAACGACACCTGATAGGCTCACAGACAGGAATCCCTCTGCGTCTCAACAGAATTTTAGGGTCTAACGGTAGCATGGAGGGTCGTCGTAGAACAGCGCGTAGTATAAATAACTGTCTGACTGTCAGAACTTGGGCCTCAAGATGCAGTTTAACTGTGGGGAAGTCTCTGGGTTTAAAATGCATAACTTTTAGTATAACCCTTTGAGCCCGTTCTACTAAAATAATGGAGGTTTTGTACGTTCCACCCCAGGCGGGAATGTAATAGGTGATAATGGATTCACAAAGACTCTGGTAAACCATTAGCGCTGTTTCTGGATTAGCAGAATGTCTGAGCTCTTTAAAGATATAAATTAGTTTCCTGACCCGGTTGCATAGGGCCTCAATATGAGGTTGCCAGCTTAGTTTATAATCTATGTGAACTCCTAGGTATTTTAAGTTTGGAACCAGAGACAGTAGTGGACAGTTGCAGTTATTATCATTACCTAGACAAATATGGGCTTTAATAAGTCCTGTTTCTTGAGGTGGAGAAGTCGTATTAGGTAAAGAGAAACGAATAATCTTAGTTTTGGCTATATTAAGTGTCAGAAGATTTTCTGAGAGCCATTTCATAACCAAGCGAAGTGCGTCTTCTGATCTTTGTTTTGCTTTCGTCCAGTTTGTATCATAGACTATTAATGCAGTGTCATCGGCGTATGTAAATATATCACAGTTTGACAGCCGAGCCTGGCACAAATCATTGATATACAGAAGGAAGAGTGTAGGCCCGAGGATGCTTCCTTGAGGGACGCCAGTATTAATAATCTTATGATCACTCACCATAGAGTCGATCTTCACACATTGTGTTCGATGTGAAAGATAGTCTTTGAACATATTCAATGCCAAACCACGCACTCCAACGCGCTCAAGTTTTGAGATAAGAATGGGTATAGATACCGTGTCGAATGCTTTGATATTATGTCAACAGACAACACAACGCACACCGTGTCGTGCCAGCAGCGCCGTGTTGCGACCAGCGCTGACTCGTAGTCCGCATGTTACACTAGCGTAATACGAATGTTTTTATTAACCGACTTCAAAAAAGGAGGTTCTGTATTCGATCAGTATGTATGTATATATGTATGTATATTTGTATATCTGCGATTTTCTCAGAAACTACTGATCTGATTTCAATCGCGTTTCCGTTATTTGATAGCATATTTTACAAGGAAGGTTTTAGTATGTAACACACCAGGCTATGATGAAGACCTTTGGAGATAAGTGATGGAACTCTTCAATTTAAAACAGCAAATCTCACGCGATAGCTGTCCTCGTACATCTATGTACTGTTTAGCATAAGTAGCCTATTAATATCACCACAGCTGAGGCACAGACCTTCTAAATCACGTCTGAAATATGGTTTAAGTGGGTAGAAAAGACGTGTACAGCAAACTCTCTTTTTAAAAGTAAGTGCGAACGGTATGAATGTATCTCAAGTAACACAAACGATGATACACTAAAAAGCATAAAATAAAAACTCTTTTTTACAAAAAATTTAACCGACTTCAAAACTTTCACACACTTTCACAGTCGGTGCCAAGCCAATGAATTGTTTTGATAGGCAAAGGACGCCGCATTCTCGGGCACACCCGAGGGGATGAAACCTATTCATTTATCTTGGCACCGACTTCATCCATGTGAATAGATACCTAGCCCTTATTTTTAACGGAATTAGTCATAAAATAAAACAAAATATAAGGTTATTTCGCTCTTTGTAGTGCAAGTCTTTTTTGTAAGTTTTGAAATCGGTTAAATTTTTTGGAAAAAAAGTTTTTTTGGCATTAACATTGCTTCAGTGAGCTAACGTGAGCTCTTACTGCTGAACTACACCCCGGAGACAACTCTCCACGCTAGCGAATGTAATTAAAAGGCCCTACCTAGTTAATGCAACTAGAATTATACAACATGTAATTTAAAGGGTATATACATACCAAGTGCACGGCTCCTTTGGATGATAACAAACGATATAGCAAGGGTCTAATCCTATGTGTACAGACGCCAGCACATCAAGCTACAACAATCTGTCAAATTTCTTTAATAGATTTTCAACTTTATTGTTAAAGAAATTAGGTTCAAGGTTGATTGGGAAAATTTGACAGCTTCGGGTAGCTTCATGTGCTGGCGTCTGTACATGTGTGGAACTTATTAGAAATTTCAATACATTGATACCAGAGACCGAATTTTTCAAATTAAGAACAACGAACAGAATTATCGTTTTATAGGCAAGTAACGTGGAAAGTGATGACCCTCATAGTGATGTGACACGTTTGTTATTACTGGTATTCAAGAAACATACGAAATCTATAATTTGGGGTCAATTCTGTGAGTCAGTTATTTTGAGCTGAAACTTTGCATCAGGGATGGGCCGAAATTCTGTTCACATTCGGTTCAACCGAATTTCGGCAGCTTGAACCGAACTTCGGCATTCGGCCGAAATTCGGTTCAGATGCCGAATATTCGGCACAAGAAAAATAATACTTACTTGCACTATTTTGACTAAAATTTTATAGAATTAGAATAGCATTACTGTTATAAAATTATGTCTTTTACTCACTCATGGTCATTTATTTTAGTTACGAACACTGTAAATGTAAATCTTAAATTAAATCGGTTCTTCTTATTAGTCTTGATAATCTCAGCCTAAATAATTTGACGTAATAATTAGACATGCTATTACAAAAATATAAAACTTATTATTCTTCTAACAAAAATCTGGATTACAATTCTTAAATTGAATTAAATAATCACGTTTTTGATTCACAAACTAAACATTCATTAACTAAAGGGTGCTTATTTTTCAAATTAACAAACTTTTCTCATCTATCTACTCACTCATATTTAAAATTTACTAGAGGCAGGCTATGGTACAAAAACACCAAAAACTGCCTTATCTGGCAGAAGTTTGTTACGTTTTTTTTTTTGTCGTATACGTTTCCTGCCTCCGATAAAAGTTGCTCAGAACATACAGAGCTTCCAGGAGACGATAAATATATTCGAGATTGAAGTAAATGCAAGTAAAGTCACGACGTGTCGCTCTCGAGAAAGCGCGCGAAATTGAACCGAAATTCGGCCGATCTTCGGCCGAACTTTTCATTTTAACCGAATGTTCGGCCGAAGTTCGGACTCGGTTCAAACCACATTCGGCCCATCTCTACTTTGCATAGAGACTCCATACCAGATGTTGTCTTCAGTAATTTTGGATAGATATGGGGTTTCCGTTACACGTTGTATGCAACTAGCAGGCGCGTGGGGCTTCGCCCTCGTGGACTTTATCACGATAAAAACATAACCTCCTTTTTTGCAGTCGAGTAAAAAGTTTATAGCCTATAACCTTTTTCTAGTTTCAAGCCACTTCTATACCAAACTTCATCCAAATCCACCCAGGACTTTTGAAGATTAGCAGGACAAACAAACAAACAAACTTTTCTGCTTTAAAATATTACTATAAATTGTTATTATACTTGTCAGGTGTAGAGTTAGTCGGTCACAATCTGGAATACGTTAGAGACACACACACAGAGTGAGGAAGCTGTCACAGATACGTCAGCAGTCAGTCGGCGCGTCTGCCCGCGTTGCGTCTGTTTCACAGAGTTTCACTAATTCACGGCCAGTGTTGCCATTGTCAAATAGACTCGCGTACAATCAATTTACACCAGTTTAGCGGCCACCCGCTGCTCTGCGCGCGTTTACGAATTCACAGTGGATGCTTGGTGACGTTATCTGCTATATTCACCGATAGTGCGGTGAAGCGAACTCATCATTACGGTTACCTGAACTTTAATTGAAACGAAATCATTTTTTGACCAATACATATTTTTCTATAAACATAAACTAAATAACTAACTTCGTTTCTCTGTGTGTCAAGACGAAGCACTGTAAGAATAGAATCTGCAAATCATTTTATAGAACCCGCTAGCTTAGTTAATGTGTTCTCTCAGTGACTTTTCAATTTTTGATAAGAAAGAATGGAATCATCTACGTGTTTCTATCCTCAAAAGAACACCACAGACATAAACCTACATAATTCTAAGATGAATTAACCAGCATGGATTGTAGGCGACCACTCGGTCTCGGTCACACGGGACCGCGTGCCAATCGAATGTGATCGCCGTCTTTTATTTTTGACCGCACCATCGGAAGGACCCTTTGTCGGGCGAACAAACGCGACGAATAACACAAGAACAAACATACAGGACACTATCAACAATGAGAACTTATCAGCGGTAGTTTCCGCGGTATCATCTCGTGAGAGAGCAGCATCAGTGGCAACCGGTACAGCCCGGTCAGCTCAGGGCAGTTGCTTACCATGCTGTAATGCTGAAGGGTTTCGCTTCAGTAGCACTTCATTTTTCTGTTTTAAAACAACAGAAAAATGAAATTGCTTCTGAAGCGAAACCCTTCAGCATTGCAGCATGGTAAGCAATTGGTTTCGCTTCAATAGCACTGCATTTTTCTGTTTTAAAACAGAAAAATGAATGAATCCTCGTGGACGTTATCACTATAAAACACAACCCTCCTTCTGCAGTCTTGTAGCCTATAACCGTCCTCAAGCTCCGAGCTACTTCTACACGAAATTTCATTCAAACCTATCCAGTAATTTCAAAGATTAGCGCGTTTAATCTAAAAACTTTTCGCATTATAATATTAGTATAAATGACCTAGTTCTCTAGGTAAACTAGGTAGGTAGGTGGTTGTAATTATTAGTGATTACGGCACAAAAAAATAGCAATAGCTTCCTAGAAGTGTTCGTCACAAGCGATAGAATTCCAGTCGTCACTCACGGAACCCCCCTGGCACTCACAATGTTCCCATTTCTGAATTTAAATATTTTAGTATTCTTCTGCTTCGATTGGAAAAGTGAGATTCAATCTCTAAACTTGGCTCTCCAATAAACGTAATGAATGGTTCACTCCAGGTACTAACGGACAGAGCTAGCTTAACTTTTGTAACAATTCTCTTACATTTATTACTGAGATTGAGGGAGCGCACTTCTAAAACGTAGTTACCTTTTCTAAGTTATCCTAATTTGTAATCTAGACAGTAAGTAGTCCTTGCAGTGACTTGTATTTCAAACATATCGATTAGTATTAAGCTTTAACACTTTGTTTAGACTAATCAACGAATTTGTGTTTTGTGTTCAGTATTTTTTATTTATTTTTATGGATGATTATGGCTTCTGTTTGACCATCATTTCAGCTGAAGATAAGCGATGATGTGGTTGAAGATGAAGCACGCTTCTAAGTATCCTATTCACTCTTGACTTAAAGACCCCGAGGTCATAACTACCAGGAAACAAACACAGAGTCCAGCAGGGAATTCCACTCCTATATTCCTGTATGTATTTGTAAAAGGAGGCAGAGAGGTAACACACATTTAGGCGGTCAGATCTGAACACTCATCCTTAACAGGGCGCCACTGTGTAACTAAAGGTGCAGGAAACGAGTATAAAAAGTGTATAGAGTGGACAGCTCGTCCCCCGCCGCTCTAGCCGCGAGTCTCCCGGCCACGTCCTCCGAGATTGCTTCTGTTGATTAAAAGCAAATCGTAAAGTCTTCCGCAGTAATCCTTTAACAAAACTGATCATAAATTCCAAAGTTCCAGCAGTTAATCAATCATTTCGACGAAGCTAATCTGCTGTTGTGCTGTTACTCAAGTTTACCAAAGTATCTATCAGTCAGGAGCGTCGGTCAGCAGTGAATTATTGAAAGCGAGTGAAATTTAAATGCTTCTGTTTCCAAGAGTTTACTCACGCAGTATTTTTTTTTTTAATTTTGATTAATTATCAACTAATCGAGGAGTTTGTAGCTGAATGATAACAGCCGCAGGCAATCTTCTAGGTGAAGCAATGCTTTCCGAGGTTAGTCTGTAGATGAGTAACCATCTTCACATATCGAGAATCCTCTGTGCCTCGGCAAGCACGCTGAGCCGTAAGTCCCGGCTGTTATTTGTACATGAGATAGTCAGAAATGTGAAAATCTGACCCTGGTATCCTGCATCTTGGCTGTGAAAGTCAAATAGTGGATAAATGTACTAGCGACCAATGTTCCGCATGCTCACCTTTAAGGCTATATTCGCACAGCACGGCTCACAACTCGATCGCCTAATGCATGTATTTTGACCAATAGGATGCACGAAGCGTATTTTAGTAGTGTTCGTAATAATAAGTATTAATATAATGTTACACGCCCTGTACACACTGTCTTGACCAGACGTGTTTCCTTTCACCTCATACTTTATGGCGTTGTCATTAAATATGCTAATAATAATATATCCAAAGCACAAACCCTTGAACCGGTTAAACTTTTAACCGACCCCAGCATAATATGTAGTTGGGAAAGTCTTTACTGATGACGATGTTGATAATGATAAATAAGCACTGAAATGAAACAAACACTGTAGAAGCTCGACCTGCACTCAATTCATGTTAGAGTACAGCACGACCACTCTGAACGAGCCCCTCGCTCTGTACTACGAAGGCACATGCATTTCAGGAATTTCCTTCAGCAAAATCAGATCCATCTTCAAAAATACAACCAATTATCCAGCAAATTTATCAAGTTGTGTGATACCGCATTTGTTTATTCGTGACGGCGGCGCACCACATAAGTATGTACACAAATATATTGCGCAGATATAAATCATAAGGTACAATAACAACATCACTGGGAGCAAATATTGTGACGTGTGTTATATGTATTTACATGTTGTTGACAATAAAATAATCCCTACGTTTAGAAGCATTCGTTTGATTAGTGCAGACTTTACTTTATTAAGTCACTAGCAGTTGCCCGTAAAATTCCAAAAATCCTTTCTTAGTGCTCCCCTACACACCCCAAGGAACATACATGCCAAACAGCTTCTTGCGCCCAGTAGTTTCGGCTGTGCGTTGTCTGTCAGTCAGTCAGTAACGGAAGCGTTTTAAACAATGTGTAATGGAAACCCCATATCTATCCAAAAGGGCTGAAGACAACATCTGGTATGGAGTGTATATGCACAGTTTCAGCTCAAAATAACTGACTCAAAGAATTGATACCAAATTATCGGTTTCATATATTTATTGAATACCAATCATAACAAACGTGTCACAGCACTATGAGGGTCATCACTTTCCACGTCACTTGCCAATAACACGATAATTCTCTTCGTTCTTCTTAATTTGAAAAATTCGATCAAATGACAAAACCCTTGCCATATCGTTTGTTGTCATCCAAAGAAGCTATGCACTTGGTATGTATATACCCTTTAAATTACACATTGTATATATTGATTATGATTAAAGGAAATGATGAAACATTTACATGCAATAACGGCTATTTACACTTACACTACTTCATACTATATTCTTTATGACGTACGTGTGATGCGATTGTGACGTCACTTCCCGCGGTGTTCACGACACCGTTGGCGCAATGCTATGTGACCGGATACGGTGCTGCGTGTCGCAGGTTTGATTCCCAAACGCAACAAATATTTTTATGGCTTTCAGACAGTGTTCACGGCTCTGCTTGTTTGCGTATATGTGTTTCAAGTTTTGTAAACCAACATTGAAAAAAAATTTTTTTAAGTGCAATCTCTTTCACTACCGGTCTACCAGACGCACGGCTGGATACCATCCACACTTGGTTGATATACCGTCTAGTCGTACAAAGCGCTTCTCCTCCACATTTATTGTGCGCACTTCCAAGCTGTGGAATTCTCTACCGGCTTCTGTGTTCCCTGCCACTTATGACCTTTCAGCTTTTAAAGCAAGAGTAAATAGGCATCTTCTGGGCTCGCTCGTTCCATCGTAGACCTCATCTATCGCTTACCATCAGGCGAGATCGAGGTCAAGAGTGAGCTCATTCTGAATAAAAAAGGGAGGGAGCTGTATGCCTAGTGTGAGACAGAGCAGGTCAATAAAAAGGTGTAATAATGCAATGCACTTGCTAAATATCGTTGGGATGTAATGCGATCACTAGTTGGACATGTGGACCTCCTGCGTTAACTTGACTGTCATTACCATTCTATTATGTGTACAATTAGTGCAAAGTATCTCGCATTGGCGCAAGTTTTTGTATTTCCCCTTCTTGCTTTTACCAGAATTACTTGTGGTACAGTTACTGAGAAGTTTTAAAGAAATAAGCTGTTAGGGGAAGCTGCTCCACTCAACATTCAGTTCTCAAGATTTCATTAAAGCAATGAAATCTTAAGATGTTTTCTGTATCCTCCGGCATTATGTAAATAATCCCAAACAGCTCTAAAGAGGCCTTATATTGGAATGAGGAACAGACCAGGATGATGCTGCCAAGTGCCGCTATACCACGTTGTACCGCGCTGTGCCGGTGGAGAGGCTCGGCTTAAATATAACGTGACGGCGATGTGACGACGTCGAGACAAAATTAAAATTGGACTCGTCGCGCTTAAATCCGTTTAGAGCTCTTAATGCGCTGCAGCCGCGCGTTTGTCCCGTCCCTCCCCCCTCCCCCCTCACCCGCCGCCTCTCGCCCACAATATCATATTTACTATTTTCATCCCGACGCGAATTACTTTTCATTTTCCGCTGCGAGGCTCTTTCAAACATCTTACTATCGCCAACTAGATTTATATAACTCGTTTCGTGAGTTTAAATGGAATTCAAACGGTGTGCGGCTTGTCTCACCGGCTCGCGCCGCGCCGCCGCGCCGTGCCTCGCGCACGGCGCGGCGCGATGCGGTGAGACGCAGGACGTTAATCTTAATATGTCTCCGCGAGCAGATAAATGTAATTCAAATGTTTTATGGCGAGTTCAGACTGAGGACGCGATGCTGTTTCATTGATGTTTCAAATGTCTTCGTAATTTCAAAGGTTTTTTATATGGCAGACAGTTCTTTTATAATGATTTGTATTAGTAATCTATTATGTAGCTCTTCGTTGTGTAGGTTTCAAGTTCACAAACGACTTTCCCACTGTAAGATGTATAGCCCTACTAATCAGTTCATTATGTAGGTATTAGTTACGATCAATGGCAAATAAAAATAGTGAAATGCTATGATTTCGCCCAGCCACGCAGCCAGTGTAACCTTTACAGTACCTACTGCCCCAGTGACCACGGACGTCGAGCTCGCTCGTGTGTCGCGCGCTGTCCGCTCCGCTCGCTCTCGTGCGTCACTTCGCTCCGGCTGCTACTGCGGCACTTATTTCCTGTTTTTCCGCTCGTCAGTAGGCACTCGTCACACATTGCTGTGACTGGAACTATGCGCCACACTAAGTCGCAATCAGTGCGTCCATCGCCCGGGCTCCGACCACTGATGTAGTGTTTTCAGTTAAGTAAACTATGAAAACATTTCATGTTCTACGAGAGAGTTTGATTTTAAATAATACATTAGGTTTATTTATCAAAACTAAAATAATTAAAATACAAACTAGAATAAAGCATTAAAAAAAATCCTCAACGCTGTCGGCTGGCAACGTACCCAAGATACTGGCGGCATTGCCTCGTTGTATGGCAATGCTTAGCCTATGGCCAAAGAAATAGCCAGCCCTTGGGTCTCGGAAAGCGTCAACGAGCCTTTTTGATATGTCTTTAAAAAAGCTGTGAGCACACGGGCCCCATGGTCCGAGAGTTTCGACCCCAAAGGCTCGAAAATATAGTTATCACCGAGATGACTATATTTTACATTTACATTTATTTTTCAAAAATAAATGTAAAGTTGTCGGTTACATGTACCTGCCTATTCCGTGCAGACGTGTCACCGCCCGCGCCGCGAGTTGTGATTGGTGTCTCGCCTGGCGCGCCCCCCGGCGCCGCCTGTCGGTGCGAGCCGCTCCTAATCTCAGCAATTTATGTCAGTAATTTGTTCTGTGCGTCTGTTTGTCTCCTCCGCTAATCTAAAACATGCATCACGGTGAAACGTTCATTATTTTTTGACGAGGGAAGGAATCTTTTTTGGGTGTAATGTATGTGGCGCGCGGAACATGTAAATCAATCCACAGACAGAAGATATATTGCGGGCGCGTATTCGCCGTACTGTGCCGTCCGGCGCCGCGCGGTGCTCTAGTATGGTGTGAGTTGGACAATATACTGTTCTGGGTATTTAGTTAACATGGTGAATTAGTATTTGTTGAGTGAGAACGCATTAGGACTGATCCCGATACGACCTGGCGTCTGGAATGTATACATATATATTACATATGTATATATATATGTTACAGGTAGACTGCGAACTATTGTTATTTAAATATGAGAACAAGAAAGTGCAATGGAGTCGCTGGGGTATATTTTGATCAAGATCTTGAGTCAGTTTCTATGGACGACATGACATTATATGGATACGCGAGCAAGTACCTACACTTTAATTCATGTTTCTTCAGCCCGATCACTGTTTAGCCTTTGGCCCCAGTAGCACACACTCCCGTCGTACACGGGTCAGTCAAGTCCGGCGCCCGGCCGACTGTTCCCCACCAAATTAAGCAGTCATCGACTAAATAATGCTTTGTACTTGTAGAAACTCAATTTATTACGTACATTCACAGTTTTCGAATACACTGTGTCGCTGCACTGTTGTGTGAAATTCCTAACAAACGCTGGAGTCAAAGTAAAACGACAAAAGTTGTAAAAGAAACCTTTTAATAAAGCAGTGAAAATTGTGTGAAGGCTCTGGGCACACTGCACACTGATCACGCAATGTTCTAGTGTGAGTTCGCGAGAGCTCACCGGCCTGTTCCGCGCGGTGCAGCCATTATAAAAGTAATTACTCATTTTCTTGTAATGGGTTTTGTTATTTCAATTTTAATTATTTTCACGACTGCGTTATGAATTCCGCTGTGTGTTTACGAGGCGAGCTACTTGGCGCTTGGACTTCTTCCACTGCTACAA
Source organism: Tholera decimalis (assembly GCA_943138885.2). Classification (NCBI taxonomy): domain Eukaryota; kingdom Metazoa; phylum Arthropoda; class Insecta; order Lepidoptera; family Noctuidae; genus Tholera; species Tholera decimalis. Next base: position 48,133,851 of record OW964553.2, read on the forward strand.
TTTAGATATATGTAAGTTCATCACCAATAGTTGGCACTCACACGGCTGCAGAAGTGCTGACACACACAGGCTTCCGGCTTATCTTGGCTAGCTAGCTCTTGCCTAGAATAAAAATAATTAGCCTATTTCACTCAGTACAACTTCAACTTTAAAAGCACGTGAAGCCTCTCAGCTGTCATCAAGTACATCTTTGCCAGTCATTACCTATTAGTAGTCAGACGCCAGAAAACCTGATAATAGGTTAGCCAAGGAGTATTGTGCTACCTAGCTTTTGAGTTGTGGAGGTGAGGTAGGTAGTCGCTTCATGCTAAACATTAATACTCAGATGACTCATTTTTGATAGAGAAGAACTTCAACTCTTGTTAAGTGGTGTTTGTGAAAGAGCGACCACAATTTTGCCAATATTACGTGTAGAATGATAAACCATCAAAAGCAGGAGGTTGTTCTGTTAAGTATTTTGGATGGTGAAAAGTATTAAAGTAAAAAAAAAACTAAATTATTTTGTACGCAAAAATGACATGACAGCTTTTGTAATATGTTACCAGTTTACCAGTAGCAGCAGGAATAGAATGAGTATAAAAAGAGAAAATTAGAAATATGGTACAGAACTGTTAAAACGATAATATAATACGCTACAGCTTTATTTTATTTATCTCAATAAACCTACATAGATCATAAATAAATCGAGTAAACACAAGAGAGAGAAGGCATTTAATGGAGGTTGGACGGGGAACATAAGGAGGTAAAATATCATAAAGAGAATCGTAATTTAGGACAGCTGAAGAAAATATGGTCCACGTTTCCTTCATCCAAACCGCATTCATAAAGCGAGTTGTCCCTAATCCTAAGTTTAGCCAAGTAAAAGCGGGAACAGCAATGATTAAGACGTAGACGGCAAATAATTGATGTGGTCAATTTGTTGGCACACCGAAATTTAAAAAAACCATGGTTTATGGGGGATCTCGGGTTGAATGTCACCATAGAATTTACCTTTTACTTTCTTCGATATTTGCCATTTTTGGGTCCATGAATTAAATAAAATAGAAAACAATGTGGTAGAAATGTCATGAGATTAAATTTCGGAATTAATGGTTGATCTGTAAACTTTTTGGTGTTTGTTTTATAATATCTATTTGACATAATATGGACATCATAATATAAGTAGTGGACTTGCTAATTTAAATGATATCTATTATTATTAAAATTTTGTACTTTTTTCTTTTTACTTTTGACTTTTGATTGTGGAATTTGTATTTATTTATTACATTGTTTATATTTGACATAATTATATAATTTGTGTAACAGTGCTATTCTAAGAATATTATTTTAAATGGTATATTGTATCATATTTTATTTTGATTAGTTTGTGCTGTATTGTAACTAATAATGCCTTTTTTTTATGTGGTAAAATTATCAAAGAAGTCCTCCCACTCCGGGCAGGGTGGGAGGGACTGTCAGACTTTTACTGACTTAAAACCACGGTGTTCCTTCAATAGCCCTTTACGTACCGGGGCCACGGTAACGGGATGAGTCCCACGACCCCGGCAGGCTTCGGCCCTCTGCAGAGGGGGCCTCGTCATGTTGCTGACGCTCTTTGAGGCGCGCGTGGAACACGACGCGCCGTCGACCCGGGCATGGTCCATGGTCGGACAGCGAGTTGCCCTTTACTCGCTGTCCGCATGCCCGCGCCTACGGTGGCCGGAGATCGTCGGCCGACGTCCGACGCCGTGGGCGTCTACCACTGCGGCTGGGCTGGAGGGAGGACGCCATCATTTCCCTCACGCGGCCCGCCTCCTCCTTCAGAAGCATGACTGCTTCGCAGAAGGAGGCGACCGCTTCCCACTCCCTCTCGCCCCGCAGCATGGCCTCGACCAAGGCCGGGCGCGAGAGGTCTCGGCCTATTGTCGCCGTGAGGACACGTCGGTGCTCTGCCCAAGCTGGGCAGTCCTGCACCGTGTGCTCGACTGTGTCCTCAGGGCGACCCTCGCAGTGGTGACACCCAGGCGTCTCTTCCTTACCTATCAGACACAGGTACCTCCCGAAACTTCCGTGTCCGGTGAGGACCTGCGTCATGCGGTAGGTCAGGACGCCGTGACGCCGATCTAGCCACTCCTCAAAGAGGGGTCTTACCGCCGCAATTGCGGCGTGCCCGGCCGTCGGTTGCGACAGTCGTTCCCTCCATACTGCCCTGAGATCGCGCCGGAGCTCTTCCCGCCGCGCCTCGACTTCTCGAGGCAGCGGGGATACGCCCCGGCGCTGCGCCTCAACGCGCCATTCATAGACGCGCTGGAGGGCAGTCGCCTCCAGATCCCAGGGCAGCAATCCGGCAAGGAGGTTGGCCGATTCGCCGGCGATCGTGCGGTATCCCCGGATCATTCGGATAGCCATGACCCTCTGGCATGCGACCAACTTTAGTGGTCGCGTCCGGATGCAACTAATAATGCCTAGTCACCAAATTTTGCTTGTAGTTATAGTGAAAAATTTCAACACAATGTTAAAATTGTTTATAAAATAAAAGAAATGAAAAATTAAACGAATGATTCCGGTTAGACTGTGAGCCGACCGCAACTTAGTTATGAAAAGGCAAATAGATGATGTTGATAGATAGCTCTTTATCTGATCCACAGAACAGATAAAAGAGGTATTCCGTGATCTGAATTGACTCGATCATCGCCACATGGCTGACTATAGCACGCTAGCAGCGTGTTCAGTTGTGTGATCAGTGTGCGATGAGAGTACGTATATTTTTTTTGTTTCTTTTTTTAATAACTAGCAATGCGGATAGAATTCACATACTAGCAATCCTGTTAACCCCTCCAACTAAGCTAAATATGCTTGTGTCTGGAGTGGGCTCATGGCATTAGTGTAATGGGTGGGGTTGAACCCGTGACCTCTCGATCATAAGTCCTACACCTTATTCATTAGGCTATTGACGCTTAAATGTGTGATAGAGTAGATGTGTGATAGTGGATAGAGACGCGGCTGAGCTGCTGCCACCACGCACCACAAAAAGTGTCACACTAAGCCGGGTAAGTCGGCAGTCTCTAGTACACCGAGTTCAGGAACAGAAGGATCACTTCGAACACATTCATGACCTTTACCTATATCTAAAAGGGAACTGAGACAAAAGTTTGCGTTGTTTTCCACAGTATTTAAGTTACCCTGAGCAGTTCACCTTGCGTGGTCAGTGGAGGCGTGAGTCTGCCATCGGATACGGCCTCTCAACACACTTGGTATAAGTTTAAAAACAAACAAGTTACAAAGGCCGTTTTTTAACAAAATTCAATAAAGCACATCGTTTCAGTCACTGGCTTCCAAAAGCTTTTCAAAGCCAATTACGATAGTAAAACATAGGAACTTTAGAAGCACAGTCAGTCTATAGATAATCGCCATAATCTAGGAAACATTTAATTAGGTTTGAAAGAATTAAATTGTGTCATTCATGTTTGTTGTTATGTTTCTTTATAGATTAGTTGTAATGAGCAGCTGAAGATATACAACGTGTAACGGTAACCCCATATCTATCCAAAAGGACTGAAGACAACATCTGGTATGGAGTCTCTATGCAAAGTTTCAGCTCAAAATAAGTGACTCACAGAATTGACCCCAAATTGTTGATTTCGTATGTTTCTTGAATACCAATAATAACAAACGTGTCATAGCACTGTGAGGGTCATCACTTTCCACGTCACTTGCCAATAAAATGATAATTCTCTTCGTTCTTCTTAATTTGAAAAATTCGGTCTCTGGTATCAATGTATTGAAATTTCTGATAAGTTCCACACATGTAGACATAGGATTACAAAACCCTGGCCATATCGTTTGTTATCATTTAAAGAAGCTGTACACTTGGTATGTATACACCCTTTAAATTACACGTTGTATAAACGTACGGATCGATCTCCAAGGTTAGGTAACGCTGGTTGAAATTGGTCCGTAGATGAGTGACAATCTTATCAAATCGTAATTCCTCCGGACCCTGGAAAGTACTGTAAGCAATTAGTCCCGGCTGTCACGTGTACAGACGCCAGCACGTCAATCTACACCAATCTGTCAAATTTTACCAATCGAACATTAACCTTCCACTATTGTGATAAAGTTGAAAATCTATTAAAGAAATACACATACTTGACAGTCGTTACGTGTAATCAAATGATTGAAAATCTGACATCAGTCTTGTCAAGTGGTAGCGTTTGTTGTGCAAGACAGACAGGCCGTCGCTCAGTACTCAGCTGCATCTGGTTAAACAGGAAGCTGAGCGCAACTTAGTTGGGACAAGTCTAAGAAGATGTACTTACTTTTGACGTTTTATAAGTGCCCGTGTAGGCCTATGTGGAATAAAATATTTCGAGTTTGAGTTTGATGATGATAATATTTCTTGTAATACATTAAACTGGCGGACCTTCTCACTCTCACCTGTCGTGTGGTCGCGTTTGTACCGGCGAGTCCCGCTGGGGAGTCCCTACTCCTCTTGGACTTTGAGATCCACAATTAATAACATGTTTGCTATAAACTACGGAATTGTTGTTTAAAGTTTATTCCTGGACGTGTACCACCGACCTTCACAGGGTACAGAGATGGGTAAACTTAAACCAGTAAGTAACACACAAGTGGCATTGCCCATTCACTGCTGCATTTGACTTGATTTCGTTTGTTTCTTAAGCATACTGTTAAATTGAACGTGAAGCTCCATAGGACTATTTAACACATTTGAGGGGCTAGACCGTATTTAGTAAGTTGTAGTTATTGAGTGCGACGATAATCCAGGCACGAGATGCCGTGCAAGCGGCTTAGCGACGCAGACATAAACTTACTTAGCATCTCCTGTGATTATACTCCGCCGACTTAGAGCCTCCAACCTCACTCGCTCTGTAGGTGAGCACGCTATAATAGCAATTTGTTCACGCTTGCATAGCCGAGTTCATCATGTACAAAAATAACAATATAACGGATTGATGGGGCGAATCAATTGTTCTAATTATTATCTTTGACATAGTTTATTTGGACATCTACGAGGAAAGACTGTCCTGCATTGGGACCAATAATACTAAAAATCTTGACCTCCTATACGAGGGGGTCACTAACCTGGATCTAGTCCCATTAAGTTACGGTTGGCCTTTTCAGTCAAGAGTTTCCATTTAGCACGATCATTTTGTGTTCCATCTCGCTTCTTAGGCGTCATAATTATGTGGAAGAGAACTGAAAGGGTCTGTTAAGTGTGTCATTAACTAAGGTTGGACATACAACTGGTAAAAAGATTTGATTGAAGAGTGACACTGACGTAGGACCGCTGCTAACCACTCGTGACACGCGTACAGAGTGCACGTCGAGTCTACACAATCATAACAAAACGTTCGGTCGGACACAGCGATTAGTTCCCCTGGTTCCTCTCCGGGACGCCCCCCCCCCCCCACATTTGTCTCGCCGCGAACAATGCGCGCCACATATTATCGCGCGCTCTCGGGACGCTCCGTAATTGTTCGCGTTTTGTTTCGCTATTGTGTTGAGACGTAGGAGACGTCTAATGGAAGTAAACGTGGACAAATTTGCGGACGACGGTTCTTCAAACAGTTGTTTATGTTACAAAATGCTCTTATACTGAGAGACAACACACGAGTGCGTGTGCACGACTCTGTACCTCTGGAATGTGAAATTAAAGAGTTTAGGGCGCAAATCATTGATATAAATAGTAAAGATACGGTCGTCCGAACATTTGACGGACGTGGTTGCTCTACTCTCAGGCTCTACAAAAAACACTAACGTCATCTATTAGAACTAGTATAAACTACGAAGTCAATCGGCGTGGTCTGCTCCTAGACGTAACCTTGTAAGACCAGGTTGTGGTATTTTGCGAGGTGTACTGTAAATTAATAGTACATTGTTCACCGAGAGGAGAAAGTGACCGATTACCGTCGAGGGTGTCGTTTGACAGTGTCGGCTTTAAAACACCTGTTCGGTACAATATTTGCAACCGAACAGCTCAGCACTTTTGTCTGCGTGCATTTCCATAAATGCATGTATCGCAGCTATTACCAGTAGTACGTGTTCGACTACCAATCGCGTAACTCAAACCAAACTAGATCAAACCATCTTAGTGCTAATTTAGCTTAGATTTACCATTTAATAATTATCACCAATATTCAATATATCCTTTAAACCATATCATTTCGTATCATTAAACCAGTCTAATATAACACCAAATAAACCAAATGTCAACCAACTCAGAAGTTAATGCTAAACCAAACAAGCGTTAAAGTCTATATGGTCCTTCGGGTATTAAGGGCCTCGGTTCGCGAAGTGCAGTGAAGTTTTTGTGTACCGGGACCTTGCAACCAGTGTGAAGTGTCTGTAGGGAAAGTAGGGAGGAGATTTACCAGTTGTGGAGCGTAAGCAGCATATAAGGTCAGACCAAACCATTTTATATATCCTTTTTCTTAACAATTTATCTGTTCGTGAGAAAAATGGAGCAGTTAGCAATCAACCAAACTGAAATATATGACTCTCTAGTTAAACTTTTAACCAATATCAAAAAAGACGGAGCAGACCGCAAAAACATAGATTACTGCAAGCGGAAGATGGAGTTATTAGAGAATTCTTGGAGAGATTACCAACGTAACCATAGGAAATGTTGTGAGTTTGCGGAATTTGATCATGTATATTTTACCAAAAACTGTTTCGATAAAGCAGAGGAAATTTATGTGTCGATCAAGCAACTAATTACCAAAACCATGGAGAACCTGTTACCAAAGCATCAAGGCGTCAACCAGCCGCTGGCAGAGGCCAGGACCACTAACCAATCAGAGGATTCATCTCGTTCTCAGGCATCCCAAATGCAGCACGGTGGGATACCAGTACCAGAAGAAAACAGGAAGTTAGAGGGATTGATTAAAAAGCAAATCATTAACTTCAGAGCGTTCATGAGAACAGTGACCACCATAGAAATCGACCAATTGCAGAGCAAGTGGGAGTTCGACGATGCTTTGAAATCTCTCCAAAATCGGTGGACCATCATCGACAATCTGCACTGGGAAATAGAAAGCGAAAATGGAAATGAAGATGTTTGGTACCAGGAGGAGTTTACCAGATACGAACGAATGTATAATGATTTGAAGAAAAAGATCAGCTCAAAAATGTGGTCTGTATCCCATCGTGACAAATGCACACCACAGATGGATATTCCGACTTTCCAGGGTAACTACCACCAATGGACCTCCTTTAAAGATTTGTTCTCAGAAACCATCCATAAAAACCCATCCTTATCCAACGCACAGAAAATGCAGTTTTTAAAAAGTAAAGTGTCAGGTGAGGCTGAGCGTCTGATACACCATCTTCAAATTAGTTCCGAAAATTATGAAGTATGCTGGGAAATACTTAACCATAGTTATGGCAACAGCAGACTTATTTTTACATCTCACGTGAACATATTGCTGAACATTCCTAATATGCAGCAACCATCCATAAGTATGTTCAAAAGACTGCATGACATCACCAAAGAATGTCTCCATATTATACAAAATATCGGAGTGGATATCACTACTTGGGATCCACTACTAGTACTTTTGTTGGGTCAGAAACTAGACAGTGAATCATTCGCTGAATATATTGAGTCAGTGAAGAACCCTAGGGAACTACCAATTCTACAAGAATTTCTGGATTTCCTGGAAAACAAGTTTACAGCCATGGAAGCATCTCGCCGTAAACAAGAATCAAACCATCAAAAGTCGACCACTCAACCACAGAACCATTCGAGTTACCAGGCAAACCAAAGGAGAAATTTCAACTCTAATTATAACCAGCAAACATCTAACAAAAACAGCCATAACATGAACCACCACGGGAAGTCACTCCACGTTTTGCGTTCAATGACCTGCCCATTGTGTAACAATGACCACGGGCTTTGGATGTGTCCCCAATTTTTGCAAATGTCGGATGAGCAAAAATTAAAAACTGTCAACCATCTAAAGTGTTGCGTAAATTGCCTATTCAACCATTATGATAAAACATGTTTTTCTAGCAAAACATGTCGCAAGTGCAACGCCAAGCATAATTCGTTATTGCATGAAGCAATTGCTACGAAAATTAAACCAACCATATCAGCAAAATCTAACCATAAAGCTGTGCACACACCTAGCACGTCTTGCTTAACCAATAATAAACCAGTACCAACTTCAACCCATGTGTCCTGGGATGAGGTATCGGAAACACTTTTGGCTACGGCTATAGTCAAAGTGATGGGTTCTGATGGTACATATCACACCATGAGAGCCTTGATTGACCAAGGTTCGCAAATTTCTTTGATAAGCGAGAAAGCGGCGCAAGTTTTAAAACTACGACGACAATCTTGCAAAGGAACCACATTCGGCGTAGGCGAAAAAGAAAACAGCTGCAAGGGAGTAATAACCATCCAAATTAAATCAATCTATAGTCAGTTTGCCTTAGAAGGAGAAGCCCTTATAATGAACAATCTCATCAAAAGTTTACCGAATAAATAATTTATAAAACCATCTTGGCCACACATACAAAACATTAATTTGGCAGACGCAGAATTTAATACCAGTCGACCAGTCGACCTATTGCTTGGAGCAGATGTATACTGCAAGATAGCTTTAGGTGGCCTTTTGAGGGGTGATAGCGACGACCAACCAATAGCACAACAAACGCAATTAGGATGGTTGCATTGTGGGACAATGACACCACGATACAAGTGTAACGTCGTTCTTCACAATACGGACGATATACGCAGATTTTGGGAAAATGAAGATATAAACGAGCAGATTGAAATGTCTACCGAAGATCATGAATGTTTACAATATTTCCTGTCAACAACAGAGAGATTGGAAAATGGGAGATACCAAGTCCGACTGCCGTTCAAACCAGAAGCCAAGGAACAGCTAGGGTCTACCAAATCATTAGCATTGGCACAATTTCGTAACTTAGAGAGAAAGTTACATAAAGATCCAGAATTGAAAACAGAATACACAAAGTTTATGAACGAGTATTTTAATTTAAACCATGTGATGCCGTCAGCAACAAACACGAAACCAGAGTGCTACCTACCACACCACTGCGTCACTCGTGCTGAGTCAACCACTACCAAGTTGCGTGTTGTGTTCAACGCGTCTGCTATACCATCATCAGGACTTAGCTTGAATGACGTCATGTACCGAGGTCCAAACCTACAACAAGATCTGCAGGAGCTGATTTTAAAATGGAGACAGTATCAGTTCGTTTTCACAGCTGATATCGAAAAAATGTACCGACAGATAATGGTACATCCTGAAGATCAGTCGTACCAGAAAGTATTATGGAGGGACTCACCATACCAACCTATCCAAGCATACCAACTTACAACCATAACTTACGGCACAAAGCCTGCACCATTTTTGGCAATGATGTGCTTAAAACAACTAGCTGCCGAGGAAAAACACAATTTTCCTGACGCAGCAAAAGCATTAGAGGAGTGTTTCTACATGGATGACTATTGTGGAGGGGCTCATTCAATGGAACAAGCAAAACAACTTAAATCAGACCTCATAAAACTACTCAGCAAGGGTGGGTTTAATCTACGAAAATGGGCCACTAATGAACCCAAACTACTCGCTGACTTAGAAAAAGATTTGTGGAACCAGCAAATCTACGAGTTTAAACAGTCAGACTCAACGAAAACACTGGGACTTGGATGGAATCCGCAACAGGATAAATTTATCTTTGACTCAAAACTGGAGCCAGTACCAATATCAAAGCCAACCAAAAGATCGCTTCTCTCCGACATATCAAAAATCTTCGACCCATTAGGCTGGCTCACACCATTAACTATAACCATGAAGATGCTATTCCAAAGTGTCTGGTCATCAAGTCTTAACTGGGATGACGCGCTACCAGAAGATATCAAGATAAAGTGGCTAAACTTAAGAGGAGAAATAAAAGAAATAAAAGACATAAATACCATAGAAGTAAAACGATGGCTAGGAATAAAGAAAAACAATACCTTGCAATTACATGGATTCTGTGATGCGTCGAATAAGGCGTATGCCGCTGTTATATATTGCAAAGTCAGCAACCATAATAATTGTAACGAGGTAACCCTGGTCGCAGCAAAAGCAAGCTTAGCGCCCGTTAGTAAAGATATATCAATACCAAGGTTGGAGTTGATGGGTGCCCAACTATTATCACAGCTGATGCAAAAGGTTCAGACTTGCTTAGATTCTTATAACCAAGAAATATATTGCTGAAGTGATTCAACAGCAGTGTTAGAATGGATTCAAGGGGATCCCGCGAGATGGAAACCATTCGTCTCAAACCGCGTGAAAGCTATCACCAAAATAATACCTGTTCAGAACTACAATTGGCCAGTGCAATGATACTGGTGTGTCCGAAACTGTCCACGGTACGTGGAGCTTAACGTTGCTCTTCAAACAATGAACAAAAGGCTAAAACTACAGGCTCTTCGGCCTACAACCATATAAACAAATAACTGATCGGTACCACTAACCTTCTGTGCTGGGTTCGCCAACTTCGACCTTCCTAGGTCACGCCCAAGTGTGGTTTGTATGTAATATGAGGTGAGTAAGTGAAAAGTGTGATGTAAGTAGGGCTTTCAAATACCGGATTTTTTCAATACCGGTATCAATACCGGTATTGAAAAAGTCAATACCGTGATCCCGGTATCAATACCGGTAATCCGGTATTAAACGCAAGTTTAATTAGGTCATTAATAAAAGCAATAAAATACGTGTTTTTTTTTATTTTCAAATCAATCTTTATTGTTCTTATTTATTGAAAATAATAATAATAATTGAGTCCGCTTTGGTTTTAAAAAGCCACGACCCCCGCACTTCCGCGGGATATACAGCCTCATCACCGATGAACGTGGGTGATGCATTCGATTTGCAGTCAGCGTTGTGCGGACCCGCCTGTCCAAGGCGTTAAGGTGCGTGCCTTCAACGGTTGGGTCATGCCAGTGTTGATATACTCTTTCGGCGTACTCAAATGGCCTCAAACTGAACTTGACGCCCTGGATCTGCCCTCATCACCCACGCTCGTCGGTGATGAGGCTGAATATCCCGCGGAAATATGGAGGTCGAGGCTTTTTAAATGTTAAAACTCTCCACAACCGCGAGGTATGCAGTCTCAGAGTACATTTTCTTGCTTCCGAAGTGGGTATGCATCGAGATGTAGTAGCGATGGACAAAGGACTCACCCCGCTCTCCTTGGCTAATGAGAACTGACGCAAAGCTGCAGTACTAGATACTAACGATCGGAGGGGGATATGGCAGAGTAAGGAGCTTCATGGACGTTTTTTCCGGGCCCTACATGGGTCCGACTTAGACCAAAAGGAAATTTAGTGTGAAGGATGGCACGGTTGACATATGTCGGGCATGTCACCATCCCGGTGAATCAATCCACCACATTATCTCTGGTTGTTCTCGTCTTGCTAATGGCGAGTACTTGCACAGGCACAACCTCGCAGCCAAGATAATTCATCAGCAACTTGCTCTGAAATATTCTCTTGTGGAATCGGAAGTGCCGTACTATAGGTATGTGCCCGACTCAGTTCTCGATAACGGTCATATCACATTATACTGGGATCGGTCCATCATTACTGATAGGACTATTGTAGCCAATAAGCCTGATATAGTGGTGGTGGACCGAAGCGAGCGGCGTGATTGTCGACATAACCATCCCGCATGACGAGAACCTCGTGAAAGCTGAGAAAGGTAAGCAAATCAAGTATGTTGACTTGGCACACGAGGTTGTCGACATGTGGGATGTGAACTCGGCAATCATTGTACCGATAGTCATCTCAGCCAATGGCTTAATAGCCAAGAGCCTCGACTAACACCTCAGGAGGCTCTCGTTAGGCGGTTGGATCAAAGGTTTGCTTCAGAAAGCGGTACTCCTGGACACGGCGCGCATCGTCAGGAGGTTCCTCTCTATGGAGCCCTGACTGCCGGTAGCTTGGACCTTGGTCCCGATATTGGTGGGCTACTATTTTTTAAATTTTTAAATGTTTTTTTTTTATTATAGAGAATATTTAAAAATGTAATTTATGTGTATGTATTGAAAATAAAGAATAAATAATAATTAATACGTTTTATCCATAGCTCTCTTATATAACAATTTGGTAATGGCTGATTATTTAAGTAGGATTAGGAATTAGGGACATAATGAAAACTGAAACTTAATCTATTATTTTTGCAGGAACGCATTTCACATAGACTTTGTGTAGTACAATATAAAAAAGTTCATGTAAAAATTAACATAGGTACCATTATTTTCTGAAATGTAAGTAAGTAAAGTATAGCTTAAGTAGTTAGCTAGCAATCATTTGGTGATCATTTTAGTAACATTCTTAATAATGATGTAATAAAAAATAATCAAAAAATCTAAAACTAAACAAGTTACAAAATAAATCAAGCGTTACAATTTCTGAAAAACATAGTAAAAAAATGTAAAAGTATACAAATAACACAATAATACAAAAAGTTTTAATTCAAATTTCTGAATTTCAAACGCTAAGAACGTTTTGGGTAAGACACGAAGAGGCAGCAACGACGGCAATCGAATTAAACTAGCAAAAATACGCACTATTATATCACAACTTCACAGTCACAAGTAAACACAACACAATAACAAAGTCTATATACGCGTTGTCCCGTCGCCTTTGCGAAACTGACTGACAATAACAATAAGGACATAAGTACAGCTCGATTTCGGCTTAAGACTACAGCGAGGCGCTTGCGCTGATCAAAACCAGTATGAGAATAAGATCACCATACATTTTCAGATCTAATGTTTGTAATACCGTAATCACGGTATTGGGGCGTCAATACCGGTATTGTAAAAGGCCAAAATAAAATCCGTGATCACGGTATTACGGGATCCCGGAATACCGGTATTGAAAGCCCTAGATGTAAGTCACGTGTTCTAGAACGTTCACAAGGCGCCAATCTCCAATGGCGCGGTCCAGATCAGCATCACACCCAACTCACACCGGATTGAAGCTATTTATCACTACTTATTTCCAACAAATGCGCGTGCCACGCGATGGCATCAACCCGGCGATGAATCCAAAAATATCCCGGGGTTTTCGTCAAATGGGGATTACAACTTCAAACAATAGTTAACTCGCGACCCAATTATCGGTTTCAACACGCGATTCCAAACGATATTTTACCAATTATAATTAACTCAACAGGTCCCAATCGGACATCTTTCAACAAGGAAGCAAAATCTATCTGTCAAGTGAAAAAGTTATGTCAAGCCCACAGATAATTAATGTTGCCAACCAAAGGTGCGTTCTGTTTCACGTCGGACCGAAAATCTACCCCCCCCCCGGACGGGCCTACCCGTCCGCTAATCAATTGGGAGTCTTGACAAGGTTGCAAATTTAACACAGCTTCAATGCGGCCAAATACCGTAGCTAGTTCCTCAAAGGTGAGAACGGTGTCTCCCAACAATCTCCGCCAGCGTCCCTTTGCCGCTTTCACCGCGGCCCCAAAAATACCCCCCCAATGGGGGCAGGCTGGCGGGTCAAACAACCAAGTGACCCCTCGGCGGGCCAAACTATTACCAATGTCAACCTGGCTCTCATTAAGGAAGGCGTATACCTCCTTCAAATAGTTACTTGTACCCTTGTAATTCGTACCGCAATCAGACCTAATCAAAGAAGGTAACCCACGGCGAGACACAAATCTTTCCAAAGTCGCCTCAAAGGCCTCTGTCGAGAGGGAGGTTACCAGCTCCAAATGCACTGCCTTGGTTGACAGGCAGACAAACACACAAATAAGCCTTGCTATTACGAAGGGTGGACGTCTTCAACAAAAGGGGACCAACAAATCCGTTACGACGCCAGCAAAGGGCCTCGCCTCATTGACGCGATCAGCCGACAAAATCCAAATTTCTCGCTGCAGAATGGCCAACAGCGCATTGCAACCAGCATGCGAGTTCTTAGTGTGACGATCAGTCACCAACAATTGAACCAAGTGGCCCTCCTTGGGCAACAAAAGGGGAAGACGGGCCCCATAAGGAAGGCTAGAGTGCCTCAACCGTCCTCCAACAGGGTTTCCCGAAGTGGCTCGTCCCAACCAAGTTAAGTTATAACAAGGGCAGGAGCACCAATTTAGGGTACGGACAACTCACAAGGGTGATTTCAAACCAGGTCCTTCCCTCAACAGTGGTGTCAGCCGGTTCGCCAATTCCCCAAATCTTGCCTGAAAGGTCGTTCACCTTCAGGCCAACCTGTCCCGCTAACCAAGACGACAAAAGGCAACCCTGGACTCCCGTGTCCAAAATGGCACAGACCACAATCGAGTCACCCAAGGGTCCCCAGACCTTGACCGAGGCCGTTGGCAACAAAACCGGTTTGATCAGGGGGGTCCTTTAGCGGGCAGGCGTCAATCTCTTAGTGATGCCTGGGCGGCGACCGATCGCCGCATCCAGGCTGCCTTCGTTCACGACGAGGCCAACAATTAAATTATTCGTCGGCGCGGTGTCCCGAGCCGCTCGCCATCACTGGAGGGGCATATCCCACCGGATGCCCGAATGGCGGAGGGCGCGACTCCAGCCGGGGACGCTCGCGGGGCTCCCGTTCAACTTGCGCGGGGGGTGGAGTGCGGCGTACAGAATTGCGGGTCTCAGCCCGGTGCTCGTCTCCGGGGTACCCCCCCCTGCGCGAACCCTCCTCAGAAGCTGGTCTGCTGGAGCGGTTCGCGTTGGCGCACAAAATCTCCAAGTGGGACCCTTCACAAATTCTACACGGGCGGGGGTCGGGGCAGTCCCGATGGAAGTGGGCCCCCAAGCACGAAAAGCACAAACGACGTGCGTTGACAATACGGCGGCGGGCACTTACGTGCAAATTCAAAAAGTCCGGGCAACGCGCCATGACATGCCCCGTTGCCTTACAAAAGTCACAATGATGAGGACTCCGGGCACCAGCAAAACGGGGGGCGGGGCGATCATCAACAGGCCCCCTAGCCCGAGTACTCCGGGCGCCAGCAAAACGGGGGGCGGGGGGATCATCAACAGGCCCCCGAGCCCTAGTCCGTCCCTGGTCTCTAGGCTGAGAAGGTAGTGGGGGTGACCCCGTGGCGCCACGAGTGTTATCCGAAAATTGACACTCGTCTTCCAAAAATTTGAAGAGGTCGTCAAAGGGGGGAAGATGGGTGGCACTATCCCCACCATACTTCTGCTCAAAACGTGACCTCAGCTCCGCGGGGAGCAACTGCAGCACTATGTGCACCAACAAGTAGGACCAATGTTCTACCGGTAACTCCAGGCGTCTCAAAGCGTTGGTCGCTGAGACCAACGGGTTCAGCAAGTCAGTGCGCAACGTCGACGTGCTGGCAATGGCCGGTAGTCCCAAAATCTGGTCGATGTGCACATCAGCCAGGCAGCGCTTGTTCTGATACCGTCGGGAGAGAAGCTCCAGAGCGGTTGGGTAAGAGGAATCCGTCACCGGCAAGTGCTGCACCAAGGCTCTGGCTTCGCCCTCCAGGACAGACAATAAATAGGCCAGCTTCTGGGCAGGTCCGAGGTCCGAGCGTGCATCGACAAGACTCTCAAAGAGATTTAGGAAGCCCAGCCAGTGGTCCAAGCGACCGTCAAAATGTGGCAGCTCCAGGGTGGGCAGCCTACTCAATAATCCAGGGCCTGCAACAACGGGGGTCTGCGGCTTGGCCGCATCAGGCACCCGGCTCTTCAAAATTTCCCGCGGTCGTAGACATATGACATCCCCCAGGTGGACAATCTGGTCATATACACCCAAAATCCTATCGCAGGCTGTCTGATCCATCACCCCCAAATCCACGTCCATGATGTACTCGCTGAAGCGTGTGAGCGCAGCATCAGCTGACTTGATCCTCTCAATCACTTGCCCATACCGAGCAAGGGTGATTTCTTCCAATTCTACACGCTCAACCGTTGCAGCTGCCGATGTGAACCATCTCAACTGTGAGGTCAATCCGGCAGCAGCCTCCCTGACTGCCCTTAATGAGGCCATTGCAACAATCAAATATTAATACAACAGGCTAAAATTAACTAAACAAACAACAATGACTTGTTAGCCGACCAAATAATTTCACCAAAATAACAACTTAAATTCAATTATTTCAAGTCCAAATCCGAGCCTGTACTTATTCCAAGTATGAATCTAGCTTGGCACAGATGGCTAGTTACAAAATAAAGAACAATTCAATGTATATATTGTGCAGGATCACACCAATAAACATCAATAAACACAACAATTGACTGTATAATATTGAGCCGGAGAATCTCTATCAACACAGTCCAATAAGTACCACAAATGCAATAACCAATACACACAATTCAAGTCCTATTATGTTAGACTGTGTGTAATTATTATTTAGATAACCTTTTAAATTCAGATCAGTGACATTCAATTATTAATCGCAACAAATATACGAAATTATGCACCAAATACAACTAATAATTCCTAATTTCACAAATAAATCTTACTTGTCAATTCAACAAAGGGGGCTACAGTACAAATTACAAATACAACTTCAATTAGATAGCCCGGATGACATGGTAATATATTCAAAACTTATTAAGTTATAAGTTATGTTAAGTAATTAAACTAAAGTTATTCTCAACAATAGTCAAAACTTCCAATGTACTATGTGGATTTTATATTAAAAACCACGCTCTGCTACCAAAATGTTCAGAACTACAATTGGCCAGTGCAACGATACTGGTGTGTCCGAAACTGTCCACGGTACGTGGAGCTTAACGTTGCTCTTCAAACAATGAACAAAAGGCTAAAACTACAGGCTCTTCGGCCTACAACCATATATACAAATAACTGATCGGTACCACTAACCTTCTGTGCCGGGTTCGCCAACTTCGACCTTCCTAGGTCACGCCCAAGTGTGGTTTGTATGTAATATGAGGTGAGTAAGTGAAAAGTGTGATGTAAGTCACGTGTTCTAGAACGTTCACAAGGCGCCAATCTCCAATGGCGCGGTCCAGATCAGCATCACACCCAACTCACACCGGATTGAAGCTATTTATCACTACTTATTTCCAACAAATGCGCGTGCCACGCGATGGCATCAACCCGGCGATGAATCCAAAAATATCCCGGGGTTTTCGTCAAATGGGGATTACAACTTCAAACAATAGTTAACTCGCGACCCAATTATCGGTTTCAACACGCGATTCCAAACGATATTTTACCAATTATAATTAACTCAACAGGTCCCAATCGGACATCTTTCAACAAGGAAGCAAAATCTATCTGTCAAGTGAAAAAGTTATGTCAAGCCCACAGATAATTAATGTTGCCAACCAAAGGTGCGTTCTGTTTCACGTCGGACCGAACAATACCAAAAGAAAAATGGAGTTATGTCAAAACCATGGAAAATCCAGCTGACTGTGCAAGTCGTGGATTGAAAATTAACCAGCTCAGGAAACATGATCTATGGTGGCAGGGACCATCATGGATTCAATCATTTCAAAACCATGATATACCTAAAGCCACGTATGAAACCAGCTTAGAGATAAGACAGTCGAATGCAGTAGTTAACAGTAGTAAACATTATTCACCATCTATTAAACAAATTGAATTCCTTTGCAAAAATCGTGCGCGTTTTTGCATGGATACTACGCTTACCTACTGCAAAGGCCGGCCGTCAACCTTATCTCACATTACATGAGCTCCGTCGCGCAAAACTGCTGATTATTAAAAGTGTGCAACACATGGAGTTTGCCGGTGACGTCAATTGCATGCTTAAGAATGGAATCGTACATTCGAAAAGTAAAATTTTACCATTACACCCTATCCTAGACCAAGATGGTATCCTACGGGTAGGGGGTAGATTAAGAAATGCACAGATAAGTTCAGAGATGAAACACCCGATCATATTACCACACAACCATCGAATCACCACGTTAATCATTAAATACGCTCATGAGCTAACCTACCACGGTGGAGCACGCCTTACCTTGTCAAACATTCGACAAAATTATTGGATAATCAACGGATATTCAGCCACAAAGAAAGTCATACGACAGTGCGTTGCATGCAAGAAGCAAGACCCTATCCAACAATACCAGCTCATGGGTGATCTACCAACATCCAGAGTGAACCCTGAAAGCGCCTTCTATCATTGTGGTGTCGACTACACAGGCTTTGTGGAAGTGAAAGCAAACAAAGGACGCGGGATAAAAACTACCAAAGGCTACATAGCGCTTTTCGTATGTATGGTGACGAAAGCGGTGCATCTAGAACTCGTCTCAGATTTAATGAGCTCAGCTTTCTTAGCTGCAATAATCAGAATGGCAGCACGACGCGGAGCTCCACGTCATATATATAGCGACAATGGAACCAATTTTGTTGGAGCCAACAGAAGGATGCAAGAAGAATACGACCATCTTCAAAATATTTTCAATGAATCATTCTTCAAAGAGATAACAGAATTACAAATCGAATGGCATTTCAACGCACCTTCTTGGCCTCATGCGGGAGGACTTAGGGAAAGAGCCGTGCGCAGTCTCAAACACCACCTCAAACGCGTGATTGGACAACAAAAATTTACGTTTGAAGAATACACCACATTGTTATCCAAACTAGAAGCTTGCCTGAATTCAAGACCACTCTGTGCGCTATCAGAAGACCCGGAGGATTTAAATTTCCTCACACCAGCCCATTTCTTTTCAGCAAAACCAGATTTAACCGTAATTGACACAGCAGAAGACGCCAGAACTAGGTGGCATTTAGTGTCGAAATTATTCGAAGATTTATGGAAGAGATGGAAAACAGAGTACCTAACTCAACTATCAACCAGAAACAAATGGACGAAATACCAGAAGAACGTGAACGTGGGTGATCTCGTAATGATACATGACGACAACTTACCAACAAGGAAATGGCCAATGGGTCGAGTGATGGAAGTCCATCCAGGAAAAGATGAACTGGTCAGAGTAGTGAACCTTAAAAACCAAAAACGGCTACATGAAGCGCCCTATTGTTAAACTATCCGTTTTACCAATAAACCAAACAGAGCCAACCATACCAGAAAAACAAAAAAGGTGAACCACTATTACAGCATCAAAATACTAGAGCCGAAAAGGAACCACGTAATAGCCCGCAACCAAACACCAGAACGTACAGGACCTATCCCAAGATAGTAAACATTGCAATGGCATTATTACTGTTCTTAAATATAATATTACCAACAACAGATTCATACAATATTACGCAATTTAATACCAATAAAACTCTGTACTTTGACACTGTGGGGAAAGTGCAATTGATCCGGGATAAGTGGAAACTAGTCACATACTTTGATATGTCTCCATATTGGCAAGGAGACAAAGGCATAAATGACTTTACGAGCTACCTCGAGAAAACATGCGAAATAATTATGGAATCAAGTCACTGTCATATGATACTCCTACAAATACGTCACGATTACAATGAACTGCAATACTACCCAACTAGTACAAATGGGCTGCATTAGAGCTTCGGAGCGTATCCGATTATTACTTATGGTAATAGGCGTAAGCGCTAGAGCGTCTACTGCAGACTTAAAGCAGCCGCTTTAGCGCTATTTGGGCGCCATTTTATGCAACCTAAAGTTCCATTTAACCTGCACAACGGTTGCATAAAGGTTCCTTAATAGCTATAACGAATTATTAACGCTATACTAAAGCTCTTGTAGCGCTACTTTTGAATGATTTTGAACTACTTTGAACGAATGAATTGATTATAGTTCTTTATTGTATATCTTCAGTTGACATGGTTTGTAATATTTTGGTAAAGTGTTTTCGTCGCCATCATGAAAATAAAACAAAAAGAAGTAAATGTTTGTATTCTGTATTAGCAAGATATATAAAGATACTTAAAACGCTGTCCAGTTTACTGTAGATATATAAGATAATTTTCGAGTAATTATAACGCGCTTTTATGATATTTAAAAAATTAACAAAAGATATGTGATATTTTTTATTTGTTATACATAATAAATTTTATTTCCGTATTTTTACGTGTCGATAACTTACTATTTGCAAGTGGCCGATTGTTTACCGGTACATTTAATGCACATTTCACTGAAAAACCAATGTATATCAACTCAATTTTGCAAGTGAATTATAAGTTTTCTTAAACAATCATGACGTCATTGTACTGTAGTCATAACCTGCAGTTTGATCTCTAATAACTCCCTTTTGAGAATCATAGTGCTAATTTTCACCCTTCTAACGCTTTCAGTGATTTTTGTTCCCCTAGTGCAACTCACAGCCACAAAAAGCTCCTATTTTCCTGTTTTTGAGGTTATAAGATTAATTATTTGTATCCTTAAGTGTATTGTAAGGTGTACAATAAAGTATATAATAAATAAATAAATAAATAAGATCTAGTTACGTACTTATTCGTTTAGCATCCATTTTATTAAATGTTTTATAATAGTTACAAAAGCGGCTGTAAAATGGCGAATGGATTGAGCCTGCAAGGAATGACTATTGCTACTAAAGGCCTTAGTTACACTGATGATTTTTTTGTAACTATAGTATGTATATATATTTACAAGAATTTAACTATGTTTACATTTTTATAAGAATTGTGTACCATCTTATAATTACTTTATTTTGTTTACCATTTGACTTGTATTATTATTTCAACTAAGGTGATTTGATGATTACTTTATTCTTTTCTTACGAGTATCTCATCTTGTGCTCGGGAATATGTTCGGTACAATATTTGCAACCGAACAGCTCAGCACTTTTGTCTGCGTGCATTTCCATAAATGCATGTATCGCAGCTATTACCAGTAGTACGTGTTCGACTACCAATCGCGTAACTCAAACCAAACTAGATCAAACCATCTTAGTGCTAATTTAGCTTAGATTTACCATTTAATAATTATCACCAATATTCAATATATCCTTTAAACCATATCATTTCGTATCATTAAACCAGTCTAATATAACACCAAATAAACCAAATGTCAACCAACTCAGAAGTTAATGCTAAACCAAACAAGCGTTAAATTCTACAACACCCGAGATCGGGAATCGCACTTTCTCTCGAGTGATACATAGTGCTTTATACTACACCTACGAGGAAAATAAAAAACGAAATCTTTACTAATTGAAATTTATATTGAAATTGTTGCAGTTAGTGAAGCTTAATGTAACACTTTTTCCATTAATGTTTGTTTGAGATGTTTGCGACAATGTAGGAGGAATAACTGGCTGTGCTATTGGCACTGCGCTCGTAGAAGGCTGTGGTGCCAAAGGGGCAACTGGCTGCTGAGGGGCATTTGGCATCGCCGCGCTCGTTGATGGTTGAAGAGATGAATCTTGATGCACATTAATCGATCCCGATATTTGGTTATTTATTCGTGTTTTGTTTTCTACGGAATTCTCTATGTAACCTTCTGCAACAGCGGACGATTTTCAACCACCGTGGCGTTTTATTGTGGTTAAATCAGCACCAGTATTGGCAAGAATAGTCG
Organism: Tholera decimalis; assembly: GCA_943138885.2. Lineage (NCBI taxonomy): Eukaryota > Metazoa > Arthropoda > Insecta > Lepidoptera > Noctuidae > Tholera > Tholera decimalis. The sequence continues at coordinate 48,155,327 of OW964553.2, forward strand.
CTGAAGTTCTGCGAAAGCAGTGGCCAGTGTATTCTAGTGGATTGAGTAAATTAAGGTAGGAAGCTATTTCTCTTGGCACAGTACTTATTTTGTTTTTCCCAATTACATGTTTCGTACATTTTTTGTTTTTATATTGTAGTAAAAACCGATTGGTTTTGGGGTCACTGGGGTGAATTTCGTTATATTTCTTCATCTATATCTATACTTATAATAAATCTGTAGAGAGGTCAATTCTGTACATGAAATATATTTCCAAAATAACTATCAGGGGGTGATTAGGGATCGATACTGATGCCAAAAATGCAATCAGTAAAATTTTTGTCTGTCTGTCTGTCTGTCTGTCTGTCTGTCTGTATAACCGTTATAGAAACAAAAACTACTTGACGGATTTTAACGAAACTTGGTACAATTATTTCTCATACTCCTGAGCTGGTTATAGTATACTTTTCATCACGCTACAATCAATAGGAGCAGAGCAGTGAAGGGAAATGTTGGGAAAACGGGAGAAGTTACCGCATTTTTTAAGCTTCCGTCGCGTGTGCTACCTTAGTGGTTAAAGCTACACAGAAATCATTTATGACGGAAATGTTCTCCTTAAAATTATATAAAAAATATCCCACGACAGCATATGTCTATCTTTTATGGTTGACTCACAATAACACGTGTAACTCCCGATAGCTTAGCAGTTCGAAGCTTTCTGATTATAATATTTGTCTACTCTTACGTTTATAACACTCTCAGTCACCCCTAATTGAAAAAGTTAACATTATTAACTATTCCATAAAAAAGAATCATATAAATCGGTATAGAAACACCAAAATTATACATGAAATACGCTAATAATAAGCCATCGCGCGTGAATACTGAATCATGCTATAAAGATTATTTTTGAGAATCGTTTGCCGCGCTCGACGCGTCTCGATTGGCCAAGTGCGAGCCAGACTCGCCCATGAAGGGTTCCTAAAAACCTTAAAATTTTCTAGAAACCAGCTTATTTACATTTTTACAACTACGCTAGATAACTTTGTTTTTCATAGTGTTTGTATGAATTACAAAGTTATATTTGCGGTTTTAGAAAATATGCTATATCTCAAAACTGCTTACCCGATTTCGTTCAAACCAATTTTGGTTGAAAGCTTACATTAAGATGTACAGACATATTTTATTTTTTATTTTTCACTCCATTATTATAGAAGTTAGAGGGAGGGGGGACATTTTACCACTTTGGAAGCTTATATTTTCTAAACGATTGACTTTATAGACCTGTCTATAAGTACCACACACGCATAGGTTTCATGAAAAAAAATATTTCCAGTTTTAGTTCGATGTATGGGGATCCCCCTTTATTTTAAATATTTTTTATATTTTTTCTTAAAATTGGAAAGCGGTTCATAGAATACATCTACCTACTAAGATTCACATGTATAGTCGTAGTAGTTTCGGAATAAAATGGCTGTGACATACGGACGGACGGACAGACAGACAGACAGACAGACAGACGGACAGACATATCGAAACTATAAGGGTTCCGTGTTTTGCCATTCGGCTACGGAACCCTAAAAAGGCGGGGCGTCCGAGCGCGAGCTTCGCGGTTGAGTAGTGACCAGCCTTAGTGTGCTGAACTACGAGAGGCCCTACCTAAAAAAAAAAGTGCGAGCTTCATACAATTATTGCCTGTTGATCCGAACAGAAGTTCAGAGCGTTCGACCTTATTGACAGACAATACTTAATTGATATTAACAAACCGTGCTTATCAGCGTGACTTTTAGTCGTTGATAATTTATTTTTAGATTCCTTTTGTTGTTATTTTATAAAATAGGTATTAGTTATTTTAGTATACCGATAGGTAAGTTATGGCTAATTTACGTTCACTTTTTTTATTAGTTTTATTTTCACCCAGTTGCAACAAAATATAATCGAGGCTCAAATTTTAACAGGTTGCGGTGCAAGAGAAACCGTCTTTATTCCCAGAATTCCCATAATACCAAACAATTTTCCATTCGAATTTAAAAGAACGCAATTCCCAGTATCGGTGTGTTATGCAATGACAATTAATAAGGTTCAAGGGCAGACTTTTCGTGTTGCTGGAGTACATCTCGGTGTCAGTTGTTTCTCGCAAGGTCAGTTGTACGTCGCTTTTTCCCGGGTTAGCAGTTCTAGAAATCTTTATGTTCACGTGCCGGACGGGTCAACTTTCAACATAGTTTATCCGGAAGCTTTGCGCTGAAGTATTTTCGTTCTATAGGTTACTTAAGCCTCATGTGAACGTGATCTAAACAATATTACCAATACATTAACTTAATAACACACAAGGAGTTACACGCTGACGGAGTCACGGGCACAGCTATTAACAATAATATTGTGCGGTTCTGCATTGTGATATTTTTCAACAGTATTATAGACTGACATATTATATTTCCCTACTAAATTACGAAAGTTAATCTGTCTGTTACATCAAAATCACTGAACCGTGAGGAAGGACATAGGCTACTTTTTTTACGAAAAAACGACGGAAACGCGGACGAAGTCGCGGGCAACAGCTATCTATACTAATAATATAAGGCTGAACAGTTTGTTTGTTTGGTTGAACGCGATAATCTCAGGAACTACTGGTTCGAATTGAAAAAAATATTATATATCATTACGCTAAGGCCAATAGGAGCGGAGCGCCAATGAAGAATGCTTCAATATCGGGGTTAAATTTAACGTTAGCCCAAAGTAACTATTCCACGCGGACGAAGTCGCGGGCAAAAGCTAGTTATCTCATAATTTTTTAACTTTTAGACTAACGCCCACCTCCAGGAGGAAGAAGACAGAGTTCCATATATTACAGAAAGTAAGTTGGTACAACAAGAAATAGAATCTGATTAAGTAAATGTATGATGTACGTACTGATGCTAGGTTTACAGTATAAGTGTTGTGAGTGTGTGTTATGTGCGATTGAGTTGTAAGTGCATGCATGTAAGGTGTGTGTGATGAGTGTGTTAAGTGTTGATTTTGTGGGATATGTGTTTGAGTAGTGCATGTAAGTCACAGAAGGTAGACATAATTATGTTTTGAAGATTAGGGTTTTACTAAGCATTCCAGTTCTTCGTACGTGAGAGTCTGCAACCATTTATCAACAAGTCTTTTACATACATTGGAAGGGTATGGATAGATATTAAGCTCGGTGTTCACTCTGTTGTATAACACGGGACTAATAAAGGTGTACTGCCGTCGGACTATTTCAGATTTAGTAGAAACTACTTGGCAGACTCTGACAGTCCTGCGCTTCCCTTTACCCAAATCCGGATCAAACAGCAGGTCTCTGTGTTTCCGTAATACTGTGCTTATAATGAAAGAGTGTCTTACGGTAGGTACTTTCCAAAGCAGATACAAATCCTTTGTAGGGAAACGTATGGGTTTGCATGCCATGACTTTAACCCTTAACTGCTCGCATGGGGTCATAGCACTTTCAGGCATCGAAAACATGCACTTGCAATGGTCGGAACCCCCCCGCGCGCCTGCTAGCCTCTTAATATGCGCTAAAGAACATATTCTAGTACCGTTTAGACCGCTGCAGGTCTAGGCCGCGCCGCTGCTCTCTTGAGTCGTGACCCCGTGCGAGTATTTACGTAACTTTTTTGAGAAAGGTAAGCTTTTATATTCTATTATTTTTTTTTGTTTTTATTTAGATATTGATATAATTTTGAATGAAATATGATAGTGAATTATATTTTCTATCGTTTTACTAGTTTAGATTTTTTTATTGTTTTTTTTTAAATACCAAAATGTTATTTACATAGGTTTTTTTACTCCTCAGTTGTCAAAGATGGATGAAAGAGACGAGCGTATTGCACAGTGACTACTGGAGGTACCTGATGAAGAACAGGATGTTTGGGTCTCGGATTCAGAGTCGGAAGCTAACTAGACTAGACTAGCTAGAGTGATCACGACACAGCTAGCGAAATTGATGAACCGTCAAATGAATCGCTGGACAAGGATGAAGTAAAAAGACTTGTCCAACCAATAAAAGGAAGTGGCTGAAATATCACCACAGATAACTGGTATATAAGTGTACAACTAGCCACTGATTTGCTAGACCCGTCCTATAAACAGACTCTTGTTGGAATACTGAAGACAAATAAACCGGACATACCTCTAATATTTTTGCCTAACAGGACCAAAGTTCCAACCAGTTCCCTTTTTGGATTTCAAAAAACAATGACCAAGGTATCCTATGGAACAAAGCCAAATAAATCTGTAATATTACTGTCTTCAATGTATTATGGCGCGGACATTGACCCAGCGTCTGGTGATGAGAATAAGCCTGAAATAATTACCTATTATAATAGAAAAAAAAATGCGGAGTAGATACTAATGACCAATTGTGTGGCACATATAATGTTGGACGGAGGACTAAACGTTGGCCATTAGCATTTTTTTTTGTTTTTTTGAATGTTACATGCGTAAATGCATTGGTTGTACACAAAACAAACACAGAAAATGTACGTACTCACGTGAGGCGTCTATTCTTGCGACAACTTGCAACGGAACTTGTTGAAAGTCATCAAAAACGTCTAGCCAAGGTCAACACAACTCCAAAAATAGTAAAAAGGTGACTTTTAGAAGTACATTGTTTGGAAAACCTACCTGCTCCGCCTACCACCAAACGTGGGTGGTGCTATAATTGCCCGAGAAGGAGTGACCGAAAAGTGTCCACAAAATGCAGTAAAAGCAAAAAGTTTTTATGTAATGAGCACTTCATTGTCTACTGCCTAACCTGCAATAACGAAGATTCCCTTAGTTCCTAAGAATTCATGAAATTTTAATACATGATCACATATTGTGCCAAAAATGTTCCCTATTGTAGAAGTTTATATTTTAGTTATTTTGATGTCTTAGAAAATTTTATTTTTAGTTGTGGTTTTTATGTCTTATAGTTTAAATAAAGTACTTTCATAATTACTATTGGCGTGTTTCATTAAAAATAAGAAATCATTAAATTTCATCCAAACCAATTGGGGTCACCACGGACCCCGTGCGAGCAGTCAAGTGATTTTCTTCGTGCGAGTAGTTAAGGGTTAAGCACAGACCTCTGGGCCTTTTCTAGACGTAGTAATAAACATTTCCCAGCACCACCCCAGGCCGATATACAGTACGTTAAAACTGAGTGAGCAAGAGCAAAATACACAGTTCACAGGGTACAAAAATTAGCTGAGGTTCGAAGATTTTTAAAAATAAAAATTAATTTTCTCACTCTGGACACTAGCGAACCAATTTGCTCACTCCATGACAACGTGCTGTCAACCAGAACTCCAAGGTATTTTATTGAATCCGTACGCATTACGTTGCTACAGCCGCATTTTATATTAGCTGTCGAGCCACACGCATGCGCTGTCAGATTGTAGGGTTGGGCTGGTTGTGATGCTTTCCTTGGACTGAACGTAATGAATCTGGTTTTATCTAAGTTAAGGGTAAGTAAATTTTGTGTAAGCCATTTCATAGTAGCCTGAAGAGCAGACTCTGCAAAATAGCGGACCTCAGACCAATCTCTGCCATGTACCAGGATTACGGTATCGTCAGCATAAGCAATCATTTTGGAGTTAGCTGGAGTGAGTTTGCAAAGTTCATTTAAATATATCAGGAAAAGGGTAGGTCCTAAGACACTACCCTGCGGAACTCCGTACGTTAGGAATACTTCTTTACTGGTATAAGTATCTATTTTAATAATTTGAGAACGACCACTGAGGTAACTCTTAAACATATCTAGCGCCAGGCCTCTTACACCATGCCTTTCCAGTTTACTGAGCAAGAGGGGGACAGAGACAGTGTCAAAGGCTTTAGAAAGATCAAGAAAGATTGCTACAGTCTTATCTTTATTAGTTAAATTTTGAGCTACTGAACCTAATAATTCTAATACAGCATCTTCCGTGTTTTTGCCAGATCTAAATCCATATTGGTTATTGGCTAATATGTTTTGTGAGTTAAGATAGTCCAGCAAGAGCTTATTAAGAATTTTTTCGAGAAGTTTGGATAGAATGGATAAAACAGAAATAGGTCTATAGTTGTTGACACTGCCTCTGTCTCCGCTTTTGTGAATAGGGTGTACAACGGCTTTTTTAAAGACGGTTGGGAAAATTCCAGATGTAAGGGCGAGATTAAAGACGTGACAGATTACTGGAATGAGCGTGTGTCTGGCATTAAAGATAACGGTAGCGGGGATACCATCCCAACCTACGAAATAATTTTATGAGATAATGAAGAAATATAACGAAATTCGCTATATCGGGCTTATTAAAGCCCGATATAACAAATGATCGCTGAATTTTGGTTTTTGTGTTAGGAATATTGACAATTATTCCATTTTCGAGGATTTCGATACCGTCTGTTGTCATATCCACAAGTTCTTGCGAACGACAGGCCCCATTTACTCCTAAAATCAAAATAACCTGTAAACAAAAATATCAAACATGAAAACCTAGTAGATTTCTACTCACAAATAGGTACGTAATAAATCATAAACCAGTGCATTTTGTTCATAAACTTACCTTCATCAACAAGTATTTGTCATCTGGAGTATTCTGCAAAAAGGAATAAACATCCTTTGTAGTAAGCACTTTTGATTTCTTACTACGGAATCCCTCCGACTTTCTTTTCAGAAATGCTGTAAGTTTTTTGTATTCTTGAATATTTATGTCGTTTCTTGTCAATATAGTACTTTTAAACATTGAGTACATAGACCATAACGTACTTGGTTTGTATTTTTGCGATTTTTCACTGAAATAAGCTAGCAAAACAGTTTCAGAAAAAGATGCCGCATTTTTTTCACTTTTTCATTGCAAAAAATCGTCATAAGTTTTATTATATTTTTTAATTGATTTCTGTGGTAAAAGGTTATCAATCAGTATTTTTGCTGTTTCCTTCAACTGCGGCGGAGTTAAAAAATCTTCATCATCACTATCACTACTTATCATTTTGATAGTTTTATTTTACTTTCTACGAAAACTGAATCCTCGTTTTTATCTCCAAGTTCGCAAAATGACACTGGCCACTAGCTGTGTGTTGGATGGTGTCGGGCTGGCAGTGCGACCCTGCGGCGGCAGGATAAACAATTTGAAAAAAGAACATGTGAACATTGCAGACGCCATTGGCGCCATTTGTGAAAACAGTGTTACATTAAGCTTCACTAACTGCAACAATTTCAATATAAATTTCAATTAGTAAACCTATTACACAATGGAGGATAGTCCCTTCAGCCCTAGAAGTAGGTGTGCTCGCTCTCCGCCGCCTACACCCGCGCGCGCTGCTGTATCCGCTCCTGCCCCTGAAGTGCCGAGCCAAAGGCAAGATGACTTCGTAGGGATACCGACACCAGAAATTCACAACTGGATAACGGCCATTGACCAGAGCCTCAAGGAGGTATGTGCTATTGCAGCAGAAGGCAAGCTGAACTCGGACCAGAAAATGCGCATCAATGCCTTATGCCGGAAGGTTGGTCATGGAACATCGCAGATGGCCGTACAGTACCAGTCCATCAAATATAAGGCCTTGCAATCCCACAATGCAGTGATAGCACTCGAAAGCCAACTCGACCTTGCGCAGCAACTAAAGGTACTCAAAATGAAAGTCGGAGAATCCATTAAACCTGCACTGAGAGCTTCTTTTTCTGACATGGTGAAGAAAGGGGCAAATAATTATATCCAGCCGTCAAAAGTAAGTTCTGTGGCCATTTATCCGCAAGATAAATTGAGGACTAGTGATGAGACTAAGTCTCTCGTCCAAAAAATAATCTGCCCCGAACAGATGAAGCTGCACATTAGAGGACTACACAAGACCAGAAATGGCGGAGTTATTATCAGCACCGAGACGAAAGATGACATCGAGAAGCTGAGGCAATCGGAGCAGCTAACAAAGTCAGGTCTGACAGTTGACGAGCCGTTTAAAAGGAAGCCTAGGGTTGTCATCATAGGTGTGCCAGCATCCATGGCCGAAAATGAGGTTTTTGCGTGTTTGTACCACCAAAATCTTGCCGAGACACTACAGGACTGCAGCCTTGAGAAGTTTTTGACCTCGATTAGATTAAGCCACAAGTCAGGTAAGAAAGACGCTGAGAACTGTAACTACGTCGTAGAAGTACCTGCAGTCATACGCAAAGCCCTCATCTCAAAAGACCGAGTATTTGTGAATTGGTCGTCATGCCCTGTTAGGGACTTCACATTGGTAACACGATGCTATAAGTGCCAACAGTATGGTCATGCCGCCAAGTTTTGTCGCCAGACGTCATATACCTGCGGTCACTGTGGCGATCAAGGTCACTCAATCAAAGAGTGTCCAAAAAAGGGAGAAGAGCCAAAATGCGCTACTTGCTCTCAGTACAAAAAGCCAGACAAGCACAGCACAGGCGCTGCTGACTGCCCAGCGAAAATAATGGCCGAAAAGAGGTACATTAATTCCATTGATTATGCAGGCGCCTAAGAGCGCCGTCAATAAATTATTTACCTAGTCCATTTAAGTTAGTAGTTTTTAATCTCTACATAATTTTTTTTTTTTTTTTGTATTTTAATACCATAGTTATGATTCACAATATAATTAATGACTTAGATAATTTCTCTATATCCGAGTCAAAAGTTTGTGAAGCTGAGAATTGCAAACAATATCTTTTCGGCTACAAAAGTCCATTAATCGTACTAACACAAAATATTCGCAGTATTTTTAAGAATTTTGATAGCTTTTGCACTTTTCAGCAACGTTTAGACATAAATTGTGACGTTTTTGTTTTAACCGAATGCTGGCTTGCTAAGCAATATAATATACCACTAATACCGGGATATAGTATGTACAAAAGTAATAGGAATTACAACCAAAATGATGGAGTGATAGTTTATGTAAGGAATCATCTGAAGGTCTCTGTTGAGGAACCCAATATGCTGGACTGCAACAGTTTGGTGGTGAAGATCGGATCAAGCTTTGCAATATTGGCAATATATCGACCTCCTTCCTTTAAAAATATTAGTAACTTCACCGAATCACTGAATGATATCTTACAGAACCTGTCATCCATCAAAAACACGATTGTAATTGGAGATATAAATATCAATATTCTTCCAGGAAGTACTGATGCATCTGCTCAGAACTACCTTAACTTATGCGCATATCATGGCCTTCTCCCCGCACACAGCTTTCCCACACACCATAGTGGTTCCTGCTTGGATCACGTCATGCTAAAATCTAATTTCCCCTCACTAGCACTTGTTGTTAACTCGACAATAACCGATCATAATGCTGCCCTACTAACACTAAATTGTAACATACCCAAACAAAACACTCGCACAATTTCTAAATTGAATAAAAATAAACTTGAGGAAGATTTGCGCGTCATCAATTTTGATCCAGTCTATCAAATCAAAAATCATTTATTTGCTCAAATAAGGTACAGAAAGTTCTTACAGGGTTAATAAAGAATCTCTTATTTTGCCTCTAATGTCGGCGTGCAAAAATGTTTACAAGATGATAACACAAGCTTACAAATGTCATACAAATTAATTGATAATATAATTAGATTAATGAAATGCTTCTAAATTATTAAAATTACAAATGTCATAAAATTATAATTAATAAAATGATTACAAATGTCATAAAATATGTTATCATAATGTCAACAAAAAATATGTCATAAAATAATTAACAAATGGTCTTATCACAGGAAAAAATATGCATGCACCCAGTTACATTTAAAAACAAAAATACCATACCTCTACAACTTATAATCTAAAAATTCAAGTATAATTCCGCTGAACCGCAGTTTTGCATGTTGTATGTAATAGAAAATGTATGACATGCAATTCAGAAAAATACAATTATATCGCAGTTGAACAACAAAAATTGCAACATAAAACCCTGGATCACGACAGGTCTTATCCGTTGTATGAAGCATAGAGATAAACTGCACATGAAAGCTAATTCGCACCCAGACAATGCAATGATGCAACTATCCTACAAAAGATATCGTAATTTTTGTAATGACCTTCTCAAAAAAGTTAAATGCAACTACGACAAAATTGAATTGGAAAAGGCTGGACCAAATAGTAAAAAAATCTGGAAGTATATTAAAGATGTAACATATACGTCGAAACAAAAAGAATCTTCTTCAGGTTTATTGCAAGCAAACTCATCACAACTGACATCTGCCAACATGGCAAATAATTTTTTTGTTAATGTTGGAAAATGTCTAGCAGAAAAAGTTCAAGGTCAACCACATTATCTAACAAGCACTCCTTTTATGTGTCACAACACTTTAACATCATTTGCGATGCTGGATACGGATGAAACTGAGGTTGAAAATATAATTATGAATCTGAAAGACGACTGTGCAGTTGGTTGGGATAATATATCCAATAAAATTCTAAAACAGTTCAGGCATATTTTAGTACCACCACTTACTTATATTTTTCGTATTTGTCTCTCTTCGGGGATTTTTCCCAAATGTCTAAAAAAAGCGATTGTTGTGCCTGTCTATAAGTCAGGCAGTAAAGAGCAAGTGACAAACTATAGATCTATATCTTTACTGCCCTGTATGTCCAAAATATTAGAGAAAATTTTGAACAAAAGATTGTTTAAATATCTGGAAGATAAATCTATTCTGTCTGAGCGGCAGTTTGGGTTTAGGCCTAAATTATCAACCGCCGATGCCGTACATCATCTCACTGACTATCTAGCACAGGAACTTGATAAGGGTAACCACACAGTAGGAATTTTCCTGGACCTCGCGAAGGCATTTGACACAGTTTCAATTCCCATTCTGTTGCGCAAGCTTGAAGCCTTAGGTGTAAGAGGCACCCAGCTGAAACTCTTCAAAAGTTATTTAGAAGAGCGTACCCAGTGCGTAAAGATTGACAATATACTAAGCACTGAAGAAAAAAACACGTCTTTTGGTGTGCCCCAAGGAAGCATTTTAGCATCTACTATGTTCTTAATATACATAAATGATCTTTGCAATCTAAAGCTACATCATGGCATTATCATATCTTACGCTGACGACACTGCTCTACTTTTTTCGGCTGATTCAGAAAGTGAAGTCTACAAACTTGCGCAACATGGGTTCAATATTGTAAATAATTGGCTTCAACAAAATTCACTAACCCTTAATGCGGAAAAGACAAATTTCATTAAATTTTCGATGCGGAAACAAACACCTACCATTGCCTCAAAGTTGTATGCTCATTGTTGTTCAGTCCCTCTCAATGGTCAGTGCATGTGTCCCCATATTAAAATTACTAACAAAATAAAATATCTGGGTATCATTATAGATGACACCCTTACTTTCAAACCACACATAGAAGCTTTAAATAGTCGAATTCGTAAGCTTATATTCATATTTAAAAAGCTGCGATATATAGCAGACCCGAAACTAATAAGGCAAGTTTACTTTGCTCTATGTCAGTCAATTTTGACGTATTGCATTACCTCATGGGGCGGGGCAGGTAAAACTTTGTTACTACACATCGAGAGAGCGCAAAGAGCTATCCTCAAGGTGTCTACTTGTCGCCCTTTCCTTTTTCCCACTAACCTTCTCTATAAATCTTGCGAAGTACTAACAGTTCGTCAGTTATTTATAATGAAAACCGTACTAAAACAACACACAGCGCTTCCCTATTGCACTGAATTTACTAAAAAAAGACGGAAAGATTTAGTTTGCCTTAAAAGATGTACAAAACATGCTTTCACAACCAAATTTTATATGTTCCTTGGACCACTACTTTATAACAGACTAAACGCAAAATTAAACATTTATTCCCTAAATTATTGTAACTGCAAGAAGACTCTCAAGGAAGCTCTACAAAGTATGTCCTATGAAGACACAGAAAAGTTATTACTAGTACTGAAATAGATATAGTTCGTATTTTATTTAAATGTAATTAAGATTAAGAACTAAGATTATTTTCATTTTATTTACACCTTTATACATTACCTAAGATGACCATATACAGTTTATTTTATATAAATGTGATTATTTAAAAAAAATATATAAATACCTATTCTCGCCTGAAACACAGGATTACCTAGTTCAGGCACATGACATGTGTGAACTTAATGTAGATTTAAGTGAAATTGTATTTAATATTTACCTTAAGATTTTGAATAAACATTTTATTTATTTATTTATTTATATTGTGGGATAAGGCATCTCATCAGCGACATCGATAAAAAATTAACTACTTTTACGACTGATAATTACTGCATAATTCTCATCGGTGAAGAGGATTTCAGCACAACAAACAACTATCATGATATAATTATTAACTTGCGTGAAACACTTGTAGCTGTGAATAACACAAATATACTAATATGTTTACCTACGTATAAATACAGCTATTACTCTAATATGTACAACTTAAGAGTAGAATTGTTCAATAACCTGTTATACAATGACATTCAGATACACAACTATGCATTTTTATATGACTCTAATTACGATTTACCCTGTGATTATACAATGTTTTCTAAGTTAAATGGTATGATTAATAATACTGGTATGAACAATATTTTTTGCAGTGTAAAATATGATATTGACATGACCATTCATAATTGTTTTTCCAATTCTAATAATATAGACAATGTAGACAATGTCTCTCATGAAATAGATGCTCCTGAAACTGGGAACAATCAAAATTTTTTTCTTGTATAACCATATTCATGTTATTCATCGGAACACAAACGGTTTAATAAGTAAATCGGACTTATTAAGCTTACATATAAATGATCTTGCTAGCCTTGGTAAACATGTGGATGTACTTTGTGTTACAGAACACAATATCGAGGGGTGAAAGGCTATTTGGTTTAAGCGACATCTAGGGCGAAATTGAGTTATATATATATATTCGGAATCAGCGAATTTTTCTCCGTCGAATGATGTCGGATTCATTAAAATCAGAGCACTTTTTTGGCGTTTGAAACAATACTATTTTTGGGTTGTTTCCAAAGTGGCAGTGTATTAACCGACGTGGATTTTGCATTTTTTTTTAAATTATGTACTTGAACCATACATTCATATTAAAAACCGAGACATAAACCAGTTACCCTTTCCCAGATAAATAATTCAATGAGAGTCAAAGCGTTTTTCCTGTTTCTAATTTTTATTAAGACGTAATTTGAATCATTTTGACTTCCACCAATTACACAGTGTGATGTCACTTAAATCATTTGTCCGTCTCCCAAATACAACATGGAGCGTCGCTTAAGCTCTTTCAGCTGCATCTATTTTCCACGCAGGGTGCTACTTAAATCAAGTAGTTGTTTTGTTTTAGATATTTCATTTATTTGTTAAAACATTTAGTCCTATGATTTTTTTAAATGCATGTCGTTTAATACATACGCTAAAACGGAATGATGAACGTTGAAACATTTTTCTAGTATTAATAAAAATACGAGTCGGTCTTTCAGTCATTAAATTTTAATATGATACATTTCATTGATGTCATATGATACCATATTTATTTCATCTCCTGGCTGTTAAAAATCGTGATCATTCAACTGGACTGCCGCGCGCGGGCGCTTCATACGAGCTCCAGAGTGCATCGAGGAGTGACGTGACGCGCAGTCACCGCCAGTGTTTACGTAAAACGCTCTTCGAAATTAAATCCTAAGTACTTTAATTTCATTATTTACGTAAAATTTTGAACTGAGATGAAATGTTATACTTAAACTTATTTATTTGTATTTTTTTACTTGGATTATGTTACTTATTCTATAGAGTAGGTAGTTAACTCATTATATTTATATTGAGAAAATCTTTAGAAGATGATAACGCTGAAGAGAATGTTCAACTAATCCCAACAGCGGATGATCATGCAATACGAAAGAAAAACAAACGGGTTGGATTAAAAAAAAAGCTACGTTGACTTTTTAAGTGAACATGAAGATTTTGCCTGGGACTCAACGTCGTGGAAAGAAACAGACGAGTCTTCAAGTGATCAAGATGATCAAGTACCAACAAAGAAAAATAAAACAAGCATAAAAGATAGAAAAGTAGGAGATGCAGGATTAAAAAAGAAAAGAACAAATAAGAAAAAGGTACAAAAGGATGCTAGATCAAAGGGCGTTCAATATGTTAAGGCAGATGGTTCAACTTTTAAAGAAAGAAATATGATAGATAGATAGATATATTCTTTATTGTACACCATAACAGTAAAACAATAACGACTTTACAACTAAAAAGGGTGATACAATGGGCGGCCTTATCGCTAAAAGCGATCTTTTACAGACAACCTTTGGATGGATTTGATACATTGGAGAAAATAAATACGTGGGTAGTCCACAGTATACTATTTATCTATATAAAATATAAAAAACAATAAATAACATTCTCAAAACATATATATACATATAAATTAATATAAAAAAAGAAAGAAAGACAGATGAAGATCCTTTACCAAGTTTTTGAAAGACGATAGGGTTGTGCTTGTCTTACTGGCACTGGTAGATCATTCCACAGCCTTACTGCTTGAGCTGCGAACGACTTACCATAGTAATTGGTGGCGTGACTCGGTACCGTAAGCCTTAAGTTTTCTGATGATCTCAGAGATTTTGCATGTGTGTCATGAAGGAACTTGAATTGTTCTTTAAGATAAATGGGGTTTTAGGATTAAACAGAACACTGTAAAGCAGAGACAAGATGTGTAAGTTCCGGCGAAGACGTAACCTGGAACTACCAACCACCATGACCTGGGTCTTTGAAGGGTTAACCTGCAAACCATGTGCCTCACTCCACTCGCAAACAGAAGCCAAGTCCTGGTTTATGATGCGTCTATGAATGGCGCGTGGAGGCGCAGCGCCGGGGCGTATCCCAGCTGCCTCGAGAAGTCGAGGCGCGGCGGAAAGAGCTCCGGCGTGATCTCAGGGCAGTATGGAGGGAACGACTGTCGCAACCGACGGCCGGGCACGCCGCAATTGCGGCGGTAAGACCCCTCTTTGAGGAGTGGCTAGATCGGCGTCACGGCGTCCTGACCTACCGCATGACGCAGGTCCTCACCGGACATGGAAGTTTCGGGAGGTACCTGTGTCTGATGGGAAAGGAGGAAACGCCTGGGTGTCACCACTGCGAGGGTCGCCCTGAGGACACCGTAGAGCACACGGTGCAAGACTGCCCCGCTTGGGCAGAGCACCGACGTGTCCTCACGGCGGCGATAGGCGGAGACCTCTCGCGCCCGGCATTGGTCGAGGCCATGCTGCGGGGCGAGAGGGAGTGGGAAGCGGTCGCCTCCTTCTGCGAAGCAGTCATGCTTTCGAAGGAGGACGCGGGCCGCGTGAGGGAGAGGATGGCGTCCTCCCTCCAGCCCAGCCGCAGTGGTAGACGCCCACGGCGTCGGACGTCGGCCGACGATCCCCGGCCACCGTAGGCGCGGGCATGCGGACAGCGAGTAAAGGGCAACTCGCTGTCCGACCATGGACCATGCCCGGGTCGACGGCGCGTTGTGTTCCACGTGCGCCTCAAAGAGCGTCAGCAACATGACGAGGCCCCCTCTGTAGAGGGCCAAAGCCTGCCGGGGTCATGGGACTCATCCCATTACCGTGACCCCGATACGTAAAGGGTTATTGAAGGAACACCGTGGATTTTAGTCAGTAAAAGTCTGACAGTCCCTCCCACCCTGCCTGGGGTGGGAGGACTTATTTGATAATTTTAACATGTTAAAAAAAAAAAGTCCTGGTTTATGATATCAATAGCAGCATCCTAATCTGTATAGGGAGCTTGTCTGTAAATTTGAAAATCATCAGCATAAAGGTGGTAGGAGGACTGAAGTTTTTTTTAAATAGAATTTATGAATATTGCGAAGAGTAAAGGAGATAAGACGCCACCCTGAGGAACACCGGCTGAAGTACTACACCAAGAAGAACAGGACTCATCTATGCAAATAACTACGAAATCAGTCAATCGCTGTTGGAGATATGTTAATAGAGTGAAGTATGCTGAGCATGATTTCGAAATCAACGATTAATGTTTAGAAAAAAACTAACCCTACAAGTGTCAAGAAATAAACTCCGAAAAAAGGAGTGCCATATTAAAATAATTTTGATTATTCTAAATAAAAACTTTAACTGATGTTGTGTTGTGTGTATTTATTTATTTATTCAATGTAAGCTGAGATTTTCGGTGATTGCGATATATCCAGGTTGTTTTAACAGCCATTGATAGTATTAGATGTAAAAAAAATGTAACATCATACGTAACAATTTCAATATTATATGTCACATAAGTAAATTTGCCTGCCATTCATTTTAGTCTAAATTGGTAGTTGAGATAAATAGCTTGCTACTATTAATTTTGGGCTATGTCACTTCATACTTTTTGGCTTACTCTGAAAATATACCGCGTCGTCGTTTAATTTTTTTTCCCTGTAGCCAATTGTAGTTATGAAGTCACTTAAATCTTTTTTCCATGCTCTGAAAAATAAGGGCTTGAGGCAGTTTGTATTAAGCGACATTTATCTTTGTAATTAAAGGTCCGTTTTATTTGGTATTAGCATCAACAACTCGATGTTTTTAATTAAATTTCTGAAGAAGTTTTTTTGTTGTGATTTTTTTTCCAAAATTTCTAACTTTAAATAGCTCTCCTGTAAATTTGCAAAAATGTCGCTTAAACCAAATAGCCTTTCACCCCTCGATATGACAGAAGAGGACCATTGTAATCTTTGTATTCCAAATTATACTCTTGCTACCTTCTATGCAAAAAAGTCCCGGAGAGGTGGCTCATGCATTGTTAAGTCCAACGTGAAACCGAACGCACCTTTGGTTGGCAACATTATTCTATTGTCTATAGCCTTTTTTCACTTTGACGTTTTTCGTTCTTGCTAAAACTAACCACCGCTGGGGAGATTGATTTTATTGAAATAGTTGGAAATCGAATTGGATCTCACGTGATATTAGCAGATTAATTGTGAACAGTGTTTAATTGAAACTTGTAATCCCGGATTGACGAAAACCCAGGGATATTTTTGGATTCATCGCCGGTTTGGTGCTCCGCGTGGCACGCGCATTTGCTGGAAACGAGTTAGGCTGTGATGCTGTTGGAACCGCGCCATCTGGAGACTGGCGCCTTGTGAACGTCCACACACTTGACTTTCACACTTTCAATTACACACCTCATATTACATACATACCACACTTGGGGCGTGGCCTTGGGAAGGTCGAAGCTTGGCGAACCGAGCACAGAAGGTTAGTGGTAATAGTTTATTCATAAAGCCTCAGAGGCTATAGGTTGTCGTAGGGCCCAGGAGCCCATATTGTATTTGAGAGGCAACGGTTAGGCTCCACGAATCGTGGACAAGTTCAGACAGTCCAGTTACCGTTGCACTGGCCTATTGTAGGACTGAACATTTTGGTAGCAGAGCGTGGTTTTTAATAATAAATCCACATAGTAAATTGGAAGTTTTGAAAATAACTTTAGTTTAATTACTTAATATAACTTATAACCTAATAAGTTTTGAATATATTGCTTGTCAGCAGGGCTCAAATAGTACTTGTAGTTTGTACTGTAATTTGTAGTGCTAGTCTCTTGGTATTGCACTGACAAGTAAGATTGTTTGTGAAATTAGGAATTATCAGGTTAATTTGATATTTATTGTAAAAGCTGTTTGGTATATTCGTTGTGATTAATAATTGAATGTCACTAGTCTGAAGTTAAAAGTTTATCTAAATAATAATCACATAGTCTAACATAATAAGACTTGGATTGTGTGTATTGGTAATTGTTTATAGTGTGATTATTGGATTGTGTTATTGGAGGTTGTCCGGAGCAATATTACACATCCTATTGTTGTATTTATGTTTGTTCATCATCCATTGGCCCTGGACTGTTGGGTAGGCTGCCCACCCTGGAGCTGCCACATTTTGACGGTCGTTTGGACCACTGGCTGGGCTTCATTAATCTCTTTGAGAGTCTTGTGGATGCACGCTCGGACCTCGGACCTGCCCAGAAGTTGACCTACTTGTTGTCCGTTTTGGAGGGCGAAGCCAGAGCCTTGGTGCAGCACTTGCCGGTGACGGACTCTTCTTACCCTACCGCTCTGGAGCTTCTCTCCAGACGGTATCAGAATAAGCGCTGCCTGGCTGATGTGCACATCGACCAGATTTTGGGGCTACCGGCCATTGCCAGCATGTCGGCGTTGCGCACTGACCTGCTGAACCCGTTGGTCTCAGCGACCCACGCCTTGCGACGCTTGCAGTTACCGGTGGACCATTGGTCCTACCTGTTGGTGCACATAGTGCTGCGGTTGCTCCCTGCAGAGTTGAGGTCCCGCTTTGAGCAGAAGTATGGTGGGGACAGTGCCACCCATCTTCCCCCCTTTGAAGACCTCCTCAAATTCTTGGAAGACGAGTGTCGGTTTTTGGACAACACTCGTGGCACCACGGGATCACGCCCACCACCTTCTCGGCCTAGAAACCAGGGACGGACTAGGGCTCGGGGGCCTGTTGAGGTTCGCCCCACCCCCCGTTTGGCTGGTGCCCGGAGTACTCGGGCTAGGGGGCCTGTTGATGATCGCCCCGCCCCCCGTTTTGCTGGAGCCCGGAGTTCTCACGATTGCCACTTTTGCAAATCCACGGGACATGTCATGGCACGTTGCTCGGCTTTTTTGAACTTGCACGTAAGTGCTCGCCGCCGTATTGCCAACGCACGCCGTTTGTGCTTCTCGTGTTTGGGAGCCCATTTCCATCGGGACTGCCCCGACCCCCATCCGTGTAGAATTTGCACGGGGTCCCCCCCGGGAGATTTTGTGTGCCAACGCGAACCGCTCCAGCAGACCTTCTTCTGAGGAGGGTTCGCGCAGGGGGGGGTATTCCGGAGATGAGCACCGGGCTGAAGCCCGCAATTCTGCACGCCGCTCTCCACCCCCCGTGCAAGTTGTACGGGAGCCCCGCGATCGAGATTTGGTCTCCCCTTGTCAGGGAGAACGCGCGTTGGCTGCTAGGCAGCAGTGGCCGGACCAGCACCGCCACCTCTCCCCTCCGTTGGCGGAACGTCCCCGGTTGGAGTCACGCCCTCCGCCATTCAGGCATCCGGTAGGATATGCCCTTCCAGCGATGGCGAGCGGCTTGGGACACCGCGCGGACGAACCATTCCAACCTTACCCTCGTCGTGGAAGAGGACAGCCTGGATGCGGCGATCGGTCGCCGCCCAGGCACCGCTAGGAAATTGCCGCCTGCCACGCTAAAGGACCCCCCCCGATCGAGTCGATTTTGTTGCCAACGGCCTCGGTCAGGGTCTGGGGACCCTTGGGTGACTCGATTGTGGTCCGTGCCATGTTGGACACGGGAGCCCAGGGTACCCTTCTGTCGTCTTGGTTAGCGGGACAGGTTGGCCTGGAGGTGAAAGACTTTTCAGGCAAGATTCATGGAGTTGGCGAAGCGGCTGTCACCACTGTTGAGGGAGAGACCTGGTTTGAAATCACCCCTGTGAGTTGTCCTTACCCTAAAATTGGTGCTCCTGCCCTTGTTCTACCGACTATAATGGGTAACCTTCCCGATTGTCAGTTGTCTTTGGATGTTCTACGGTTGACGTCAGGTCTGAATTTGGCTGACACCCGGTTTGATTCCCCTTGTACGGTGCATTTGTTGTTGGGTTCCGATTTTTTAGGGAAAATATTGTTGGGAAATAATAATAATAATAAATGTATTTATTTACCAAAGAAAAACGCACACAGACAAACACAGTTACAACATGGTACCATTTAAAAGTATAAAATTTAAACATAACTAAGTATTACATAGTTGGTTCTTGCAGAAGAAAAAAGTTTACAAAATGTCTATGCATACAAATGTAAAGAACCCTGTCTCTTAAACTAAAAAGCTACTTGAAACATAGTTGCAATATTTAACAGCGTGAAAGTGTGTCGAAGAGCCATTTTTAAATACATTTGATGTTAGTTACAATAAAAAAATGTTAGTATGTAATCTAATTATGCTAGGTGAAAATAAAATTAAAATATTAAATAAAAATAAAAAGTAATTAAAAAAGTAAATGCGTGCGTATTTGTGTGTGCACAGGGGTGTGTGGCAATGAATGTGTAATGGATATTGTGTATGTATATGTGTGATGTATAATGTGTGTATGTGTGCGTGTATGTTTGTATGTCGTGTGTATATGTGTGTGTGTATCAGTCAGGTGACATGTGACAGCAAAGATTCAGTTATAATATAATCTTGCTGTAAAAGCCAATCAGAAGTTTTTGATTTCACATTGAATTTATTCATGTCTATAATATTTAGTTCTGTATTTTTTTATAAATTTGAAGGCTTAAGACATAATATTGGCGTCTCGCAAATGAGGTTTTGCATCACGCACTTGGAGGAATATATGTACGCTTTCTTGGATCAGATAGAGGTAGGCTGGCATGTATTCTAAGCACAGACTGAAGAACAAAGAGCTGGCGAACCGTCAGCACTTTACAATCAGCGTATAGCTGCGTTGTAGGGTATCTGCGAGGTTTCCTTAGCATAACTTTGAGGACAGCTCTTTGAGACCTTTCCGCCCTCAGCAGATAAGTTTTCGCTGCACCACCCCATGCAGTTATGCAGTATCCAAGAATCGATTGGCATAATGTGAAATATACCATTTTGAGAACGTCAGTACCAGCAGATTCTCGAAGAGCTTTGAAGATGTGAATAAGACGAAGTGCTCGAGCAGATAGTGAATCAAGTTGTTTGCCCATTTAAGCCCCTCATCTATATGCACACCTAAATATTTCACACTATCCGTTCTATCAATAGAAGGGCATGAGCATGACACTAACTGGTTCTGGCATGAGTGAGTCGTTATCATGAAATTACTTGAAGGTCTACTGTTGCACCGAATGGCAAAGGGCAGGTAATAAGTTTCTTTCAGATTTAATGTTAATAGGTTTTGGTCAAGCCAGTGCATTATTGAAGACAGTGCTGATTCTGCCTTTATCTTCACTGCTTCCCACGATGGTCCATTAACCAGAATCGCTGTGTCATCTGCATAAGCATAGATCTTACAATCAGGGATAGAGATTCTACATAGGCCATCTATGTATATTAGAAAAAGTGTGGGGCCCAGTATGCTTCCCTGAGGTACACCGTATGACACAACTTCTTCGTCACTATAGGAAGAGCCAATCTTTACTACTTGGGTGCGATTTCGTAGGTAATCTTTGAAAATTTCCAAAGCTATGCCACGTACACCTACAAACTCTAACTTGGAAATTAGCTTTGGAACAGAGACCGTGTCGAACGCCTTCGAAAGGTCCAAGAAAATACCGAGGCACTTTATCCTACTGTCTAGTGTCTTAGCGACAGATTGAGTCAGATCCAGTACTGCATCTTCGGTGGAGACTCCAGTCCGGAAACCGTACTGATTATCTGCTATAATGTTATACTTATCGATAAAGCTTTTAAGATTTTTATTGAGAAACTTTTCTAGGATTTTTGAGATCGATGGTAGAACTGATATAGGCCTATAATTGTCAACACAGCCTCTGTTCCCGCTCTTATGGATTGGGTGGACAATTGCCCTCTTTAAGCAATCCGGAAAAATACCTGTCTCAATACACAGATTGCAGATATATGTCAAAGGCGACACCAAGACATGACGGCAGTTCTTAAGAAGTGTGGAAGATATTCCATCCCAGCCCACGGCACAGTCATTGCGCAGCTGTACTATAATAGACTCTACGTCATGTTCGTCAACTTTTGGTATAACAAGTGAGTTGACTGGCGGCCTCAGAGTCTTATTATTGTCAGCAAAGAAAGTGCGACGAGTAGGAGATACTTTGTTCGGGTCGTTAAGGATTTTTTCAGCCATGTTCTTCCCAATACTACTGAAGAAAGAGCAAACATTGTTAAGCGAAGATGCAGGGCTGTCACATGTCTTGAGCACTTCATTAGGACTAGAACATATTTTGCCAGTATTGGTTATTTCTTTTATGGTTTTCCACAGTGCTTTAGGATTATTCTTTGATTTCTCAATCTCACTCTTCTCGTAAGTCCTTTTCAATTTACGTAGCAGCATATTGCAGAAATTACGATATCTTGTGTACGATACCTGCAGTATAAGATTGTCAGGAGACTTTTTTGATTTTGCATGGAGTTTATCTCGGTGCTTGATGCATTTTAGAAGTCCTGGAGTTATCCATGGTTTCAAAGTCCTTTGTTTTCTTGGTAAGCTAATTTCTTTGGAGTGTTTAGTTATTGCTGAGATTATCTTTGTGATAAGTGATTCCATAGCAGTATTGGCGTCCTTGATTTTATATATGTAGGAGAAGTTTGTGTTTTCTAACTCTTCCTTAAGGGCTTCTTGGTTTGTTCGGGAGATAGTGAAGCTTTTGTTTCGTGTCGGTTTTGTATTCGAAATTGAAAGTATAATTGGCTTGTGGTCAGTTATATGTGATTCCAATACCAATGTGGTAGCCATTGAGTTACCACATTGGTATTGGAATCACATATAACTGACCACAAGCCAATTATACTTTCAATTAAATATGACTATGAAATATGACGGTCTTGCAGCCGGAGACCCCAGGGTGCCACCCGAGGGGCCTGGTGGCGGTCTCAACCATCTTCGGCTTTGCGATTATGGGCCCAGTGTTGAACGTGCCCCCTCCACCTGAACCTGTCTTTGCGTTGCTGTCCGGCTCAGCCCTCTCTGACGCCGTTCAGAGGTTTTGGGAGGTTGAGGAGCCCCCTCAGGTGGCCCGCTTGAATCCGGAACACGAAGAGTGCGAGTTGTTCTATCAGAACAACACCGGTCGACTCCGCTCCGGTCGGCTTGAGACCCGGCTGCCTTTTGTTGCGGTGCGACCACCTCTTGGCCAATCCAGACCTACGGCTGAGAAAAGATTGTTGGCAATGGAGCGCCGCATGGCCAGGGACCCGGTGCTGCGGCAAAAATATGTAGAGTTTATGCGTGAGTATGCAGACTTGGGACACATGTCGGTGTCAGATTTGGATTGGCGCTCAGTAGAGCATTTCTTCTTGCCACATCACGCGGTCCTCAAGCCATCCACTGGTAAACTGCGCACAGTGTTTGATGGGTCTGCGCGGACTTTTTCCGGCGTCTCCTTGAATGATTGCCTGCATTCCGGCCCCAAATTGTTGAGGGATCTTTGTGACGTCATCACGTCTTTTCGTCGTCATCAAGTAGTCTTTGTGGCCGACATCAAAATGATGTTCCGGCAAATGGTTATTCACCGGGATGACAGACGTTATCAGTTGATCCTGTGGCGGGAACATCCCCAGGATCCCATGATTGTGTATGAGCTCAACACGAATACTTACGGCCTTCGGTCAAGCCCCTTTGTTGCTATTCGCTCGCTTTGGGAGCTTGCGGACCGGGAGCGTTTGAGGTTCCCTCGTGCGTCCGCCATCTTGAAAACGGACCTGTATGTCGACGATGTCTGTACTGGAGCTCCTACGGTTGAGGAAGCTATCCTGTTGCGTGACGAGTTGGTCCAGATTCTGGCTTCCGCTGGCTATGAGTTGCGTAAATGGGTGTCCAACTCACCAGCGCTATTGGAAGGTGTGTTGGAGGATCATAAGCAGGATCCTCATTTGTTTGAAAACATTGACAACCCCGCCATGATGGCCGTCCTCGGCGTTCAGTACCGACCAGTTCAAGACACCTTTACGTATGATGTCGACTTGGAGTCTCCTCATACTTGGACTAAAAGACTGGTGTTGTCTACTGTAGCAAGGACCTTTGACCCTAATGGTTGGATCTGCCCGGTATTGTTTTGGGCGAAATGCTTCCTTCAGCGCCTTTGGACCGCTGAACTTGTTTGGGACGAGCCACTTCGGGAAACCCTGTTGGAAGACTGGCTCCAATTTATATCCGTGCTCCCTGTGGTCAATGAGGTCGCGCTGCCACGCGCCATCCTCCCCCCTGGGGCTTTTGCTGCCACCCTTCATGGGTTTTGTGACGCGTCCTCTCACGGTTATGCCGCCGCTGTTTATTTGCGCACCGTCAGCGCCACGGGCCAGGTGAAGTTGTCACTGGTCATGGCCAAGAGCAAGGTGGCCCCCCTCCGGACGGCATTGACCATCCCTAAGTTGGAGTTGTCAGGGGCGGTGCTTCTTGTGCGTCTCCTAAATCACGTTGTGCATACTTTGGGTGGAACTGTTGACATTCGGGCTTCTTACGCCTGGACGGACAGTCAAATTGTTTTGTGTTGGTTGAAGACGTCCGTCCACTCTTTGGAGGTCTTTGTTGCGAACCGAGTGTCTCAGATTCAAGGTTCTGAAACGCCTTTGATTTGGAGGCACGTGCCTGGTGACCTGAACCCGGGCGACGTAGCCTCGCGCGGATGCATGGCCCCCCGCTTGATTGCTCACCCCCTCTGGTGGGGACCGGACTGGCTGACCCGCCCCGAGGACGATTGACCTTGAATGCCAGTCTTGATGTCGGATCCTTTGCCCGGACTTAAGGTGTTCGCTGTTGGGACGAAGGATCCTCCGTTTGATCCTGATTTTTTGTTGAATCGATACAGCTCCCTCGACAAATTGTTGAACGTCACCTCGTGGATCAGGCGTTTTGGCCATAATTCTAGGAATCCAGGGGACAAGCGCCTGTCACCAGTTCTCTCTCCTCAAGAGCGACAGGAGTCACTCCTCCTTTGGGTCTGCTCTGTGCAGGCTGCACACTTTGAGAAGGAGATCGAGGTCTTGAAGTCTGGTAGGGTTAAGTTGTCGGGAGCTGTTAGCAAGCTGAATCCCTTCTTGGATAAGATGGGTCTTTTGCGTGTTGGAGGACGATTGAGGCACTCTAGCCTTCCTTATGGGGCCCGTCACCCCCTTTTGTTGCCCAAGGAGGGCCACTTG
Organism: Tholera decimalis; assembly: GCA_943138885.2. Classification (NCBI taxonomy): domain Eukaryota; kingdom Metazoa; phylum Arthropoda; class Insecta; order Lepidoptera; family Noctuidae; genus Tholera; species Tholera decimalis. The sequence continues at coordinate 48,180,134 of OW964553.2, forward strand.
GTACAATTGTTGGTGACTGATCGTCACATTAAAAACTCGCATGCCGGTTGCAATGCGCTGTTGGCCATTCTGCAGCGAGAATTTTGGATTTTGTCGGCTCGTCGTACTATTCGTAGCATTGTCTTCCGTTGTATGCCGTGTTATCGGACTAAGGCCTCCACTATGCAGCCACTAATGGGAGATTTGCCGGCTGATCGTGTCAAAGAGGCGAGGCCCTTTGCTGGCGTCGGAACGGACTTTGCTGGTCCCTTTTCGGTGAAGACGTCCACACTTCGAAATAGTAAAATTGTCAAGGCTTATTTGTGTGTTTTTGTCTGCCTGTCAACCAAGGCAGTACACTTGGAGCTGGTAACCTCCCTCTCGACAGAGGCCTTTGTGGCGACTTTGGACAGATTTGTGTCACGCCGTGGGTTGCCTTCGTTGATTAGGTCTGATTGCGGTACGAATTACAAGGGTACAAGTAACTATTTGAAGGTGGTATACGCCTTCCTTAATGAGAGCCAGGTTGACATTGGTAATAGTTTGGCCCGCCGAGGGGTCACTTGGTTGTTTGACCCGCCAGCCTGCCCCCATTGGGGGGGTATTTTTGAGGCCGCGGTGAAAGCGGCAAAGGGACACTGGCGGAGATTATTGGGAGACACCGTTCTCACCTTTGAGGAACTAGCTACGGTGTTTTGCCGCATTGAAGCTGTGTTGAATTCGCGCCCATTGTGCCCGCTCTCTTCGGACCCGAATGACTTGGAGGCTCTAACCCCGGGCCATTTCTTGATTGGACAGCCACTTGTCGCCTTGCCGGAGTACCCCTTTGTTGATGTGAGCCAAAATCGGCTCTCGCGGTTTCAGTTGGTGCAACAGCTCGCTCAGAACTTTTGGAAGCGTTGGAGCTTAGAGTATCTGCACTTCCTCCAGCAACGCGTCAAGTGGACGGATAAAACTCATCCGCCCAAGATCGGAGACCTCGTCCTGATTAAGGATGCCAACCTTAAGCCTTTGTATTGGCGCAGGGGGCGCATTCTCAATTTGGTGGCTGGCACCGACGGGGTCCCTCGTTTTGCTGTGGTTTTGGTGGACGGATCCATCATAAAAAGAGCGGTCGCAACTTTGTCAAGGCTTCCAATTGATTAGCGGACGGGTAGGCAGTCCGGGGGGGGGTAGATGTTAAGTCCAACGTGAAACCGAACGCACCTTTGGTTGGCAACATTATTCTATTATCTATAGCCTTTTTTCACTTTGACGTTTTTCGTTCTTGCTAAAACTAACCACCGCTGGGGAGATTGATTTTATTGAAATAGTTGGAAATCGAATTGGATCTCACGTGATATTAGCAGATTAATTGTGAACAGTGTTTAATTGAACCTTGTAATCCCGGATTGACGAAAACCCAGGGATATTTTTGGATTCGTCGCCGGTTTGGTGCTCCGCGTGGCACGCGCATTTGCTGGAAACGAGTTAGGCTGTGATGCTGTTGGAACCGCGCCATCTGGAGACTGGCGCCTTGTGAACGTCCACACACTTGACTTTCACACTTTCAATTACACACCTCATATTACATACATACCACACTTGGGGCGTGGCCTTGGGAAGGTCGAAGCTTGGCGAACCCAGCACAGAAGGTTAGTGGTAATAGTGTATTCATAAAGCCTCAGAGGCTATAGGTTGTCGTAGGGCCCAGGAGCCCATATTGTATTTGAGAGGCAACGTTTAGGCTCCACGAATCGTGGACAAGTTCAGACAGTCCAGTTACCGTTGCACTGGCCTATTGTAGGACTGAACATGCATCTTAGTAAATAATAAACATCCGTATAAAATTATCGACTTAAAAGAATATTGCAGTTCTTGCATCTTAGAATCTTGTGCAATTGAATTAATTGAACATCAAATAATTATAGTTTGTATTTATAGATCTCCTAAGAATAATATCAACTCTTTAACTTCATTTTTCTATAACTTTGATGGAATCTTAAGGAAAATATGTCTCAATTCCAAAAAAAAGGTGCTGATTTGCGGAGACTTTAACGTCGATATTTTAAAAGCCACGAAAATGTCAATGCAATTTCAAAATCTCTTACATAGCTTTAATATGAAATTAGGTGTGCGAGAACCAACCCGGCTAGTTATTTTTTTAAATTATACACAATGTAAGAGGAAGTGTATGTGAGGTAATGGAGCTAGCCGTCTCTGACCATACAGCTCAAATTATAAAATGTCCTGTCAAAAAGACCTGCTCGATCACACACTGGTTCTCTTATAAACGCGATTTTTGCCAGGAAAATGTCAAAAAATTTAAAGAGGCTCTCCAAAGTCTTAGTTTTAATAGTGTTTATAGCTGCAAAGCTCCAAAAATTCATTTAAAGAATTTCATAACTTATTTAAATTATTTTACGATCTGTGTTTCCCTTTAAAGAAAATAAAAAATGTAACTACTAAACCACAGAAATGGATCACAATAGGCATTAAACTGTGCTCTAAACGTAAACGTGAGATGCTATGGACCTTCAGGCGGCATCCAAATGTAGTCAATAAACAAAGATATAATTCCTATTCTAAACGTTTAAAAACAATTATCAAATTGACCCAAAAATCGCAAAATAGCCATTTTATCAATAACGCTGCAAACAAAACTAAAGCAACCTGGAGGGTTATAAACTCGTCAAAAAATAACATTCCAAGAAACAGTCATTATAAGCTCCTTATTGACAATAAATACGTAACAAATCCAACTGACATTGTAGAACTATTTAATAATCACTTTATTGACCAAATACAGCCAACAAACAATTCTGACCATAAAATAACAGTAACACATTCAAACATGAATTCATTATTCCTCTCACCAACAGTACCAATTGACATTTATAGAATAATTACGACTCTGAAAAATACGAATAGTTCTGGCTTTGACGACATTGATACCAAGATAATAAAAAGCGTAGCTGTTGAAATTTCACCGGTTTTTAGCTTTATTACTAACCTATGGTGGAACATGGTATTTTTCCTGAAGACTTAAAACTGTCCGTAATAAAACCAAAACATAAAAAGGATGATCCTCAAAATATACAAAACTACAGACCCATTGCTCTTCTTTCAATATTTTCCAAAATAATTGAAAAGGTTATTTTAAGGAAAAAATGGCATTTTAACTAAAGAGCAGTATGGTTTAGAAAACATAAAAACATAAAAATGGCCATTTATGAATTGATCAATGAAATAGTTACAAATATGGACAGCCTTATTTATGGATATGACTAAGGCTTTCGATTTTGTTGACCATGGAATCCTTCTAAATAAGCTATGTAAATATGGCATTAGGGGCAAAGTTTTAAACTTAATATAGTCATACCTTACTGGCAGAAAACAGGTAACTAGTATTTCAGCGGTCGATGTTCAAACTAAAACTGAAATTAATTAGCAATCGAGAGAGAGAGACAAATTTACTATGGTGTGCCTCAGGGAAGTGTGCTTGATCCTTTATTGTTTTTATGCTATATAAATGACCTATCGAAAACAATACCACATCCTATGACCCTATTTGCTGATGACTGTACTATAGTATTTTCTGGTAAAAATAGTGACTCATATGAAAATGACATAAACAGTAGCTTAAGTCTAATAATTCAATGGCTAAATAATAACAACTTACAGATTAATTTTAATAAAACTCAAATAATGACATTTAAACAAAGAACTAATCCTAAAACTCATGACATTAATTATGACCAAAATAAGATTATTAAAACGGAACGAATCAAATTTCTAGGTATTTGGTTAGACGAAAACATGACATGGAATATGCATATGAAGACTATGATAAAAAAAAATCATCAATTTTGCTATGCTCTACACAATTTGAATAAGGTTGTAAATCGTAATACTGTCCTTACTGCATATCATGCATATGTCTCCACAACTCTTCGCTATGTCATAATATTTTGGGGCAACTCTACCAATAGAGAAATGGCGTTTAAGGCCCAAAAACAATGTCTTCGAGCCATGTGTTTGTTAAAAACCACCGAAAGTTGCAAACCATTTTTCGTTAGCTTAAAAATACTTACGCTTCCATCCCTCTATATTTATGAAATTTCAATATTTGTTAAGGAGAATCTGTCTAAATTTGAAAAACTTAATACTAGACGTCACCAAAGCACACTAAAATCAAAAAACACAATACTGCACTTTTCTCAAAGAGTTGTCTCGGCATGGGTCCAAAGATTTACTATAAACTACCAAAAACTTTAAAAAGCATGACCAACATAAACCACTTTAAATCCCAACTTAAAACATTTTTGATTGATAAGGCTTACTACTCTATCAATGAGTTTTTAGATGATAGAAGCATAAAATAAAAAATGTCCGATCCACTTGTATCTTGTTTATGATGTTACTTATTTGAAACAGTTTTATTTAGTTTGTAGTTTTTACTCATAATTTGTACGCCTTGCAAGGCAAAACGTAGTGATACAACGCAAATTTTATACCATGTACTATACTACCTATGTTCAACAAATAAAATACTTTGATTTGAACTAAAAAAAAACGGTTTTATTTTATGATTCTTATGTATACACAGTAAATAGAAATAGAAAATAATTGTTTTTGTTGAAACTAAAGCCAAATTTGTAATAAAAGGTGTCAAAGAACAATGGCAGCCACCCATACATTAATTTAGCTGAGATTAAATTTTTGCGTCTTTAAATGAAAAATATCTTGTTTAACTCGGCGTCAACTTCTGAATTAGTTTGTGGAAGAATTTTTGTTCGAGAAGTCCGAGAATAATAGAAATTCAGTCATGAACTTTTGTAGGTTATGTCCAGGTCAAATGAAAATTAAAGAAAACTGAAAACAATCGAAAGCAACACAAGGCACAATGTGCAAGTATCTGTGACATGAACATATTTTTTAAAAGTAGATTAGTTCCTGACGGAACAGCTAAGGTCTTAGACCATGCTGCCTAGTAATCAATTAACCATAAATTATACATATAAATAATTTTCTTGAGGGGAATGACATGAACAATCAACAGTTGTCAAACCAAGTTATATTTTTTTTTGACTTGGGATAATAGTCGTTTTGCCAGTCATTAATTGAAAGTAATTCATTTATTTTTACACTACAATATTTTTACCTCGATACAAAGAACACTTTCACTTATAAATAAACATTATTGTTAATTAATTTACTCCTTTTTGTTACAATAACAAACTGAAACTGATTTTATTACAATAATATTGCACTTACTGTCACTTGGCAGAATAAATACAAAATGGCATCACTGAAAAAAATCTAATAACTTTTCATTTAAAATATTTTTTTATTCGGACTTAACTAGGTAATGTGGTACTTTGAAAAAACGTAGAAAAATAATAGAACTGCTTTCGTATTTAAGTCACTTTTAGACGCTCAAATTAAAGTCAGCTAAGCATTCGCCATTGTTCTTTATAAACAAACCAAGTTTTTTTTCTGGAACCTTTAGGCCAAAAGGGTTAAAATTGTAACATGTTGTAGCTGGCATGTGTCCACCTGTCATGTCAATACCTTAACGGTGGACCACTATTTACGCCACACCCTGTATCTAATCGCCATCTAATACATGAAGCAAAAATGTTGTGAAGAATTTATTACGAAAATTCCGAAAATTACGCAGACGGAGGAATATGAAATTAATATTTATACATTATATATATGAAAAAGAAAAGCAGATAGTTAACATATTTTTTTTTTTAATGTTTCCCTGATATTTTAACTAAAACACAAACTTTTTAAATGTTTATCCGTCTGTTTTTCTGCTTGTCGGGGCTAATCTCGGTAACGACTGAACCGATTTTAATTTCCATCAAGGACTTTCACTAGAAGATAGAAATGGTTATAGGGGATGCCTTATAACCTACATGTTGATATAGACTGCTTTTTATCCCGAAATTCCCACGGGATCACGATTCACGCGAGAAAAGCTTCCAACGCGAATGACACAGCGGTCGTGGGTACAGCTAGTAATAAATAAAAACAAGAAGAGGTAGCGGAGCGTGGCGTGACCAGAGAGAAACGAGAGCAAAGTAACCATTGTCGTTATTCCAACTTGCAATCACGGCCCGGCCGCTCCCTGTGATGAAGTAATAACATTACACCCCCCACTCCCCCCTCTCGGCGGTCGGTGCAGCTGCAACCAAATTGTATTCTTTGCAGTTTTCTTTTGAAACCGATACGGAATAGAACCGCGACACGCCACTGGAATACTGATGGCGAGCACATTAAGGTCGCTTGTACAGCTGCGGCCGCGACTCATGACTCGCGATGAACGATCGGGATGAGACGAGCGCTGGTTAATGAGCCATCGGTGGCCATTATTGACGCCGTCATCAAGCGGTACATGTTGGCACACAGAAAACGCCGATAGGTCACACTACAGCCTCGAGTATAGAGTCCTGTGTTCACAAGAAGTGATGAGTGGCAGGGCAGCCATACGACGTTTTGTGAGTGCACAAACTGTTTCATAATTCTGTTATGTAAATATCCGACACGCAATTTTTATATTTTTATGGCTCCATTGAAACGTTAAGTGCGAATAAACCACAGACAGACATTACGTACGAATTGCTCTGAGCGGAGCGAGCGGAGCCGAGCGTCGTAAAGTGTATACATGTTATTGCACGCCGCGCCGCACAAACGTGCGTCCATTAATTTGGATCACAGATCGCTTGATATACGTCGCTATTTATTTGACTTTACGGTAACAGAAAATGTGAATAAACATCACGGAGTAATGTTTGAAATGATGGGCGCGGCACCAGGAAGCTGGAGTTATATACAACGTGTAACAGAATAAACGTAATTCCTGATAGTAATTGGTTCAGAATCGACTTCTGAATCGATTTCCGTCATGAAAGATAGGTGTTAAATTTTGATGGAAAAATCTTTCATTTAACTTAAAATGGAAACACAGTATCATGACAAATTAATACAATCCTTAATTCAAGGAAATGCGCTCGTGTGAGTGTCGGCTGCTAATATTGCATGAGTGTATGCGTCTGCGTAAGGATATTGTATGACGCACATGAGTATACGTTTTGCGTTTAGTAAGGATAACTATTTTATAAAAAATGCCTAGGTTTGGTTTCAATTTATTTAGTTACGGATGTTGTTTTAGACTTATAATTTAATATTCTAATTGGGCTGTCTGAAGTATTGCGCTTAATCTGTTACACCTTGTATATAATATATACAAGGTGTAACAGATTAAGCGCTATATATTATATGTGTAGTAACTATTTTATTTATTCTAAAGTGAAAAAACATAGATACCCTCGTTTTTTTATATACTTCTAGATTACTAGCGATTTAGGTAGAATTCACATTACTAGCAATCTTGTTAACCCCTCCAACTAAGCTAAATATGCTTGTATGTGGGAGGTGTAATGGGTGGGGTTCAAACTTGCGACCTCTCGATTACAATTCCGACACTTTATCCATTAGGCTATTGACGCTTAAGTTACCCCTTTTTATTGGGTGGGAAAATCATCGAATGACTTCTCCCGCTCTGGGTGGAGTGGAAGGGAGTGTCAGACTTCTACTGAGTAAAACCCCACCCTGTTTCCTCAGCTGCCCTTAAGTTCCGGGGCAGCGGTAACTCGTTAGAACATTCCCGCAACGCTTAAGTTACCCCTAAACCCCTAAGGCTTCGCAAAATTTCTTGCAAATTCGTTTAAACCTGACAAAAAACCATGTAATCTCGTATTATAATTCTATTCCCTATTATTTAAAAAATACAATATTCAGAGCTTGGAAGCCCGACGGTTACTTTTGGATGTAATGATGCTGTATGGTTTGTGCCATAATAGGTTTGGTTGTACTGACCTTACAAACAAATTATGTTACATGGTACTGTAGCGTAAAACCGCTACGGTTAAAACCTCCTCCAATCCTAATCCAAACTTTTCAATAAAAAATTTTTTCTTCATAGCTGTTATTCACATTTGAACCAGGAATCGTGAAAAAATCGTCGGTTGTTTGCCTTTTGACGGCGTCATTACATTTTTGGGACCCGATAAGTGATGGTCGACCTTATTTTTTGTGATTAATACCGAAATTATGAAGTGAAAGTTTTTTTTCTGTTGGTGTAAACCCAATAAAAAATATAAAGTGTCCTAGCAAAAGTATAGTCTGTGGGTGATTTTCTGGTTAATTTGGTATTTATTGTCGTCTTTTTTCTTTTCGATCCATTTCGCACTAGTTTCATAATTAATCAAAGATTCAGCTTGCATCGGTGGTCTGAAGTTTCTTTTTGGTTTAGATCCCGTTACAAGCCAATTTTTGGCTCCACCCTACGGGCAAGCGACGTCGGTTATCGACGACGGAGGTCGGGGCGCTCTCGCCCGATATCCGAGCACATCCTGTGCCTGAGACGTCCATCTCAAAGGCCTGAAGAGAGTACGAGGTAGATGCGGACCCCGCAGCGCAGTGGCTCCGTGATTTCTACGTTACTTCCCACAGTCGTGTTCAGCCGTCCAGGAATTACCGAGTTTTCGCAGCAGGAGTTCTATTTTAAATAGTGCACCTAATCTGTATATTTCTAATCTAAAAATTCTCACGTCAAAAACTCTTTCTAACCTAAGGCCTATCAAGACGCGTTGGATGCTCTTAGTGTTTTTGTAATTAAAATTACTAATAATGCGTATTCGCCTAGCTATAACCGATTGCAATCGATTTTTTGTTAGGTAAGTTAAAAATATTTGCATAATACTTTCGATAACATTCTTTTTCTTTCCGCTAAGTTAACCCACGCCATCACTGAAAGGTTCCCAATAATAACTAATATTTAACTTTTTATATTTTTTAATTAAGTACTTGTTTTCTATCTTTTTCCTTTTAATCAAAATTAAACGTATTAAGTAGCGGTTGTGTTTTACTGTGCACTTAATTTTATTTACGCTACAATATGGCGCCCGAATTAAAGTAAGTTTGCATATTAATTATTACTAAAATACCTTTTTTTTTGTTATCTCGTGTGTGGTTGCTCTTGAGAGCAATCTTTAATTTTCACCTTTCTTGTTGTGAGTTTCAGGTTTTAGAATTGGTCAGATACCCGTATGGAAGTTAAAAGGATTACCTGTCTTGAATGTTTTACCGATTCATATGACTGGACTACAGAATTGCTAACTGAATTTATGTTCTTTGCTAAATTGTGTGATGTTTGTGAAATTCAATTTTAAAGATTAACTTTGTAACTATACCCAATTTCCAATTCTTTTATTTTTCTCCCAAAATGTACGTATCTATTCCGAGTTTTATTTTATCCCAGTAGGTAGCGGTAGTTAGTTTCCCGTAGAGTGTGTTTGATGTGTGGATGGTTAGGCATCGTGACCAAAGGTAAGCTTTTTGAATGGTCGTGTGCTAGTGTCTACCTTTTTTATTTTTTAGCCCGTCTGTTTGCTTTTCTGCTATTTGCTAGTATCTGTTTTTGTTGGATTCTTAGCCCAGCGGATTCCTTTGACGTTCATTTTGTTGTCTTCTTCCCGTATCGATATTACGGCACGATATCTAACGATTTCCTGCTAAGTCCCGCTCTCTTTCATTTAATCTATTTCTAATTTGTGTTTAAAAATGTCCGAAGAAGGTTCTATCGGTGAGACTCCTTTACACGAAAGTATTATTATTTCTAGACCTCCTCCCATTCCACCTAGGCCCACTCCGGGTACTAGTCGTTCTAACTTACCTTCTCCTATGAAATCCGAGGACTGTCCCGGTTACCTTCTAAAACGATTTTCGCTAAGAAAATGGAACATAAATTATACTGGAGATACCAGTGTTCGAAATTTTTTTACCAGTATCGAAGAAGAGAAGGATTCAGACGACATAACTGACAGATATCTGCTTAAACGCTTCCACGAAGTGTTATCCGGTCGCGCCTTGAATTATTATAGGTCAATCCGTCGACCTGATATGACTTACCCCGAATTAAAAGAAAATTTCTTCAATACATTCGGAGAAATTGATTTCGAGTTTAAAACCGGTCAACAAGTTAGAAATACAAAACAGAAATCAGATCAACCTGTTTTACATTTTGTGCATCAGATTTCTCAATTGAATGATACATTACGTAAACCAGTCGATAAATCTGAACTATTAGAAATTATCACTCACATCATGCATCCTAGATATTTTCCATGCTTATCGATACATAAATTTACTGACTTAGATGCGCTCATTGACACTGCATCGCATTTTGAAAGTTTTTTGCCCAAATCTACAAGATTAGTTTCAAGCGCAACAAATCAATCACAAATCTGTCCAAAATGCAATAAAACGGGACACCCCTATCGTACTTGCCCTGATTTCCCTGGTATGCTATATTTTAAATGCCGCACACCTGGTTTTATAACTCGTGATTGCCCAAAATGCAATCCAAAAAAATGTTTAGCCCACCGGCGACACGCATTACTCCGTACAGTGTCACCGGTGATAGCGTCCGATTCGTCTGATAACCGTCCTTTCATCGAGATCATATTGTGTAACCGGGTCGTTAAAGCCCTACTTGACTCTGGTGCACAAATGTCCCTTATTAGTGATTGTTTAACTCAAGAACTGGGTATTTCTTTAAAATCAAACGTTCAGTGCCCACGTGTTATTTCCGCTAATAACTCTCCTATTGATATTTTAGGAACTATCTTTCTCCCAGTTAAGTTTAATGGTACGACTTTTGTCCACGAATTTTTAGTAGCACGTTCTATGTCTTCTTCAGTTATTTTAGGTATCGAATTTTGGAATAAGTTCGGTTTGACTTCAGTTTTTAGTCAAGCTTTTAACAAAAATATCAAAGGTAATATGTACCTTCCTCCCGACTCTAATTCCCTACCTCCTGACTCACATACCCTTCCCTCTGACTCTCAATCCCTTCCTCAGATTAATTGCATTAGCGAGGTTCGATACATTTACCCTCGTAACGTTTTATTACCAGACCAAGAGCTAAAGTTACAACGGGTCATTGAGGAATTCGATGTCATTTCATCCGATAAAGTTGGCCTTGGCTGGTACTTGGCTATCACACAAAATAAACACTACTGGACCACCAATTAGACAACGTTTTTACCCTCTTTCACCTGTTAAGTTAAAGTTGCTCAATGAGGAAATCGATAAGATGCTGGAGATGGGTGTCATTCGTCCCTCACGTTCTCCATGGGCCAGTCCTGTTGTGATGGTTACCAAAAAGGACGGTTCTGTACGTTTTTGCGTTGATAGTAGGAAATTGAATAGCGTTACTACTAGAGATTCTTATCCGCTCCCCCGTATTCACTATATTCTTGACAACCTTCGAGGTGCCAAGGTATATAAGTTCTCTTGATTTTAGGAGTGCATTTTGGCAGATTCCCCTCGCTGATGATGAGAGTTGTGAAAGAACCGCTTTCATAGTTCCACAACGAGGTTTATTTGAGTTCGTCAGAATGCCATTTGGTCTCACGAATGCAGCTTCCGAGATGCAGCGCCTTACTGATATGATCGTCAATTTTGAATTCACTTCGACCAGTGATAATTGCGTTTTCGGTTACGTCGATGATCTAATCATAATATCAAAAGACTTTGATAGTCACCTCTCGCTCCTTAGAAAAGTACTAGACCGTCTCAAGGAGGCCGGTTTAACTATTAACCTAAAAAAATGCGAGTTCTGTAAAAGCGAATTGAAATATTTGGGTTATATCATTAACGAAAAGGGTTTACAAACTGATCCCAGCAAGCTCGATGCTATTAGGGATTATCCCGCTCCTACTACAGCTAAGTCACTACGTGGTTTTATTGGGTTATGCTCATATTATAGGCGTTTTGTTGATGGTTTTTCTTCTATAATAGCTCCACTCACTGCAGGAAAAAGGAAGGGTCGTGACCCTATAAGTTGGGATGATGCCGCCGATCAAGCATTCCTAAAATTAAAGGATGCGCTCATCAATACTCCCGTTATGGCATGTCCAGATTTCTCGAAGCCCTTCATTTTGCAATGTGATGCGTCAGCTGTTGGTCTTGGTTCAGTTCTTTCTCAAAAGTTCGATGGTGTTGAACATCCTATCGCTTATTATTCACGCTTATTCTCAAAAGCAGAACGCAATTATAGTACAACTGAACGTGAACTTTTATCCGTTCTTGATTCCATTAAACATTTTCGCTGTTATTTAGATGGAATGAAGTTTTCTGTTATAACCGATCATATGGCCTTGAAATGGCTCCTCACACTATGTAATCCCTCAGGGCGTTTGGCGCGATGGGCTACTGTGATTTCCCAATACACTTTTGATATTATCTATATTCATCGCAAAGGGTCGCAACACGTCGTTCCAGACGCTTTATCTAGAATGTACGCGAGTCCGGTTACATTCGATCAAGGACCTGACCATACCAATGATAGATGGTATAAAAAGGTGTATTTAGGGGCTCGTGACTCCCCTCAAACGTTTCCAGCTTACGCCATTCGGAACGGTGTTCTGTTAAGGCGCATGCCAATCACTAACCCATTGTGCTCTGATCCTTGGCGCGTAGTTTTACCCGTTGAAACAGTTAAATCCGCTATATGGGAAGCTCATAATAACCCTCTCTCTATACATCCTGGAGTTTCAAAGACTTATTTTAAGCTCAAGGATAACTTTTACTGGCCAAATATGTTTCGAGATGTTTCTGAGACTTTAAGGCAATGTGAGGTTTGTAAAGCTTATAAGATCGCGAATTCCCAACCACGTGGTCATATGTGTTATCCAAAGGAAGTTTCTTTACCTTTACAAATGATTTCTATCGACGTTATTGGACCGCTTCCAATCGCTTATTATGGGTTCAAATACATTTTATCTATGGTCGATGTTTTTTCTAAATATGTTTGGTTAGTGCCCCTTAAAAGGATTGACGCCAATTCAGTTATAAAAGCTTTGGAATCTGAAATATTTTTTAACTTCGGAGTTCCACGGTCTATTCTCTGTGATAATGCAACCGTTTTTCGTAGTAATCAGTTTTTAAACTTTCTTAGATCGTTTCGCATTGAATCCCCTACATATACCCCTTATTACACTCCACAAGCAAACACGGTAGAACGTTATAACCAAAGCGTCGTTACTTGTTTGAGCATATTGGTTGGCGAGAACCAAAGGAATTGGGCTAAATTGTTACCCAAGGTCAAACTTTACCTCAATTCATGTATTAATTTAGCCACAGGGTTTACGCCAAACTTTCTCATATTCGGTAGAGAAGTCTGTATGGATTCATCGCGTGCGAATAACCAGACTCTAAGCACTAATTTAGCTGAAAGTCGGGAACAACACGCGAGTAATCTGACTTCGCTCGCCGAGATTTACGCAAAAGTAGCGGACAATCTTTCTTCTGCTTTTCTCCGTAATTCACGAAATTACAATACGAACCGGACGGCTATTACACTTAATGCCGGCGACATTGTATGGAGGCGTAATTTTTTAAAATCGTCAGCTGCTGAATACTTTACAGGAAAGCTTGCTCCTCGTTTCATTAAATGTCGTGTGATCAGAGTCATCTCCATGACTACATATGTCCTACAAGACTGTGATTCTCATCATATTGGACAATATCATATAAAAGACATACTTAAATGAATTAATTTGTTCCATATTCTTAACTTAATCAGCATTACTTATGTTAGGCCATTAGTTTTCAATTAACGACACCTCTTTTATTATTTCGATCCTCATTCCTCCCTGGAGTTAATATTTATTCATAACCATTTCCTCTCATTAGGCGTCGTATTTTTGATTTTGATTTAAGGTCCACCCTCTTCAACTTAACCCTCTCTCTTTAACTTAACCTTCTAACTTATCCCTCTATAACTTAAGCTCTTAAATTCAGTCTTGAGTCGTGTTTGACTTTGAGTCGTGTTTGACTTTGAGTCGTGTTTGACTTTGAGTCGTGTTTGACTTTGAGTCGTGTTTGACTTTGAGTCGTGTTAGACCTTGAGTAGTGTTCGACTTTGAGTCGTGTTTGACTTTGAGTCGTGTTTAACTTTGAGTGGTGTTTGACTTTGAGTCGTGTTGGACTTTGAGTCGTGTCTCACTTCGAGTTTTTATCTGACTTCGAGCTTTTGTGTTCGACTTCGAGTTTTTGTTTGACTTCCTTTGAGTTTTCGTCGTATTTTTAAGTTATTTCTTAATCTCAACTCTTATTTGTTTCGTGTTGATTATTGTTCTTTGTATATATATTTAAGAATATTACTCTAGATCTATCGTTTGTTTTTCTATTCTAATGTAGGTTTAGGAGACGCATCTGAAGTTCGCACTGTTAACGTCTAAACTGGAGGCCGGCTTTCAATTTTATTCAGTATCAGCTGCACTTCGATGTTGTTGATTTGATGTATTTAGTTTAAAGTTAGTTAGGCTAGTTTATTTAATTTGTATATTATGGTTTTCACTCTTGGTTGATGCTATCCCTTTTGTGTTGTCAGTCTGTTATTGTGTTTTCAATCTGTTATTGTGTTTTCAATCTGTTGTTGTGTTTTCAATCTGTTGTTGTGATGTCAATCTGTTATAGCGTTGTCACCCTCTCACTGGGTTGATACATTCACTTGGGTTGATCTCTCACCTTTCTTTTAGGGTTGTCAACCACCTTTCTTTTAGGGTTGTCACTCACCTTTCCTTTTCGGGTTGTCACTCACCTTTCCTTTAGGGTTGCCACTCACCTTTAGGGTTGCTACTCTCAATTTTTTTTTACTGGGAATGGGGTACTGTAGCGTAAAACCGCTACGGTTAAAACCTCCTCCAATCCTAATCCAAACTTTTCAATAAAAAATTTTTTCTTCATAGCTGTTATTCACATTTGAACCAGGAATCGTGAAAAAATCGTCGGTTGTTTGCCTTTTGACGGCGTCATTACATTTTTGGGACCCGATAAGTGATGGTCGACCTTATTTTTTGTGATTAATATCGAAATTATGAAGTGAAAGTTTTTTTTCTGTTGGTGTAAACCCAATAAAAAATATAAAGTGTCCTAGCAAAAGTATAGTCTGTGGGTGATTTTCTGGTTAATTTGGTATGTATTGTCGTCTTTTTTCTTTTCGATCCATTTCGCACTAGTTTCATAATTAATCAAAGATTCAGCTTGCATCGGTGGTCTGAAGTTTCTTTTTGGTTTAGATCCCGTTACAAGCCAATTTTTGGCTCCACCCTACGGGCAAGCGACGTCGGTTATCGACGACGGAGGTCGGGGCGCTCTCGCCCGATATCCGAGCACATCCTGTGCCTGAGACGTCCATCTCAAAGGCCTGAAGAGAGTACGAGGTAGATGCGGACCCCGCAGCGCAGTGGCTCCGTGATTTCTACGTTACTTCCCACAGTCGTGTTCAGCCGTCCAGGAATTACCGAGTTTTCGCAGCAGGAGTTCTATTTTAAATAGTGCACCTAATCTGTATATTTCTAATCTAAAAATTCTCACGTCAAAAACTCTTTCTAACCTAAGGCCTATCAAGACGCGTTGGATGCTCTTAGTGTT
Source organism: Tholera decimalis (assembly GCA_943138885.2). Lineage (NCBI taxonomy): Eukaryota > Metazoa > Arthropoda > Insecta > Lepidoptera > Noctuidae > Tholera > Tholera decimalis. Next base: position 48,195,608 of record OW964553.2, read on the forward strand.
TTTGTAATTAAAATTACTAATAATGCGTATTCGCCTAGCTATAACCGATTGCAATCGATTTTTTGTTAGGTAAGTTAAAAATATTTGCATAATACTTTCGATAACATTCTTTTTCTTTCCGCTAAGTTAACCCACGCCATCACTGAAAGGTTTCCAATAATAACTAATATTTAACTTTTTATATTTTTTAATTAAGTACTTGTTTTCTATCTTTTTCCTTTTAATCAAAATTAAACGTATTAAGTAGCGGTTGTGTTTTACTGTGCACTTAATTTTATTTACGCTACAGTACCTAGAACTGTTATCAGACGGGGGGCTCGCGTGCCACGCTTGTTCCATGTGGACGCATGCAAATGTCGTCAAAAATGTCGTCTTGTGAAAACCTATAACACACACTTCATAGACATCGATATTTTCTCTCTTTATAATAAAAAAATTAAAACACTCGCTATTAGTGCATTAGTATCTTAAATAATTATATAAATTCTAATAAAAATGTTTAAAACGAACAGTAAAATTTTATTAATCCGTTATTGTTTTCCATTCAATATGTTATTGATTAATCCGTGGACAATAGTGTGGGTTATGTGTTTACCAGGGGCGTGCACAGGATTATGACAGGGTATGCGGCGGAGTAATCGGTCACAAAAACTTTGCCTTTTATAGATTTTTAGCATAGCCACAGCCACGCATCGTAGCATGGTGGCGATGCGTGGCTGTGGCTTTGCTAAAAATCTATAAAAGAAAAAGTTTTTGGGACCGATTACTCCGCCGCATACCCTGTCATAATCCTGTGCACGCGCATGGTGTTTACCTATATATCTTAAGAACATTAATGTAATATCATAACATGTAACTGTTTTTTGTCCCTAATAAATAAATAATAATAATCGTCCCGATCGATTTCGGCCACGGCAGCCATCTGCCGAGTGCACGAGATATTATAGTGCACAAGTATTTGTGCAGGTACAGCTTCACACTCTAGCAGTGCGGGTCCGTGCGTCACGCATCACGCGCGATAAGGCGACCAAGTAAACAATATGCGTTGTTCAATTCCAAATAAAATACCTTATCGCGTTTACCATAACTAATCATCGTGTGAAACTAATTACTAAATCAATCTCTCTCCGCTTGTTTTCAGAAAATAAAAACTTTTTTGCAAAAAATAAAACCGACTTCCATATCAAAACACTACAAAGCCAAACTAAAATTATTATTATGTTTGGCTTTGTAGTGTTTTGATATGGAAGTCGGTTTTATTTTTTGCAAAAAAGTTTTTGTTTTCGCGCTTTTTAGTGGGTCAGTGAATTTTCTAAATGGGTTCGTACATGACGGAGTTATGCGCGAACAAAAAACGTAATGCAGAGTAAACGAAAAGATCATCAACGTAAATATTTTTTAGACTTTTGTTGATTTTTCAGTAACGGCTTGTCCGATTTCGATAAAATTTTCATGGGACCATTTGGAGAGTATAACCTTTACAACAAAAAAGAATTTTTCAATTCGGTTGACAAGCGACGGAGCTATATCCGAACAATAATAAAAAAAAAACAAACATTCGTATTGAGAACCTCCTCCTTTTTTAGAAGTCGGTTAAAAAGCCTTAATGGGCGCTAAACGACAACAGGCCAATTTTTCCTGTAGTTACACACATACACATTTGACATTTTTCTGTTTTGAATAACAATTCAGCAATCTAAAACGAATTGCAATCCATCGATTATGATTCATATATAATGCAGTCTCATATCTATATATATATATAACTCAAAGGTGACTGACCGACTGACTGACTGACTGACATAGTGATCTATCAACGCACAGCCCAAACCACTGGACGAATCGGGCTGAAATTTGGCATGCAGTTAGATGTTAGGACGTAGGCATCCGCCAAATTTCAGCCCGATCCGTCCATTAGTTTGGGCTGTGCGTTGATAGATCACTATGTCAGTCAGTCAGTCAGTCACCTTTGAGTTATATATATTTAGATTAAGATTGAAATGTCTGTCCGTAGTTTCAAAAATACTGTTTTCCCGTTCAAGTGCTTTTGTTATTATTAAGATACTAAAACACAAACAAACTTTAAAATTTTTTTCTTACTGTCTGTGTCTCTGTTTGTCTTGCCTTATTTTTCAAACGGCTGAACCGATTTATTGGGACTTTAAGTAGCAGCTTTAAATGATAGCTTTTTTTTTATCGTGGTAAAATTATCAAATAAGTCCTCCCACCCCGGGCAGGGTGGGAGGGACTGTCAGACTTTTACTGACTAAAATCCACGGTGTTCCTTCAATAACCCTTTACGTACCGGGGCCACGGTAACGGGATGAGTCCCACGACCCCGGCAGGCTTCGGCCCTCTACGGGGGGGCCTCGTCATATTGCTGACGCTCTTTGAGGCGCGCGTGGAACACGACGCGCCGTCGACCCGGGCATGGTCCATGGTCGGACAGCGAGTTGCCCTTTATTCGCTGTCCGCATGCCCGCGCCTACGGTGGCCGGAGATCGTCGGCCGACGTCCGACGCCGTGGGCGTCTACCACTGCGGCTGGGCTGGAGGGAGGACGCCATCCTCTCCCTCTCGCGGCCCACCTCCTCCTTCGGAAGCATGACTGCTTCGCAGAAGGAGGCGACCGCTTCCCACTCCCTCTCGCCCCGCAGCATGGCCTCGACCAATGCCGGGCGCGAGAGGTCTCCGCCTATTGCCGCCGTGAGGACACGTCGGTGCTCTGCCCAAGCGGGGCAGTCCTGCACCGTGTGCTCGACTATGTCCTCAGGGCGACCCTCGCAGTGGTGACACCCAGGCATTTCCTCCTTTCCCATCAGACACAGGTACCTCCCGAAACTTCCTTGTCCGGTGAGGACCTGCGTCATGCGGTAGGTCAGGACGCCGTGACGCCGATCTAGCCACTCCTCAAAGAGGGGTCTTACCGCCGCAATTGCGGCGTTCCCGGCCTTCGGTTGCGACAGTCGTTCCCTCCATACTGCCCTGAGATCACGCCGGAGCTCTTCCCGCCGCGCCTCGACTTCTCGAGGCAGCGGGGATACGCCCCGGCGCTGCGCCTCCACGCGCCATTCATAGACGCGCTGGAGGGCAGTCGCCTCCAGATCCTAGGGCAGCAATCCGGCAAGGAGGTTGGCCGATTCGCCGGCGATCGTGCGGTATCCCCGGATCATTCGGATAGCCATGACCCTCTGGCATGCGACCAACTTTAGTGGTCGCGTTCGGATGCACAGGCCCACACTGGGGACCCGTAGAGGGCCATGGACCGCACGACGCCGGCGTACAGCCTTCGGCAGGAGGCGTTTGGCCCGCTGAGATTAGGCAGGAGTCGCCCGAAGGCGGCTGCTGCCCGGTTCAGCTTTGGGGCCAAACTCAGGAAATGCTCCCTGAAGTTCCACCGGCTGTCGAGGACGAGTCCCAGGTACTTCATCGTCCTCCCGACGTCGATGCGAACCCCCTCCACCATTATGTGGGACTCGGACCATGGCGCGTTCCGACCGCCATGGAAGCACTTGGCCTCTGTCTTGTGCAGCGCCACGTCGAGTCCCAACTGCCGGATCCTACGAACGACTGTCGTAACCGCTTGCGTCGCCAGGTCGGCCGCCGCCTGGTGCGACTCTCCCTGCGCCAGGACGAGCGTGTCGTCAGCGTAACATATTACGCTAACGCCGTCAGGGAGGTCGCCGCGCAGCACCCAGTCGTACCCGATGTTCCACAGGGGCGGCCCCAAGACCGATCCCTGTGGGACACCGCACGACATCTCCCGCCAGTTCCACTCTCCCCGGTGAACGGGGTAGATGACGGCTCTGTCCGTCAAGTAGTCCTCAACTATGCGACGGAGGTAGGTCGGTCACCCGGTGATACCGGAGTGCCTCCCTGATGCAACTCCAGGGCAGGGTGTTGAAGGCGTTGGTGATGTCCAAAGACACCGCCAAGACGACCCTGCCCCGGGATACCGCGTCCCCCGTCGTGAGGGCTCCCACGCGCATGACGGCATCCACCGTCGAGCGCCCCCTGCGGAAGCCAAACTGGCATTCCGCAAGATCCGGGCCCACCCGATTCAGGTGCCCGAAGAGGCGGTCTGCAATTACTCTTTCCAAGAGCTTGCCCGCCTCGTCGAGCAGCACGATGGGCCGGAATGCGGACGGAGAGTCCGCAGGGCGCCCGGCTTTCTGGATCAGGACCAGCTTTCCCGTCTTCCAGTGAAGCGGAAACTGGCTCCTCTCCAGGCATGCGCTAAAGAGCCCCCCTAGTCGAGGCCCGAGAGTCTCCGAGGCCAGGACCCAGGCTTTACCTGGCAAGCCGTCGGGTCCTGGGGCGGTATTTTTGGCCTTGAGCCGTTGTACCGCCACTCTCAAGTCTACCTCGGTCACCTCTGGAGCGTCGTAGACGTCGTCATCGCTGTGGTCCGCGTTTGCGCCAGCTTCAGGTTCCGTCGGAGACGGAGCCATGGGCGGGGGAGCGTGCTCCCCTCGCGATGGGAACAGGGCGCTCACCACGTCCTCCAAGAACTGAGGCTGGAGACTCTGCGTCAACGGGGGAGCCCAGGGGCGGAGCTTCTCTCGCACCTACTTGTAGGGGCGGCCCCATGGGTCCCCGTCCAGAGTCGCCAGCATCTCCTCCCGGGCCAGTTCCTTGGCCCGCCAGATCTCGTCTCGGAGGATGGCCTTCGCTGCCCTGTAGCCCTCGTACAGCTCCGCCTCTACTGTCGCCGCATCCGAAGGTCGGGTGCGGCGCCTGCGGAACCTGGTGTACCGGCGACGCGCCGCAACGCACGCTTCGTGCAGCGCTGCTAGCTCGCTCGACCACCAGTACAGCTGACGCCGGGCGCGTCCTTGCCGGACCCGGGGCATGGCCACGTCGCATGTCTCCGACATGGCCTCCCGGAACTATTCCGCCTCGTAGTTTATGTCGGCAGGCCTGTCAGGGGGTGAACCCCAGGCCTGCACGATCGAGGCTTCCAGGAATAGCTCCCGGTCCATCTGCTTCAGCGCCCATCGCGGACCACTCAGGTCCCGTCGGACCGGCGCGTCTGGGGTCTGGGCCGAGACGTCGAACCGGATATACCGGTGGTCAGAATAAGTCTCCACCTCCTCCACAACGTGCCAGTCGGTGACGCGCGGTGACAGGCTGGGGGTGGCGAACGTAACGTCCACCACCGACTCGCCCGTAAACCGCACGCACGTGGGGACAGAACCCCGGCTCTCGATCACCAGGCCCTGCGCACGGGCCCAGTGCTCGAGCATCCTGCCCCGCCCATGGTCCATGGACCGGGAACCCCAAGCCGGATTTTTGGCGTTGAAATCCCCGAGGACGAGGGCGGGAGGGAACCGAGGGCGACGATGACGTCTCCCAGCTCCGTTAGGGAGTTCTAGAACTCGGCGAGAGTTCGGTTCGGGGAGAAATAAACGCCTACCACAGCGATCTCCCCGAAGCGTGCTGCGACGATCCCACGCCCTCTCTTGACGCGATCGAGGGGCCGGCCGACGAAACGAGGGTCACCGAGCCGTCCAAGTCCGCCACTCAGTCATTTTTAAATGATAGCTAAACGAAGTTTTTGTAACGACGTACTATCACTGTCGAAGCACCAACTATTGTTCATTGGAATTATTATGTTCGGTGGTTAGTTTCTACCAGCAAGCCAAATTTTCGGAACAATAAAATAAGAACCGACAAGTAACAGGTTTAGAACTTGCGAAGGCTATAATATAATTCGTATATGAAAACTAGCCAAGTCAAACCTTAGGCTACAATATATTCTCCTAAGTTATAAGAAAAAATGGTATTTTATGTTGTTATAAATAAATTTCAGGACTGACCATTGAACTTGGCACCCATTTAGATTTCACTTCTTTTGTCGTTGAAGTCAACAACCGAGGCATATATAATAATATTGAACTTGGCTCTCATTTCACATTTATGTTTTTGATGGGATATCATTACTTTTTGTAGATAAATTAGTAAGTAGTAGGTACTTATTTATAACAAAATTAATACTAAATGGTATTTTGTTAAACTACTGTATTTTCCTACGTTTATGGGGTATAATTGTCCTTTTTGTGTTATTTTCTAAATTTTCTTGTACCTTTGAAATGTTCGAGTGAATTGCCCATTCAGTATCCGGATTCTTTGTACGCGTTTTCTGTTTATAGTTAATTTGGCCAAGTCGGGGCGGTATAACATGCACAGATGGTTGTACTCTACAATAGAGCTCTCTTGTGCCTTGATTTGACTTGGATCTAAATTGATAAGATGTACTCCATCTAAGGTTTTAGCTCTAGAGAGTCCAACGTAAGCTTGCCCTTTACTAAATATAGAGGAGCCTATGTCGAGAAGAGCACTTTCAAGGCTAAGGCCTTGTGATTTGTGGATAGTAATAGCATATGCTAAGCAAATAGGGAATTGTTCCCTGTGAACATATACATTACTTAATATCTGAAACTTGGTCTTGACTCGTTCTAGTTCGTAAATTAAATTATGTTTAAATTGTATTGTAATTTTAAGTGCGTTATTGATATCTACGTTTCTTCGCAACATTACACGTGCACCTATTTTTATCGTGATGACATTTTCTAAGCCAATAGTTAGCGACGAATCATCCTCGTTCTTTTTGAGTACTTAATTTGCTCGTTTTTTAGATACCGTGGACAGTCTATTTCGTCTGTCGAATTTAATTTAATTTCTGGTTGCTGAGGATCGTGACGTAATTGCACAACGCTATCTAGTGTCACTTTAAAATAAATCAATGGAGGCGACATGGTGTAGTGACCCTCTAAAATAATAGGTGGCGCTAGTAATTGTAGAATACGGTTAGTTACGCGTAATAAATACGAAAATCTACTATATTCTTATTTATAAGTACAAAAAAGGAAATATTTGGATTTAAAAAAAAAATAAGGGTGGTATTCAACTCGTTATATATTCACGTAAAGATCTTAAAATCCACATATAGAGATTTACAGGCACTAATTATAAGTTAAGTGAAAATTATAATAAAATGATAAAAAATTACCAGTTTCTGATTTTTTTTCCTTTGTATTCACCTAATTAATTATCTGCATGCCAAATTTGAACTTTCTATGTCATCTGGAACTGGGTTATAGTTTTGATCTATAGGTCAGTCATAAAAATGACGATTTTTGTACGTTAATATCTAAATAACCGTTTGACATATGTTTATAAAATTTGGAACACATATGTATCTCGCCAGTCTCAATATATGAGCCAAGTTTGACAAGTTTAGGTGAAATAGTTATTGAGTTATGAGGGGCTCAAAAGTGGCTCCAAATGGTTCGTGTAATATTACGCACTGTGAGCTGCGCGCCAGTACTTGGCTTGACACGCTCCCGCGTGTCTAGATCCCGTTTTAAGTTTAATTTTGCCTAGATACCACGGAAAATGGTTCATGGTCGGATTTTTATATAATTATAATAATAACGCATTATCGGAAGTAGGTCAGGTTTCTACATATAATAGCTTTGTGATAGACGGGAGTATTGTCTTATGTACAACGATCGATCTTGTTGAGATGTCGTACCTCGTCCACTCCGCCACCACCGGTGATGATATCGTAAAACATTTGCGCTTCAATAATCATCAGTTTTTAATAAGTAACGTAATTTATCATTGTTCTCTTGAGTTCACGCTCTGATGTTTACTCTAGTGAACTAAGCCTTTTGTTAGGTATTGTATTACATTACAGCACTAGGGCCCCCCCTTGCTCAGCTCACCCTGCCCCTCCCCGCTCACGTCGTATAGGTCCTGCGCGGGCCGAGGAATTATCTCACGAGATTATACAGCCCTTCCGCTCATGCGTACGCTGACCATGTTGGTGGGGAAGCTTAGTTTCAACATTCAATGAGAATTATACAAACATTATAACATCTAAACGGACTACTAAAAAAGGAGGAGGTTCTCATTTCTACGGGTATATTTTTTTTGTGTATATGATCACCGATTACTCGAAGACGGCTGAACCGATTTGGAAAATTCTTTTGGAACGTAGTTCCTTATCGCACGTTGCGAAAGGGGGCTAGACGGAAAAAATTAAGACGAAAAGTTGTAACGACACTTTTTGCTATAGTAAGCTATTGTAAGCCGTGCGGCGTGCGCATGTTTCTCTGTCTGTCTCTCTCTCATTGAACCTACTGATTAAGTTTATATTATATTATATTTGTTAATAATAAAAAAAAATATTATTGTAACTTAAAAAAAATTATTACAATTTCTTCACTAATTAATCGAAAGGAACTTCGTTCCATCCGGTTGTCCCTTGACACCTCTCAAGTATTTTTTTTATTTGAAAGGTGTCACGATCACGATCATCGATCTGATGATGGCAACCTTTAGAAATCGAGGGAACTGTTCAAAGTTTATAGGCACACCTATAGTGATTTGAGTATTTTTATTTTTATTTGTGCAGTTGCATTCGAAAAGCACCATTTGTTGAAGTGGAACTGATGATGTAGACCTCAGATAGCCACCGGAATTACTCATTAATAAGTATTTCATGGGTTTCGATTCAATCACTTACTGGAATATGGTTATTAAGCACAGTATGCTCGTCACAATGCGTGTGGTGAAGTGAAGCTGATGGTGAAGTACCAGGAGAACTCCTCAACAATTAACGGCCCAGCATCGGGAAAAGCAATATTTTGTAAAAGGTTGTAAGTCGCTGATATTAAGGCTTTTGTAACTAGGTGAATTGCAAACCGGCCAACTAAAAAGAGAGAAATAAACATTTTTTATCAAAAAAATTAACAGACTTCCAAAACACACTGCAAAGTGAAAAATAACTTTAATTTCGGAAGTCGGTGCCAAAAACGAAAATCAAAGCCAAAGACACCGACTACCATAATTACAGTTATTTTATTTTTCACTTTGCAGTGTGTTTTGCAAGTCGGTTTAATTTCTTGTGTCTAATGTCATGAGGTCTTGGGTTTGGTTCCCGGGTGGGCGAAAAAGTGCTATTGGATTTTTCTATTACATGTTTCTAGTAGCCCGGAGTATGGAGGTTGGCGGTGAGATACCTCCGTGCATTGGAACACACGTAAAGCCGTTGGTCCTACGCCTGATATCTCATCGCTCGTGGCGGATTGCTGTCCTATAGGACTATGACAGTAAAGGACAGAGAGTGCACCTATACTAGCGAACATACTTATGCACTATGATATCTCCTGTCCGCTGACATTGGCAGCCGTGGCCGGAATCGGTCAGGCGGACTATTAATATAGTTATGTATAAAGTAATATGGTGATGGGCCGAAGGTAATTAATCAGATGGGTGCGCTGCAGATTATTTATTTATTTGTCTCAGACCATTGATCCATAGAGTGTTAGTAAAAAACTTAACCTATTGTTAGTACAATAAATTAAAACACAACATCAATTTAATTGGCGACATGCACGCCTGTGCGCATGCCTACCAGCCCAGTGCCTGACAAATTGCCCATCTATTTTGTCCGCCAGTGTAACTAGAATGATGTTGGGGCTACCCCTGAATCGCTGCAGCGCAGATGCACATCGCTTGCGCATAACAGCATAAAATCCATCTACTCTCGCTTCAGCACACATGCCCGACGCGCTGCAAAACCGAGGTAGCCCCAACAAAACCCTCAGCGTATTCAGCGCTGTAGGCCTTTTGCGTATACCTGATCCACAGGCTGCACTACTAAAACGATTGACAATAGGCTCGGAATAGAGTCTGTTTTACCTCTTTAGTACACCGTGCAAACCTGCGGGCAAGCATATTGCATCTGGCCGCCAACGATCTGCCCTCCCTATCTATGTCTTGGTCATCTACGAAGCAATCCGTGACCACATGACCGAGGTATTTTATATGAGTGACGAGCTCCAAGGGAGTTCCTCGTAACGTATTGTCAGAGCAACAAACTTATGTAACACTAATTGCACTGTTTAACTGATCGTAATTGATGTAATCACGTTTGAATATTACTATACAAAACACTTTCATGCAAAGTAATTAGTGTAAGTTTTTTAGCACTAATATCTACATGATTTGTGATCGTTGATAACGAACGATTCGCTACGTTGCCGGCGCGATCACTTTGTAATTACTTATAAACAAGGCACTTATTTGTTCACATTAGATGCTTGAAGAAGTACTTATAATCAGCGTATCATGCATCCACTTCTTCTAAAGTTACATCTTAAATGACTTTGTTGAATGAATGGTTTATATCTACTGACATTTACATACTTATTATTCTTATAGCGTGTCTACGGCTACATTATGTCTGCCCCAAACTTGGCAATAAGTTTGGCACCGTCGGAAGCTTCCACATGCTTATTAATACTGTATTATGAAAACAATACATTTAATTTAGTTTCTGAAAAGAGTAACCATGGACTTTCTTTCCCGTGCCAGTATATGGTTCGAATTGCATGGCTTATGACGTTTTTTTATGTGAAATATACCAAATAGGCCTATTTGATTGACATCCCGCTTACACTGATTTTACTATCTCGATATTCCGGACATACAGTGTGACAGAATACTTTCACAATTTTTGGATGTGGACAATCGCACTGGCGTTACTACCGCCGACTGAAAATGTTCTGCGAGCAGGATTCAATATAAATGCAAATTAGTTGAAAGAGACACAGATTTGAGGAAATATGAATGTATACGAGACGTCGACAACGTACCTGGATACAGTCACCGCACCGCGCTGTTTCTAGTTGTGTGAGCTTTGTATCTTCTGTTTGTTTCTGTAACGTCTTCTGTAACGTTAGTACATGGGGATGAGTAACTCCACTTCACCATATGCATTTTGTCGAGCATAAAGTGCTTGATAACCATATTTAAGTAATAGAATCACAACCCATGTAATACTTATTATTGAATAGTTCCGGTAGCCATCTGTTGTCTTCACCATCAGTTCCATTTCACCAAATGGTGCTTTTCAAGAGTAACTGCACAAGTTTCTATAAAAAATACCCGAATCGCTATAGATGTGTCTATAATAATCGAAGGATTCCCTCGATTTCTCCATGATTCATTATCAGATAGTGACTTGATGACAATGGGACCAACTAGAAAGTAAACCCTTTGAAACAAAATGAATTTACCAAATCAGTTCAGCCGTCTTCGAGTAATCAAATAAACATAAAACAGATCGGTCCTTCTTTTTTTGAAGTCGGTTAATAAAGAACAGACACTTGATTTTGAAGAGCTTCAGAATGAGTTCTCTTGTTATGGCCCACCCGTACACTATTGCTTCTCAGCAATAGCGTACGGGTGGGCCATAACAAGCTATAGCTAAATATTATGCTTGTGTCTGGTATGAGTTCTCACTCATACCAGACACAAGCATAATATTTAGCTTGGTTGGAGAGGCTAACAAGATTGTATTAAAAATTCACATTATTAAATGTGAATTATATCTCCTGTTTCTTCCAAAAAAGAAAGAAAGTTTGCGTTCATTAGCTGGAAAAAAGACTTGCTTGAAGGCCAAGGACCACGGTTTTAGTGATCGCGCTGAATGTTTGTTGTGGTAGAGACTACGTCGTACTTACCGCCAACCATACAGAATACTTCGTTTTTCAAAAGTAGTGCAGTACACAACCAGAACGAATGATAGTTTTTGTATCTTGAGCGTAAAGTGAGTTTAGTAATAGAGATAGACCTACTGTAAGTTTACCTCTGGCAACCGTGACAGGTTGAGGGCCTCTGATACTCCTCTGGTGAGTGCTCGCCGCGACACAGCTTCACACACAGCTGTACATTATTCGATTAGGCTCCGTACTTATCTTCAGTACAAATAAAAGTAGAATGCAATTATAAGTGAAATATTAGATTATTATAAATGCCCAGATATCGCTTCACGTTGTGCCAAACTTCATATACTAACACCACAGCGGAGTGTTTGACGGTGCGTTCATATTTCCGGGTGAAAAATGCACCGACAGTAGCTCAAAGACACATTTTTCACTGTATTTGAAACGTGCAACACATTTTAGGGTGACAAAATTTGCATCTGGTAATTTATTATAATCTAAGATATGAATCGCTTTTTCCTTTGACTACGTAGGTATACTTATCAGTTAATTATTTATTTATTTTTCATCCATATTCTATCATATGTACAATGGAATAAATAAATGATTTCTCGTCTCTTTGGCTAGACTTCACTGAGATCGAGTCGTACTCACTTCAGGTGTAATGTAAAATAATTAAAATTAAACATTTTCTTTGATGCAGAAAGCTTTCGTCTATTTTCACGCGTCGGGCTATGCGTAGCATCTCGTAGCGCGCACCAGCGTAGGACCTCTACGACGTAGACCCGCTACGAAATGATGCAGCGGTCTCGTGCCTCGTCTGATAGTGATTTATCCATTCACGTACAATAAATTCATGTCAGTTTTTTGTACAGATACTGAGGTATCTGGTTGGCCATGCCAAGTCAAGTTTGAGTCTTGATTTCCTTTTCAAAAGTTTGTTCATTTTTAAACGTGTGTATGGTACGTTTAGTTTGTTTGTTTAAACGCGCTTATCTTCGGAAGTAATGTGAGGATTTGAATGGAAGTAGCTTAAAGCTTTAAGAACGTTATAGTTACATTTTTTACCCGACTGAAAAAATTAGAGTTATGTTTTTATAGTGATAAACTCCATGGCAATGAAGCCCGACGGGCGACTGCTAGTGTATCAATAATAATAAATAGTGTAAGTATTAATGAGTTATCTAAACGAGTTCTTCTAATGGCGTCGATATCCTCCTATTGTTTGGCAGTACCGGTAAGAGGGAAGAGTGTGTTGAGTTGCATGTACTAATGTATATGTACAAGCATGCGGGGTATTGCAGAGCTTGGAGTGCTCTTCACGCCGCGTATTGTTCCAGCGCACGCACGCGTGCTCGCCACACACGCTCTAGCGCCTGCACGCGCCTGTGCTCGTTGCACGCAGCCGATGGAATTGCACACGACAAAAACAACAAAACACCCAGCCTTGAAAACACTTTATGTCTTCATACCTGTTCATTAAATTAAGAAGATAATGTCTTTATAGGCAATGCAACAAATTATGTCAGACGAAAAAAGTAATTAGTGAATTCTGATCTTGTTATATCATCGTTTTACTTAAACAAACACAATACACAATCTCAACTATGTTCATATATATTTCTGAGTCTCTTTTTGAGAGACAAGTCCTTGATCCAGCAAGTTAACGACAGCTTTTTATGCTGTTACAAACTTCGGTGCACTGATTGCCGAGTAGGATTTTGTCATGTGACAAGCACCTCTTGAGCCAAGTCAAACTAAGCAGAAAAATGTGTACATCATTATTTAATGATTTAGCAGAAAATTATATCCAGTACTTACAATTACGAACCTCGTAATTTCTTTTTCAATTTGAATAAATTAAGAAATGAACTTGAACATTCACTTTTAAAATATGTGCCCCATTTGATCACATTGAAATCAGATTATACAACTTATACCATTAAACTCTTGAAGAAAATACCTTGAAGTTGTCACGCTATACAAAATTGTGGATGTGTACAAAAAAAGTTCAACGGCATAAATCTTGAGAACAGATTCCACTGTTACGCAATACCTGCAACCTTCCACTATGTCTTATCTTCGATGATCTTAAAAATTAAATAAATAAAATAAAAATTAATACCTAATTTGTATTCCTATTCCCTGACTGTTTTAATTGTATCATGTTTCTATACCTTTAAAATATCATCATAACATATATCTTCCCACTTTTTTTTCATCATACGTTTTATGCCCCCCGGCTGTATTGCTTTCTTTTTATATTATTTCTAGCTGTTCCCTGACTGTTTCCGCGTTTTAATATATAAACTTATATATTTCAACGCTCAATAATTACACCGTGTTTGAGATTCACTTGGCATACTGTTCTAACTGTCACCTTATAGTGGCCTATGTTTGACTTCGAATCTTTATCTTTCCCAAATTTCATTAAAATCGGTTAAGGGGTTTAGATATTTCATACAAACTTCCATCCCCTATTTCAACCTAAAATGGGTTGATTAAAAAAAAGTTGCTGTAAATGTTAGATCCAGGCTTTCGACTATCTTCGTGAATTGACATATCCATACTTAATATACATTCTAAATGCGAAAGTAACTCTGTCTGTCTCTCTATCTGTTACCTTTTCACGCCTAAACCGCTGAACCGATTTAGATGAAATTGGCATGGGAATAGTTTAGGACTCTGGGAAGGACTAAGGATAGTTTTTATCCCGAAATTCCCTTGGAATCGGGATTTACGCGGGAAAAACGTCCCAGACGAACGAAGTCGTGGGCAAAAGCTAGTTTTCAATAAAATTGATTAAGTGGTTTATAATTTTTTTACAAACTTTCATCCCTTACTTCGGTTCATTTAAGAAAAAAGTATTCTATATTTAACCCTGGGTTAACAACTATATTTTTGGCAAAGTTAATTATAAGTGGTTTAGATTCGCATACGAACTTTCATCCACCAATTCAAACCTAGGAGTAGAGTTTTGAAAAAAAAGTAGTCTGTATTTGACCCTGGGTCTTCAACTATTTCCGTTCTAATTTTTATCTATTGGGGTTGTGGTTTAGCAGTAAAAGCGTAACAGACAGATAGACAGACAGACTTTCGTATTTACAATAATCACCGTGGCTGTGCGTAAAATAAATGTAGAGGAGAAGCGCTTAGTACGACAAGACGGTATATCAACCAAGTGTGACCCTGGTATTGAACATAAGAGTTGAATCTATATGGTTATGATGCGAGTGATTCCAAATATAGGGTAAATACGCTAAACGTCGGCCCCCCCCCCAAACTTCGGCCGTCTGTACGTTTTCAGCTTGCGTTCATTCAAAAGGTAATTAAGTGACAATTTTGCTACCTGACTTTCAACCTTAGTTCATACTCTATATGTACAAACCGTTACTATTCGATTACGTCACTCGCTCTTCGCACACTGAACGTAAGTCGCGACTCCACCGTTGAAGCGTCAAGTTTGCGTTAAAAGTAGTTTACCTGATGTGAACACCCATACTTCGGGAATTGATATTACTATGGTAAGACATTTCTTTATTTTTGTTTTGAGCTTTATTATCACTAAAACGTTATTTTTACTATATTTTGAGATAGTTTTGTCAACATTTTGCGTATTGCTTTAAGGGCAAAATAGGAGGCCGTCAATAGAGCGCCAGTTTTGACTTAAAACCCGATTCTCGGCCGTGGCCGACTTAAAGTAAATGCAGTCTATTTTATAAATTCCAATTCTACCAATTCCATTGGTTTAACAAGAGAATTTGCAAAGCTTTCAGGCAAATAAATCTATTTTACGTTTAATTGCCAAATACCGGCCGGGGTGATATTAGTTGAATCTCGAGAAATAAGGTACACGAAATAGGGGCCGACATTAGAAATATTAAGGATCGTAATGTCGACCAGCCTCAAATTCGGACGCCACTATACAGGCTGATTACTTTTGTATTTTTTCATTGATTGGATGGTAGGTAGTCATTTTTAATTTATTTATCAAACTTATTTTCTCAAAATTAAATATGTATTATGACAAGTATATTTTATTAATATTATTAAGAAGTTTAGTTTTAATGTAGGTATTGACAATATTGAAAACATATTTATGGTAGCTAATTATGGTTTGGGAATTTGGGATATAAATATAAATTGCTCTTTGGAACTTGCTATCTATGAAACCCTTGTTTATTAGCTTAAAAAACTTTTTAACAAAAAATTAAACCGACTCCAAAAAAACACTGCAAAGTGAAAAATAACTTTAATTTCGGTAGTCGGTGTCTTTAGTTTTGTTTTTTCGTTTTTGGCACCGACTTCCGAAATTAAAGTTATTTTTCACTTTGCAGTGTTTTTTTGGAGTCGGTTTAATTTTTTGTTAAAAAGTTTTTATTTCACTCTTTTTAGTTGGATGATTTTTAATTTACCTAGTTACAAGAGCCTAAATGTCAACTACTTAAAACCTTTTACAAAATATTGCTTTTCCCAATGCTGGGCCGTTTATTGTTGAGGAGTTCTCCTGGTACTTCACCATCAGCTCTACATCACCATATGCATTGTGATGAGCATAAAGTGCTTAACATCCATATTCAAGTAATCGAATCGCAATCCACTCAATACTTATTATTGAGTAGTTTCGGCGGCCATCTGTGGTCTTCATCATCTGTTCCACTTCCCCAAATGGTACTTTTTGAGAGCAACTGCACATGTTACTATAAGAAATACCCAAAACGCCATAGGTGTGCCTATAATATTTGAAGAGTTCCCTCGATTTCTCCAGGATCCCATCATCAGATCCTCACTTTGGTGATAATGGTACCAATTTCGAAGTATACCCATTCGAATAAAAAAAGAATTTTCCAAATCGGTTCAGCCGTCTTCGAGTACTGGATGATCATAAAAAAAAAAAAAAACAACAAAAAAAAAAAAAAAATATACGCGTCGAATTGATAACCTCCTCTTTTTGTCGTCGGTTAAAAAATATCTTTGAAGTTTACTTACTTTCATTGATTCATTAACCTGCACGTGACAAAAAGTCGTTCGTTTTCACTTAATACTTTTAATTTAAGGTACTACAATGACAGAGCAGGTAGATGCAAGGCCTTCGCGAAAGCAAAGAAAATTATGCGGTTACGATCGTAATAAAATAAAAGAAGCTCTTGGGGCAAAAGGTAATGGGATGTCCATTCGTGCATTAAACTATTTGGCGTCCCACGAACAACGTTACAAGTATTTTATTTTATTGTGATGTTTTACTTTGTTATAATTTTTAACCGACTTCTGAAAAAGGAGGAGGTTCTCAATTCGGATGTTTGTTTGTTTTTTTTTTTTATGATTGTTCGGGCATAGCTCCATCGCTTGCCATCCGATTTAAAAATATATTTTTTTGTTGGATAGGGTATACTTTCCAAATGGTCCCATGAAAATTTTATCGAAATCGGACAAGCCGTTTCTGAAAAATCAACAAAAGTCTAAAAAAATATTTACATTGATGATCTTTTCGTTTACTCTGCATTGTGTTTTTTGTTCGCGCGTTTTTAGTTTTTTGTAGTTGACATTTTGGCTTTTATAACTAGATTAATTACAAATTGAGCCACTAAAAAGCGCGAAAATAAAAACTTTTTTGCAAAAAAAAAAAAAAATTAAAATTATTTTTGGCTTTGTAGTGTTTTGATATGGAAGTCGGTTTTAATTTTTTGCAAAAAAGTTTTTTAGTACCAAACATTGTTGAGGGGAAAAATATATTTTAGTAATAAACAAATACAATTACAAATGTATACTTAGTGTGATATTAGATTCCTGCCAAAATAAATCATATTAATAATATTTGTCAGTCTTAATTGAAAATACCCTATACCCGGCCGACATTTGGGAAAAACGTGACCGACCATGGGCCGTAAATGGCCGACTTTAGGGTTTTTTCGTTCTCGACTCATCTAAACCTTAATACATTATTCTTTTAATAGAAATGTCAACTTTATGCCTATAAACATGAAATAGATATATGAAACTATCCAAAACCGCATCAGAAGCTATCCTTCGTTGCAAACTGATGGCGCCAGAGCAATCCCCAGTCAGAAAATCCGTTAGGGGGCCGACATTTGGCGTATTTACCCTAGTCCCGGTGAGCGTGTGACGTCACGCCCGCGGCTCGCCGGGACAGGCGCTCGCTAAACTATTTGCTTCCGCCGGCTCCACCTCATTATAGCAAGAAAGCGTCGTCTTTTGTGCTTGTATTTATTTCTGTTTCCCAACAATAGCGCATTGTGACGCAGCGGACGCAATCAGACGCTTCCTCCCCAGGCCCGCGCCACCCCACCCGCGGTGCATCACTAAAGTTACGGCCATGACTTTCAAACTTTTGAAAGTTCATCAGCTTGTCGTTTCGGCGTTAATTATTGACGTAGTCCTTATTTTAATAAAACAGCCGTCCTCTTTATTAGATTCGTATTACCGAAAAAAAAAGGCTACCATTTCACAAATGAAGAATATGTTGAAATAAAACAATTTGCCCACCCGCAATCGCTATATTTAATAGGAAAGTGTCAAAAGATGGCATGTAGTTTGCAAAAATAAGACAACTTGAGTAAACCTTTTATGCTGCGATGGTCACATCATCGATGCTGCATACCTCTGTGCTGCCTCCCAAACTGATACAGAAATAATGACCCACTTATGAGTTTTTAAGCTAACATGGTCACTAACAGTATCATTAGAACTTATAAAAACTTTTACCAAAAAATTAAACCGACTCCCAAAAAACACTGCAAAGTGAAAAATAACTTTAATTTCGGAAGTCGGTGCCAAAAACGAAAATACAAAACTAAAGACACCGACTTCCTAAATTAAAGTTATTTTTCACTTTGCAGTGTTTTTTGGCAGTCGGTTTAATTTTTTGGTAAAAAGTTTTTATTTCACTCTTTTTAGTTGGTCTGTTTTTAATTTACCTAGTTACAAGAGCCTAAATGTCAACTACTTATAACCTTTTACAAAATATTGCTTTTCCCAATGCTGGGCCGTTAATTGTTGAGGAGTTCTACTGGTACTTCACCATCAACTCTACATCACCATATGCATTGTGACGAGCATAAAGTGCTTAACATCCATATTCAAGTAATCGAATTGCTATCCACTCAATACTTATTATTGAGTAGTTTCGGCGGCCATCTGTAGTCTTCATCATCAGTTCCACTTCCTCAAATCGTACTTTTTGAGAGCAACTGCACAAGTTACTATAATAAATACCTAAAACGTCATAGGTGTGCCATAATATTTGAAGAATTCCCTCGATTTCTCCAGGATCCCATCATCAGATCCTGACGTTTATGAAAATGGGACGTATTTCGAAGTATACCCTTTCAATCAAAAAAAGAATTTTCCAAATCGGTTCAGCCGTCTACGAGTAATCGATGATCATACATAAAAAAAAAAAATATACGCGTCGAATTGAAAACCTCCTCTTTTTGTCGTCGGTTGAAAACGGGATATTCACCATATGTATTTATTTTTTTGAGTTTCTGATATTTTGGCACTGCAAAGAGAATGTAATACACTATGTTTTAAGAGTCGGGACTTAGTACTAAAAAAAGAAAACAGTTTACAAGTAACTTCAATACTAACTGAACGAACATACACGGGGAACATGACGTCATACAACAGTCCTACCAACCTATCAGACTAAATAGTGCTGAGCGATGGTAGTAACTTCTTTATCGATATCGATAAAGTATACAGGTCGGAAACGGGATTACTTTTAACTTTAAGAGTGTATTTGTGTTGAAATAAAGCAAGGATTGTAGTTTTTAAGAAAAACAGTATATATTTAATTATTAAAACTAGTACAGATTATTAGAGTAAATAATATATGTCAAGGATTGCAGTACCTAATTTATACCCAATCTTCTTCTGGACGCAAACCCATAGCGGTCATAAACATTTCATATTTCATTCGATGGAGCCGACGGGACTCAGAACATTAGCGACCATGTCTTCTGTATTCTTGTATTTGATTAATACATATTTCATTGACTGCAACCTCCTTTCTGATGAAAAGATTTCGGACATCTATGTGCTTACTTCGGGCGTGATAACTTTCATTACCTGAAAGACTAGTGTCAGTGTATATTATCTTAAACAGGCTCTGTGCACGAAAGCGACTACTTGGGAAAGGTCTAAAGCCAACTAACTTCTTTAATTTCTTATCATATTATTGACAAGACTAGATATTATAATTATAACTATTTCACGACTCTCAATTGCAAACCCATAGCGGTCATAAACATTTCATATTTCATTCGATGGAGCTCCGTCGTCAGAACGTCAGTGACCATGTCTACTTTATTCTTGTATTTGATAATCATTGACTGCGACGTTATTGAAATGAAAATATACCAAATAACTTTATATGATATGAGACGCACCCTACTTAGTCAGATACTCGGGAAGATACTTTTTTGTTTTAACTAAGAAAAAACTTCAAAAATGTCCTATGACTAAACTAGTGATCTGATTTTTGTTGTGTAGCCTGAAAATTATACACAAAGTTAATGCGGTTTCATTTAATGCCTCTCAATTATCAACTTTATTTATTACTACTTATTTAATTAAAAACACACACCATTTATCGATCATTGATATGAGCCATTTGCGTTACAGCACATCTAATTTTCAGTGCAACTGTACCAGATATCGACCGTCGACCGCTTTTGAGTAAGAAGTTGACGTCAAACCTGTACTTAGGCAACCATCAACCATCGACTCTAGAGCTCGAAGCGATGATTCACATCTGGAATTTGTATAAAGCACAAGCTCGTCCATTCAAGCGGTCATTGATGGCTGCTCGTCTGGCCAATTGGCTATTAATGCCAGGGCCCCTCAGGGGGCATTTCTTTCAGCAACTTTATTCTTGCTGCATATTAACGATCTGCGAATGCCGGGACCTTTGGTATGCAGACGATAGCACTATTGCTGAGAGATCTACATATACCGCGCGTGCTAGTGGGTCACAAATCCAGTCTCTAACTAACTGATCGTTCTCAGCAGCCGCAACGGCAGCGCCAGCACAACAAGATGAGCTAGGTAGATGGGATGTTGCAAGTGTATCGACACAAGTTGCGTCCCACACTAAAGGCCTACCCATCTTCCAAGGAAATAAAGACATGCCGTCCGGTCTTTTGCCATCGTCGCGTGCCAGGTGTGGCGTCGTAGTCGATTGAACTAGAAGTCGACTACCACACTAATCTCTAATGTCTATGGTTTCATTGAGTGACAGCACTTTGCGGTGACCCGGCTATAAATTCTAATTCCTGGTCCGCGGAGCTTCTTTTACACCTGCCTTTTATTACAAGTAACTAATATAGAAACCCCTCTGTGCCCAAGGGTAACTGCTCGTCGTATCTGCCATTTTCTCTCCATCTTGCAAATCACAATCCTCTTATTTCGCCATAATCTGCAGCGTTTGTAAATTTATATAATTGTCCGGTTGTCAAGATGGCTTCTGTCGAGAACATAACTATGCTATTTCATTGTCATCTGTTTTCCACTAGTGTTTCTAAATTGTGAAGCGTCCGCATGCCGCAGTATTACTTTTCTGCAGTGTCATAGCAGCTACGAGCTTAAACGCCTTGCACGCGGTTACCTTTTATATCGTTGCACGCGGTATGCGCACGCTTATCTCTATATAATCTTTGTGAACCGCCGCGATGGTGAGTTTTCCATCCGTTTCCCGGGTACTGTTCTTTGGGTTCACGGCTGGGAGACGCACGTGATGGATTATTCAAATAATTTCAGTTGGTTTATTACATTAACTCAAGTTTATTTCTTTAATTGAACACAAATTAAAATATCACTATAATAATTATAACCTTTTTAACATGTGATACACAAAATTTAACTATTTATTATCAAAGAGTTTGAACTGTTCTTTCATTGTTGTCTTGTATAACAGAATATTTAAACGTTATTTAAAAAATAACGTTGCTTGTTTACTAATTCTGTCATCGTAAGACTAATATATAATTGAACTAATTAATTTCAACATATTTACTGTATTTTTATATCATTTAATCATAGTTTAATGTTAAAATACAAAGGTTAACAAATCTGTTTTAAAATCGTACGATATGACGTCACTTGTTTACCACTGTGTATAAAAGCCGCCGCTCAGTCGTTCTAGACACACATTCTGCTCCGACGCTCGCCCGCGACAGTCGTGCCGCTCCGCGCTCTCGATCGTTCCGTGCCTGAGTCATCGCTCCGTTCGTCACGCCCGCCGTGACGTCACTCGTAGTCGCCGACTACGACGCCTGGTCCGGATCCGCCTTTTTCGAGGCGGTGAAGGATATCGTGTTTCTCTAACAGAGATTGTCAAAACAATTTGGTTTGGCCCCTTCAGGGTAAAACCACAGTTTCGTGGTCCTTGGTTGGAAACCTCACGGTGTCAACAATACCAAGGGGGTGCTGACCCGACGCACCCGCTGATCCCCTTCAGGGTGAAGCAGTCAATTGGAGTCGAGTGCTAGGTTTTGGCCTTGGGGGATCTCCTAGTCAAACCTAGTTACTGAGTTCTCTTCACAGCATACACACCTAGTGTCGGTTGGGTGTATCTACCCCTTCGCACTAGACCCAATAGGGCCCGGTACGCACATTGAGATTGGCGACCGGATTACAAGCTTAGGGCACACCATTAGGCACACACCTCCCTGCTATCCCCGCAGGGAGCGAACTCACCTCCGGGTCATTCCCGCCCGGAGGGTTAGGCAAATAGGGCCCCTCAGGCCACATCAGACGGCAACACAGCTACCGAGTTTGTCTGGGTTTCTCTTCTCGGTAGCGAAGTGTTAGGAGAAACTCCGGGGCAGGGCTCTTTGGGGACCGTCTGCTCGGGGAGCTCACGTTTGACGTGTCTCCTCGAGGCGCTTATGTTAGGGTTAGGAGATTAGGATGCCCACCTCTGTCGCCTCCAATATGGAGGACAGGATTGAGGATCTCGTGTCCAAAGTAGATTCCCTAACGGTTCGGTTAAATAGAACAACCGATATATTAGGAAAGATCCTATTTGAAAACCCCGCCCTACAAAGGAAATATGAGGAGGAGATTGACTCCTTACCCCCCGCGGTGTTTCCCTCCCCACAGCCAGATTTAGGTCCCACCCCCGCGCCCAACGCAGATAGGTCCCCCTCCCCCCCAGACGTCGAAATGGACTCTGAGGAGGAGGAACAAGAAAAAGAGGGCTCGGAAGGCGAGCGCTCGGAGCGCGCAGAGAGCATACACTCTGAGCGCTCGGAGCGAGCGGAGTCCGAGCACTCCTCCGACCAAACCTCTTCCTCCGACGAGTTTATCCTCGTCGAGGGAAAGAGGAAGAAGAGGTCACAGGCCTCGTCCTCCACCCAGGCCCCTAAGGCCAAGAAACCCTCCCCTCCCGAGCCAGCACGCTTAGTGCAGAGCCAGCCCTCCACTTCCTCGGCCACTAGGCCCAGCCCTACCCAAACCCCAGTCGTCAGCGCCTCAGTGCGCAAGACCATCCCTCCCCCACCCATCTTCATCCATGACAAGGGGGCTTGGACAAACGTGTCCAAAGCGTGTGGCGAGCAACGCATCGCCTACACGAATGCCCGCGCCGTTCAGAACGGCATAAAAGTAGGGTTAGCGACAGCTAACGACCACCGCGCGCTTTCGAAGCTACTCAAGGCTCGAAATATCCCCCACCACACTTATACGCTCCATGAGAGCAAGCCCGTTCGGGTGGTCCTCTGCCGGATCCCCAGTGAGATCCCCACCACCGAGATCGTCTGCGACTTAGAGTCACAGAACATCCCGGTGATTGAGGTGCACCGTATGCACGGCAGAGGTGGCAGGGCGTCTAACAACGTCCTCGTCATCTGCCACCCCGTCTCCGAAGGTCCCCACCCCATCTTTGCGCTGAAGACTGTATGCAGTCTTTCAGGAATTCTCATTGAGAAGCCACACAAAAGTGGCACGGTAGGCCAATGCCACCGTTGCCAGTTATACGGCCACGCGCAACGGAATTGCTTCGGCAAACCCCGGTGCGTAAAGTGCCTGGGCGATCACGGCACCGCGGAGTGCAGTCGCCCAAAAGATAGGTCCCAGTGCCCAGACCCGCCCAGCTGCGTGCTGTGCGGGCAATCCGGCCACCCCGCCAACTACCGAGGCTGTCCGAAAGCCCCGAAAACCTCCGCCCCTAAACTGGCAACGCGCGCTAGCGCACGCCAGGGACGAGAGTGTCCTACACTCTCGTCTGAGCTCCCCCAGACCCTCAGTCCCCAGCGTCCAACTCCTTGGACGGTGGCGAATCACGCCCAAAACTTCCCGGCACTAAGGCCGAAAGTCCCAGGGCTGATGGATCAACCCATCATGCCCCCCGCTCCGGTCGTTGTGGCTTCTCAGCCTCCTCCTCCCCAGTCACCCCCTCGCTCAGATGAGCCGGAACTCGATCCGTTCCTCATCCTAGCGAATACATTTAAATTCTTCAAGTCCCCCCGCGCCATCCAAATGGCAAAGGAGGTCGTGGCCTGCAAAAGCATTGAATCCCTGATTCAGGTATACTATCAGTATCCTGATGTAAAAAGCCATTTTGACAACCTTTTTAAACAGCCATAATGTATAACACGGCTAGTAAGAGATTAAAGCCCCGATCCCTAAAGCTAGGTTACTTCAATGCCAATGGCATCACCAATCAACGGGACGAGATCGCGACTTTCCTTCGCGATCATAGTCTCGACATCCTTCTGGTCCAAGAGACCTTCCTCAAACCCCACCTTAGGGATCCCAAGGTAGCCAACTACCGGCTAGTTAGGAACGATAGGACTAGATGCCACAGAGGTGGCACTCTAATATATTATAGGAACTCCCTGCACTGCATCCCTATGGATCCGCCGCCCCTTGCCCACTTAGAGGTATCCGTTTGCCGGCTAGGCATGACGGGCCATCCCTCTATCACAATAGTATCCGCGTATCTCCCACCGCACAGCGACGTAGATTCAAATTCTTCGATAAACGCCTCACTACGAAGCGACCTTACAGCCCTTCTTGACATGAGTGACTCCGTCCTTATAGCGGGGGATCTCAATGCCAAACATCCCGCATGGTGTAGTCGTATTACCAACCCCCGTGGGAAGGTACTATACGACCTTTGCACACCTCTCCACATAGATATCATAGGTCCTATGCGGCCTACTCATTATCCGTTCGAGCCATCCCACTTGCCCGACGTACTCGACATTGCCCTCCTGAAGAATGTGAACTTACGTTTGCACTCCTTAGAGACGGTAGACGAACTTGACTCTGACCATAGACCGGTGATCTTGGAGTTAACTCCGAGATCGGGTCCCTATGACCCTAACCGCCCCCCTCCCACACAGGTGATCACTGACTGGAGGAAAGTAGGCGAATTGCTGAAATCCAATACGTCTCCTCACCTGGACAAGATCCCCGACCACATCCAGTCCGCCGCCGACACGACGGCTGCGATCGACTCACTCACGGAGCACGTGCAATCTGTCTTGAACGACTGTTCAAAGGAGATTCCGGTGTCAGAGCACTGGCGCCGGAAACTCCCGGACGATGTACGGGCCCTGCTGACTGAGAAGAACGCAGCAGTCCGTGCCTACAGAGCTTTCCCCTGCCAGAATAACAAAACTTTCATGCGGTACTTACAGCGCAAAGTAAGTAACAGCATCAGAGAGTGGCGTGAAGCCGGCTGGGACAAGACCCTGAGCGAACTGGAACCCACCCACCATGCCTTCTGGCAACTTCAGCGGAATATGCGCGCCACTGAGGTTGCCTCAATGCCTCCCCTTATCCGCCCGGACAAAAGCATTGCCTTCGACGACGAAGACAAAGCCGAATGCCTAGCCGACAGCCTGGAGGCACAGTGCTCTCCCAGCTCCCAACCAGTCGACCCAGCCCACCTTGCCCACGTGGATGCTGAGGTCGAACGTAGATCTGCCCTACCCCCTGTCGAGGACCCTGATGCTCCCCTCCCCCCCGTCACGGAAGACGAGGTGGAGGAGATCATCAAGAAACTCAAACCTAGGAAAGCTCCCGGGACTGACAGACTGACCACTAGGGCACTTAAACTCCTCCCACGTACGATAATAGTCCTACTGACTGCCATCTTCAATGGCGCCTTGTCCAACAACTTGTTTCCACAAGCTTGGAAAGAGGCTATAGTGATAGGTATCCCAAAACCCAAAAAGCCCAAGAACCTCCCGACTAGCTATAGACCCATTAGTCTGCTCAGCGCCCTCGGCAAGGTCTACGAGCGGATTATTCTTAATCGGCTCAAGGACTTTGTCGAGGCCAAGAGCCTAATCCCTAACGAACAGTTTGGCTTTAGAGCCCATCATTCCAGTGTCCACCAAGCCCACCGCATCGTAGAGCACATTAGCGGCCGTTTTCAACGCGGTCTGGTGACGGGGGCCCTATTCTTTGATATAGCAAAGGCTTTCGACAAAGTCTGGCACAATGGCTTAATTTATAAGCTTTACCAACTAGGTGTGCCGGACCGTCTCGTGCTCATCATTCGAGACTTCCTGTCGAACCGCTCCTTCAGATATCGTATCGAAGGAGCGCTTTCCACTCCCCGCCCTATCAGAGCCGGCGTCCCTCAGGGCGCCGTGCTCTCCCCCCCACTCTTCACGCTATTCACTAGCGACATCCCCAAAAAGCCCCCAGTAGAGTTATCCCTGTTTGCCGACGACACGGCCATCTACTACTCGGGACATAATCCCGTTAGCATCGCTCATACCCTCCAGACCTCAGCCAACGCACTAGGCGATTGGTTTAGGAAATGGAGGATTGAGGTAAATTCCGACAAAAGTCAAGCAGTCCTGTTTCGCAGGGCTCGCCAGCATAAAAAATTCACCCCCCCACGCCCGATCACTATGTTCGGCAAGCCAATCCCTTGGGAGAAGCGAGCCAAATACTTAGGTGTGATCCTCGACCAGTTTCTCAACTTCAGTGAGCACATAAAGACGGTTCGCTCGCGAGCCGCTTTCGCTCTCGGTAGGCTCCACGCCCTGCTGAATAAACACAGCAAGCTCTCCCTTAAATGTAAAATCCGAATATACACGACATGCATACGTCCTATCATGACGTATGCCTGTCCGGTGTTTGCTCATGCCAGTCCCAATCAGATCCATAGGATGCAAGTCGTTCAGAACCGTTTTCTCCGAAAGGCCACGGGCGCGCCCTGGTTCTGTAGGAACGAGGATCTCCACGTAGACCTCAAACTCCCGACCATAAAGCAAGTGTTGAAACGCATGTCAGTGCGTTACTTCACCTCTGCTGATACCCACACTAACCCCCTGATCGTATCGGCCGCCCGATACAGACCCTCCAAGATTTCTCGGGTTCGTCGCCCGCGTAACATCCTAGACGAGCCTGACGACCCCACCACCATCCGACAAGAGAGCAGTAGGGAAACCAGCACTCTTAGAAGACACAGATACAGAACGCGTTCCTTATTCCGGCCTCGCCGACGAGGCCCATCGCGACGTCCGCGTACTTGTAATGAAAATCCTCCCCGACCTTTGCCAAACGAGCCAGCCCGCGATGCTGAGCCAGTAGCAATAAATACTCCCGTAATTAATATGACCCAGCCTGTCCCTTTGCTGCCCTCCCAAAATGACCCCGCTATGCCGAGGCCCGTACTCCACAGGGAGTGCCCTTAGCGTGCGGTCATTAGTTTTTAAGTATATTTTAGTTTGTAAGCCCTGGCTGGGGGCCTTTAATTTATTAGAGGTCACCACAGGAAAGTCCGGTTAAGTAGACTCACAGCCTTAGTGTGCTGATCTACAAGTGGCCCTACCTAAAAAAAAAGTTCTAGACACAGTCAGTCACTCAGTCGCTCTGGAGCAGTCACACCGAACGGACCTAAGTTAAGTGAACTTGTGTTGTTTCTAACTTTTATTAATATTTTTATGTGTAGAATTGGTATAAAAATCCTATCGTATTGCTATTGTATTTGAATATAAATTAATTATTTTGTATTTGTTACTTTAATGTGACAGTGTTATTAATTGATAATTGTGTGATAATTTAATGAACATTTTGTATTAATTCTATAAATAACTTGACTTATATAATATGTAATGGAGTAATGAAATAGTAGATACACAAGTAAATAAAGCTAAAGTTATAACGATAGTAATCACATTGTGGTAATATTGTAAAGGACATATAGTGAATTGATGTTTATGTGAAAATGAATTATGTTTTGAAAAGAGTAACTGTGGAGTTTCTTGCCGGCTCTTCTCCATAGATCTCTTCCGAACCGGTGGTAAATTAATAAACTGATATTGCTATACAGACTACTAATTATTTCTATAAAACACCTAGTAATCATGGTAATACCGATTAATAGGTAATTAATCGGTAAATACGTAATAAATAGGCATTGATAATTAATTAATTCTAGAAATAACAACATTCTCTATATATCTTTATATCTATATATCTTGCATTTCTGACATCAGAAGTGGGATTGTTTACAGCCCACTTATTTTGTTTCGGTTTATTGAGTCTTGGTTCATAGTCCATGTGATTTTATTTTAAGAATAAAATATTCAAGTACCCTCGTACTTGAATATAGGTCACCATTGTCCGATTGTTTTCTAGTTACTCTTTTCAGTTCTAGTTTTGGTTAACTGTACATTTGTTTTAGGCCTTGATGTTATTTCAAGTAGAGGGTACATGTATGTCACTATTGCCCTAATTCTAATGCATTGTGTGAAAAGTTTCAGAATGGATCCCGCAATATTGGAAGGCCTCTTCATCCGTGATGCTGTCTCGGGCTATTGCCGCCGTTCAGATGATGATTTGGTGCTTCCGGACCTTGATCCAGTAGCCAGTGACAGCAATTCAGCCTGATGGTGCCATAACATCAAGGAACCTTGTGAATAACCTTGATGGACCAGCATGAAAACAGTTACAAAAGCCGATGATAACGGGAGTCAAGTAAGAAAAAAAAACAAAACAATTAAATAAGTTTGAACCAATTTTAGCAGTAGTCAAATTAGGTTATTTTTAAGCGTATCACAAGTAGAACGATATGTATTCACTGTAACTAAATGCCTTAGTATGTTTTGTAGTATGTTTGCTGAATAGTCAGATTGGCCGAACGGTCTATGTATAATTCAAGGATTGGTTATCACAATGATACAAACATTTACGGTTTTCTCTCCTTTGCATATACCAAATCATGTTAAATAATAAGTAACCTTTATTTTGCTACTACCAAGTTTCTGTTCTAAAACATGTTAAAAAAAATAATTAACTTAATAACGTCACTTTTTTTTTCTCTCGATAATTTGATTTGGATGAGGCAGTTGTGTATTAAAGCAGATACCTGCTGTCCAGATCCGTTAATAAAAATGAAATTCATTTCATTATGACAAACTCAATTTGAAATTGAACTAAATTTGAAATTGAACTGAATTTGGAATTGAACTGAATTTGGAATTGAACTGAATTTGGAATTGAACTGAATTTGGAATTGAACTGAATTTGGAATTGAACTGAATTTGGAATTGAACTGAATTTGGAATTGAACTGAATTTGGAATTGAACTGAATTTGGAATTGAACTGAATTTGGAATTGAACTGAATTTGAAATTGAACTGAATTTGGAATTGAACTGAATTTGGAATTGAACTGAATTTGGAATTGAACTGAATTTGAAATTGAACTGAATTTGAAATTGAACTGAATTTGAAATTGAACTGAATTTGAAATTGAACTGAATTTGAAATTGAACTGAATTTGAAATTGAACTGAATTTGAAATTGAACTGAATTTGAAATTGAACTGAATTTGAAATTGAACTGAATTTGAAATTGAACTGAATTTGAAATTGAACTGAATTTGAAATTGAACTGAATTTGAAATTGAACTGAATTTGAAATTGAACTGAATTTGAAATTGAACTGAATTTGAAATTGAAAAAATTAAATTAAATCTAAATTAATTAAATCTATAAATTAAATCTAAATAAATTAAATTAAAATAAATACAATAAATTAAATAAAAAAAAATACAATAAATTAAAAAAATACTGTAAATAAATTAAACTAAATACAATAAATAAATTCAATAAATTAATTAATATAATAAAATATATAAATACTGTCGGTCATAAAATTCATTAATGCTTATGTCTTTGCAACTAGAAATAAAAGTGAATTTACGCTTAAAATGGCTGACGTTTCCCTCATTCTTCTTCTTCTTCACCCTTTGGCAATGTAATATATAGTTTTGGAGCCATTAAACTATTTGTAACTGGTCACAACGACGTTTTCTATTTACTCTAGAAAATTTATGTAAATTATTTTTGACGAACATGGATATTTCGTATATATATATAATGAGGGAACTGTTAATATTTTAGTATCTTTAAAGAGTATTTTGCAACTATCTGTACTCTTTAGATTACAAATCGCTCTAAGGCATCTTTTTTGGAACTTAAATACCGTATCTTTATCTGTTGCATTACCCCAAAATATAATTCCGTATCTCAATGTTGAGGTAACCAGGCCGTGATATGCTGTTAAGACTATTGTTTGATTTGTTATTTTACTTAACATATGCAAGGCATATTAATTTTTCTTTAATTTAGTACACTCATTGTAAATATGTTTATGCCATTTTAATGTGCTTTCTATATTTAATCCGAGAAATTTCGTCACTTTGGTCTCATTAATAGTTTTGTCATCGTAACTAATTGAAGTTCAGATTCCGGAAAAGCCTCTGTTGAAAAGTCATTAATGTAACCAAACGTTACAGTTCTCTGGTCAGATTTGAAAAATATATCTGTTCTTTTTTTTTTCACTACTCCTGACTACTACAGTTATTTGCTGCCTATTACTAAAATAAGATTCGATTAAATTTAATACGTTTCCTTTTGTTCCATATTCGTTAAGATTATTTACTACTATTTTATGATCTACGCGATCAAAAGCTTTTGACATATCCATGTAAAGCGCTAGAGTTGGTAGTTATTTTATCGACTCTGCTGCTGTTTGCAAGAAATCGTATATGGTTACATCAATAGATTTTTTTTTTTCTAAAGCCTTTCTGGATTATCAACTAGTAAATATATTCCTCAAAGTATGGAGTAAGCTGGTTAGATATTGCTGAATTAGAATGAATTTAAATAAATTTATTTAATTTATTTATTAGGGAATAACAAACAGTAGTGCTCCCACACCGTTATCTACAAATTATATGTTAGGGACGTGGCATAAATTTTAAAATGTTTCTTTTTTTTCTAACTAAAGTGTGCTATATTATACAAAACAATATTACTTACTTAATAATGCATATTATTTTGTTATCATTATTATTTGTTTGTCACTTATTACCGGAGAAACGATAAGCTTTACGAATTAGTAAAGTTAGCAAAAGTAAATAAATTCAATAATAACAATAAAATCAATAAAATTAGTGTTAATATTAATTAAATTATTTCTTATAATTCTATCATAATATTAAAAAATAAATAAAAATAGTAATATAAAATATAATAACATAAAATTGGATTGTAGTTAAATAATTAAATAAAATATATGCTGTAAACCTGTGGTATATCTTTTATTCAACTCCACCTAAACCACTACGCCACACAGGCCATTGGGTTCTAATACAGTCGGAACGCCGCCAGTGACAAGAGCTCGTCGGATAATGAAATCGCATGAAAGGCCGTGGTGACCGAGGCTGTTGGCAACTTCGTCAGAGGCAGCGATGAGCAGAACAACAAGGAGCACCTAATCGAAGAGAAGCAGCGAGGCGGAAAGTAGTATCATCGAACAAGGTGGTTATTAAATAACACTTTGACATGTCATTTTTTTCGTAAATTTAAACAAGATGAGGCCGATGTTCCCTAAGAAGAAACACCGAAACAAACTTAGGGGTCCCGTCTCTTTTAAAGTCCATACAATCTATACTAGTTAAATTATATAGGAACCTTGTAGGTTGCTGTCTGAGGCGATCTTTTGAGGAAAGATGCTCACAGATTTGAGTGGGCCTGTCCATACAGTGCAAACATTTGTCAGATGACGTATAGCTCAAGTTAGAATAAGGAGCTTAACGCAATAATTGATTTTGAAGATCGGAATATCTGGATCTGGAATCATTGCAGCCTGGGGTCTGGTGCACCTGATGTGAAACCTTAACATTCCAGATACAAATGTAGCATGATAGACCTGGCACTCTGGCATTCTGTAGTTTTTGCGTGAATATCATGAGTGAAAACTAAATCACGGCAGAACACTGAAAATTGTTTATGCCCATAAAGAAAAGCGCATAGCTTATGTGTTGCGTCTTAGCTCCAAGAAAATGTATAGTTGTGCTGGGATAAGAAAAATAGTGACCCACGCGGGCGAACGTAGCAGACAGACAGGCCACTTTCTAGCTGCTCTGCCTGCGATTTTGTTTGCATGGAAGGGTTTTCCCGAGCAAATCCCGATCCCGTGAGAGTTCCGGGATAAAAAGTAACCTATGTGTTATTCCAGGATGTAAACTATCTACTTGCTAAATTTCATTTAGATTCGTTAAGTAGTATTCGCGTGAAAGAGTAACAAGCATCCATCCATCCTCACAAACTTTCACATTTATAATATTAGTAAGATAAGAAGTAAGATGAGTAGACAAGATTAGTAGGGATTGTTCGCTACGTTGAGTTGAGAGACTGCTGACCACGAGGTCTCGGGTTCTATTCCCGGGCCGGGCAAAAAATTTAGATGGGTTTACCTGTCAGGTATTTCTCAGTTGTAGACCGGAGTTTGTGAGCAGGCTGTTGATGCCCTCGAGCCTCGGAAAGCACGCTATGCCTAAGTCCCGGCTGTCATTTGGACATCTTTGTCAGTCGTTCCGGGGAGTCAGAGCCAGTAAGTCTGTCACTGGTCTAGCCAATGGGTATCGTGTTACCCAGTTACTGGGTTGTGAAGGTCAGACAGGCAGTCGCTCCATGTAAAACACTAAGTTGGAAAAATTGGCCAAGTGCGAGTCAGACTCGCCCATGAAGGGTTCCGTAGTAACTATAATAATATAATATAATATGTATATTTATTTGACGAATAAAAAAAAACCTTAAAAATTTCTTAAAACTAGCATATTTACATTTTCACAACTACGCTAAATAACTTTGTTTTTCATAGTGTTTGTATGAATTACAATGTTATATTTGCGGTTTTAGAAAATATGCTGTATCTGAAAAACTGCTGACCCGATTTCGTTCAAACCAATTTTGGTTGAAAGTTTACATTAAGATCTACAGATTTATATTTCTTTTAGAATTTTTACTCCATTATTGTAGAAGTTAGAGGGGGTGAACACATTTTACCACTTTGGAAGCTTATATCTTTTAAACGTTTGACTTTATGAAAAAGTTTTGAAAAAGTTCATTTTTAAAGACCGGTCTATAAATACCACACACGCATAGGTTTCATGAAAAAAAATATTTTCAGTTCTAGTTCCATATATGGACCCCCCTTTATTTTAAATATTTTTTAATTTTTGTTCTTAAAATCGGAAAGCGGTTTACAGAATAGATCTACCTACTAAGTTTCACATGTATAGACTTAATAGTTTCGGAATAAAATGGCTGTGCCATACGGACGGACGGACAGACAGACAGACGGACAGACATATCGAAACTATAAGGGTTCCGTTTTTTGCCATTCGGCTACGGAACCCTAAAAAGCCTTAGCAGATGATGATGAAAAATACAAAACAATATTATCTTTAAGAGTACGAACAAGCACACCAGATTTGTTTTAGATACCTAACCAGCCGGCCAGCTGAGAACAGCGTGAGGTGTGCTCGCGCCCTGGAGCCGCGCGGACCTGCCCAGCGCCAGCGCCACTCCGCTGACCGCACTGCACGGGACAGCTGTGTCCAAGTCGCTCGGCTGCTCGCACGCTTTCGCAAACGCTTATACAGTATGTTAGTTTAAACGAGGGACATATTCAAACCTACAATAGTGTATGCTTACGTGATACTAATAATTTTTATTAGTGAACAATTAATGAACAAAAAAAAAACACTGATAAATAACGAAACCATACCAAAAGTACTCTCTCGGGGGACTCCCTCGAGGGCGGAGTTTACTCACGAGCTTCCTTTTTTTGGCAGGATCGGGTCGTCCTTTGCCACGAATTACTTTAGCTACTGTTTACAAGTTCATTCACCTCTTGCGCCTCAGTGTACATAATAAATGTATTATATTGGACAATTACGTCAAAAATTAAGTTATGGGTTTTTCACATATTTGAGACGAGAATCGAATACTGAATACCCTCCCTCAATAAGTCCCTCGTTTAACCTAACACACTAACTAACTTCTCTTTGTGCTTTGTATCTGTCTTCTTCTTCTATATTTCGAACTCCTAACACTTAGGTCCTTATTACAAAATGATACTCAAGTCCAGTTTGATCTTAAATTAAACAAAGAATCTGCACTTGAACATTGGTCTTATTCCAGAACGGTCATCAAACTATACTCAGATACATCAAGATTCAAATCGGGCCTCAGCAGAGAATGTATTTTTTTTTAATCATTATCCACAACTTTCACACAACGCCATCTAGTCCCAAACTAAGCAGAGCTTGTGCTATGAGTACTAGACAACTGATAAACATACATACATATTATAGATAAATTACACCCAGACAAAGAACAAATGATCGTGCTCATCACACAAACATTTATTCTGGGTGGGAATCGAACGCACGACCTTGCGCATAGCAGTCAGGGCCACTGACCACTAGACCAGCAGGCCTGTCAAATTGTATTTTCTATGCATCAGTCTGTTTTCGTTTACGTTTTATTTTCTTCGCCTACACTGTTCTGATCTACGAATGATCGGAAATAATTTAATTTACTTTAATACAAAATTTATTTGGTTTCACTAAAGAAATATTTTTAGCAAATTCTTGAAGATGAAAGGTGTTAGGGCAATCTTTCGTAACATGTAAAATATAGCAATTAAAACTTGTTCGTAAAACGGAGTGGATGCTAAATATCGAATTTATTGTTGTGAAGGGTAACCTGTAAAATGTAGTTAAAAGTAAAACAATAGTTGCGAATATACTTTTTTATTATTGTCATATTTTTGAGACTCTTACGCAGTTAACAGAATATTAATCAATAAGAAGTAAAAAATCTTAATTCTGGTTGCCATTACTACGTTTAAATGCCCAATAATTCTGAAAAAATATTACTTAACCGTAATAATTCATAACTGTTCGCTATTTTGAATTAGCTCATAAGTTATAAATAGCAAATCTAATTGTGCATTCTCATTGCCAGCGTTCTGATTCAAATCAAATCAAAAATATTTAATTTCACTCAGGCCCACATGGGCACCTATAAAACGTTAGAAACTAGCGCACCGTCCGAATTGATCGTTTACTGTGGAGAAGAAGGGGCAAGGATCTCCACGGTTACTCTTTTAAAAAATAATAGATGTTTACAATCTTTGCATAATAAAGGTAAGGTATGAGAGGACAGTATAAACCAATTATTATCATATCGTGGATTGATGGCGCTATGGTGCGACGGACAGCGCCATCTAACAATTAGTTTGGTGAACTAATAAATCATTATCGGAAATGCAAGTGGAGCCCTTCCGCTTGGACACGATCATCGGTAGAGGGATGTAACGAGGACTGGCGGGAAGATGGAGTAACACAGTCTACCTCGGACAGTCTGGACATATGTACGCTCAGTACCAACGCACGTGTTTGTTTCAATATTGTGAAAAACCGTTAGTAAACTAAAGTTATTTTGATTTGATTTATCTTTCGTTCGAGTACCCAAGTCAGTGCCCACATTTATCTAGAACTATGTCGGATCGTGATGAAGACCCGATGTTTCGCATCTCGGCCACCCATGATGCGACAAACATAATACTTAAAAGGTTTACAGATACTTTTTCGACTAGTCTTTTGTAATAACAAGTTTTTTATTTTATCATAGCAATTTATTGAGCTTATATTAACGAATATAAGACATCCAAAATCATTAATGTAGGTATATTAAATTTGATTACTTTGAGAACGTCCATATAGATATTTGCCATGTCCTTTTCCACACAATGTAGATTAGGTACTCAGATTATAAAACGAATAGATAGTTATTCTTTTTTTTAAGGTGTTATTTATTATTATTATTTGTATAGTTGTTTGTGTTATAATCAGAATACCTTTTGCCTATGTATGACTATCGGATTCGGATCACATGAGTCGAATCTCGAAAAGTAGGATGTGAGAGCAATAGTTTTGACATAAATTTCCACAGAGACGATTGTTGGTGCTCCGGCGGGTAGTGAGGCTTTATCGGTAAGTGAGACTTAGACTGGTAGTGAGGCTTCATCGGGAAGTGAGGCTCTGACAGGTAGGGAGGTTCTGTCGGATGGTGAGGCTCTGACGGGTGGCGAGGATTAGCCGGGAAGAGAAGCTCAGATGTGTAGTGAGGTTCTGACGGGAAATGTGGTTCTGATTGGTCGTGGTATTCTGAAGGGTAATGAGATTCTGACGGGTAGTGAGGTTCTGACGGGAAATGTGGTTCTGATTGGTCGTGGTATTCTGAAGGGTAATGAGATTCTGACGGGTAGTGAGGTTCTGACGGGTAGTGAGGCTCTGACGGATGGTGAGGCTCTGGCGGGTAGCGAGGATTAGCTGGGAAGAGAGGCTTAGATGGATAGTGAGGCTCTGGTGGGCAGCGAGGATTAGCTGGGAAGAGAGGCTCAGATGGATAATGATATTCTGAGGAGAAATGTGGCTCTGATGGATCGTGGGATTGTGACGGGTATTGAGATTTTGACGGGTAATGATGTTTTATTGGGTAGTGAGGCTCTGACGGGTGATGAGGTTTTGACGGATAGTGAGGTTCCGATGGGTAGTGGTTCTCTGACGATAAGTTGGGCTCTAAAGGGAAGTAGAGCTCTGATGGATAGTATACCTCGGGCTGGTTGTTGGTATCGGATGAGTAATAAGTCTCTGACGGGTTGAGTGACTCTAACGACAAGTTGGGCTCTAAAGGGAAGTGGAGCTCTGACGGATAGTATACCTCGGGCTGGTTGTTGGTATCGGATGAGTAATAAGTCTCTGACGGGTTGAGTGACTCTAACGACAAGTTGGGCTCTGAAGGGAATTGAGGCCTCGATGGTAAATAAGGTTCTGACGGAAAGTAGTTCTGAGTTGGGGGCTTTGATGGGTTGTGTTGATTTGTCGGGTGACGTGGCTCTGGCAGATAGTCGGACTCTGACGGCAAGGATGTCTCTGCGCGGACAAAGGGCTTTAACGAGTAGTGGGGGTCTGGTGGAAAGTTTTGGTTTAAAGCATCTAGCAACTCCTTCAATCTACGTTGCTTTAACTTCATAGGCAATTTGAATTGCTTGGCATTAGAACTTTTAATCCATGACAATGAGTTAAGAACTGCTAAAGTCGGAAATGGTCGCTCTGTTAGCGGTGTAAGACGTTCATAAAAATATTTTCAAGAAGCGCCTTTGACCCAGGTGGTAGATTCTGCAAGGAATGTGGCATCAGCTGAGCATCCTCATCGATGTGCTGGGGCTGCTGCGTGCCGTTCCGGGGATCCGGCGCAGGCTCACATTGCGCGCACTGTACAGGAGGCTCCGGCTCTTGTTTTTTAAGTAACATAAGATGCGATGAATGCTTCCTATCGTCGGTATATTGCCTTTGCGGATATGATCGCGTATCACCATCATCTGTAATGTAGTCTGCTGTATAATCTGGTAGCCATGGAATTCCTTCGTCCCCAATTTCTTTGAATGGTTTGTTCGGCCACCATGGCCCGGTGTCTTCCACAGAATGAATAGATGCACACTTTGCCTGTAATGGCGATGAATGATCTGGGTCTTGCAATAAGAGTAAAAGCTCTGTCAGGGACGGTCGCTGAGATATAGCACGGATTTTTTTCAAATCCACTAACAGTTCAGTATCTTCTTCATTTATTGGTGGTACATATCTCGATTGCTTCTTCGAATTGTGTTTTATCAATGAAGGTGACGTGCGCTCATGGTGTAATGGCAGATGCGGTGCTTCGTTTCTATTATGTTCTTTCCGTGGCTTATTTTGCCACGGAGAGCTGCTTATATGTGTTGGTTTGTCTGTCCAGTGGAGGAATAGCGAATCGTCCACATAAAGAGCTCTCGGATCATCGTAGTCAGAAAAAGATCTGCGGGCACGTTTTCGTGATGGTGGTATTGATTTTATTGCGTCCCCATCAGGCCGATACCGCAGCTTCAACCACGGCGACGAAGGACGTCTTGTTAGACGCTTCTTCCACGCTGGTGATCGATCCGAAAGCAATTTGTTTGTTTTTTTGAGACGTAAATCTATCAAGCGTTTTGCCACCGATGGCGATGACGATGACGTATCGGTCAAAGATGAGGTTGGATTTTGCGCCCATTTTGGATAACCATTAATAAGCGATGAATACGATGACGTTCCTTCTAGGGACGATTGCCTTTTTAACCGACCCAGCGATGCCGCAGCGCGGTCTCCCCACATATCTTGTATTCTCGGAGAAAACCGTGATTGTGACCTAACCGATAGCAAATATTCATCTGTCGAAGAGGTTGATAAAGACGGAGGTTCGAAAACGGACAGTAGTTGCGACGGTGACGTTGTTGCAGAAATGAATGTATCGGTAGACGGTGAAGGTAAGGCGGTGGATGTGGAATCAAGCATATCATCTGTTAAGTTGTGTTGCGGCGACTCTACGGACTCGAGGGTTGCGTTGTCAGTTTCCTGGGCGCAGTACAAGGTGAGGTAGAGTAGCGCTTCCCCGGGCGCGGCGGGACGGGCGCGCGCAGCACGGCGGCGTGCGCTGCCCTGCGCACCAGCACGCGCGGCGCGCTGCCCGCCGCGCACGCCGTCACCCTCAGTCCCACGGCGTCCGACCCTGAACAAACCTGCCACCAACAAATATATGTAAATAAACTAAAGACAACCGCCCATTTCTATTCACTTCTAATCTATACTAATATTATAAAGCGGAAAAGTTTGTTTGTTTGCTTGAACGCGCTAATCTTCGAAAGTACTGGATGGATTTGGATGAAATTTGGTATGGAAGTAGCTTGAAGCTTGAGGAAGGTTATAGGTTACTTTTTACGTGACTGCAAAAAAGGAGAGTTATGTTTTTACCGTGATAGAATCCACGGAAGCGAAGCTCCGCGTGAGTACTAGTCAAGAATAAACCTGCAAAGAGCAGTTTTGGAAGATAGATAAAATATATACTTTTTATTATACACCATAACAGAAAACAAATAAGGACTTAACAACTAATAACGATGATACAAAAGATTCATTATAACAATATTTTTATTTTTAGTCGTGGTGGTGCTTTGCTCCCGTGGAATTTATCACGATAAAAACATAACCCAAGGAGGGCTTTTGCAGTGGGGAATATTAGTCAGGGTGGCATATTTGGCTATGTAAGTTGATACCTAGTACCAACTTACATTGCCAAAGTCGCGTAAACTACTCTTTGGCTTAGCACTGACTTCAGCCATGTGAATAGGTACCTAGCCCTTATTTAATGAAACAATATTTAAAGTTATTTTTTGCTTTGCAGTGCGGAAGTGATTTTTTTGTTATTAAGTCGGTTAAATTTTTTGTTGGTAATAAAATTAAATTATTGAAGAGTTCCATCACTTCTCTCCGAACATCTTAAAGTGTAAATAATACTAAAATCTGCCTTGTAAGTAAATATGTTTTCAAACAATGAAAAGAGATTGAAATAGATGCGGTAGCTTTTGAGAAAATCGCGGACGTATAAACATACATACGTACTGGTCGAATACCTATTTTATTTATTTATTTAATCACTTACTTACACTTATTACATACCACACATACAATTTATAGGTTAAGCGCTTAGTAGTAATGTAAATAAAGCAAAATAGTAATACGGAAAATTAAAAAGAATAAATACCAACAAGTGGTAAATATTTACTAAATAATTAACTGTGTCACTGCTGGGTGCCAACTGAAAACCAGCGCTGGGTGTCTTCCGCCCAGCAAATGCTGAGTTGGTGTCCCTTTCTGTGTGGACATGCTCAACGATTATTTTTTTATTAACCGACTTCAAAAATGGAGGTTCTATATTTGATCAGTATGTCGTATATCCGCGATTTTCTCGAAACTACTGATCCGATTTCAATCGCGTTTTGTTGTTTGAGAGCATATTTTACAAGAAAGGTTTTAGTATATAACACATCAGGTTCTGATGAAGACCTTCGGAGATAAGTGATGGAACTCTTCAATTTAAAACAGAAAATCTCCCGCTATTGCTGCCTTCGTACATCTATGTACTGTTTAGCATAATTAGCCTATTAATATTACCACAGCTGAGGCACAGACCATCTGAATCACGTCTGAAATATGGTGTAAGTGGGTAAAAAAGACGTGTACAGCAAACTCTATTTTTAAAAGTAAGTGCGAATGGTATGTATGTATGTATCTCAAGTTACACAAACAATGATACACTAAAAAGCACAAAATAATTTTTGTATCCTTTTTTATAATGTTTCTAATTTTGTATTGTACGTGTTGTGTGTGTCTTCGTCCGTATAAATGTTTTTCAATTTTAATTTCAACTTACATTATACAAAACTAAATAAGGACAGAATAATAATTATACTGAATTAACATTGAATAATAAATTAGAAAAAATGTCTTAGTTGACTCTACTCCAATGAGATAGTAGTTGGAGTAGTAATCGATTCCAGATATCTTGCAGCAGTGGTCAGAAATCTCAGCTCAGTATTCGCGAAAATACCTAAAGATTCGTCATTATTATAAAATATTGTTTATGTGATTGACGGCTACATACAGAGAATCCGTTTTAAACACGACGGTACTTACTGTATTCAGTTATTGCAAAAAGGGGACGTTGGCGAGGACGAAGAGTATGTCGAATGGATATCGGGACGTTAAATTTAATTTTCCACAAGGAAGCGTGCTGAAACCGATCTTATTCCTATTGTACATTAATGATATCGTATAAGTCACCAACCATAAATGTACAATATCGAGACAAGATACCTTGGAGATATGATACTATAATGAAACGCAATACCTCAGAGCAAGACAAATTTATTTAGTTCAACCCAAAACCTATATACCTTACCGTGAAACCAAACAATACCGAGATCTAACTCGATATTAACACCATCTATTGACCTAAGACAAAGTTAATCTGTCACACATGTACACTATGCTATTAACATTGAACATTCCGCCCACCAAAAGGAATATATTCCTTTTAGTACCACCCACCATGAACCAACTCAGCAACTACATGAACATTGGACTGTATAACAATGACCAAATACTTAATAGTGGACGGCTTACATACGATTGCAATATGGTAGACAGATACGGTTCCGATCAAAATATGATAAAGACAACAATTTCATCTACTTGACAAGGTAGAATAACAAAACACAAATGAAGCATTTTCATAACATTATTGAGTTCGGTTGAACTCCTGCAAAACACTAAGTAATAAGTTTAATTATACACAATAATAACCAAGTATTTGAAACAATAGCGTAACAAAGAAAAACATACAAACAAATAAATCTTAGCACAAAACATTTTTATACAATTTACAACTTATTCAGTAACAGGGAGTAAACACAATTTTGAAGTTGGACGTTTCATCGTAGTGCCCTTACAACTAATAGTGACAACGCGCGTCAAGTTATCTTTACCCGGATACAGCTGTATAATTTTTCCAAATAACCATTTAGCTGGAGGTAAGTTATCTTCTTTTATTAATACTACGTCACCTATTTTATACTCAGGGTTACGAACATTCCATTTATGTCTTTGGAAAAAATGTGTCAAATATTCCTGTTTCCATCTACGCCAGAAGTGCTGCACCATACGTTGTACCATTTGCCATCTGCGTAAAGTGCTAACTGTGGCATCCTCATAATTATAGTCGGGTGCTACTACTAATGGATGACCCACTAAAAAATGTCCAGGTGTTAAAGGTACAGGATCCTCTGGATCGTTACTACCCTGAGACAAGGACCTAGAATTTAGGCATGCCTCAATTTGAGAAAGAACTGTGGTCAGCTCTTCGAACGTCAACGTGGGACTCGTGGGATCGTAGGTGACTACCTACGATGCGCTTCAAATGATGCTTTACACCTTTTACCCCTGCTTCCCACAGTCCACCAAAATTTGGAGCGTGGGGAGGAATAAAGTGCCATTCGGTTTCAGAGTTTGCAAGAGCAGCTGCAATGTCTTTAAACATTGAACTCTCCCGGTTAAAAAGTATCCGCAGCTCCTTGGCAGCGCCCACGAAATTAGTGCCATTATCGCTCCAGATATGACGACAATGACCACGCCTGGAAACGAACCGTTTGAACGCTGCCAGGAAACCTTCAGTTGTTAAATCTGAAACCGCCTCAATGTGTACTGCGCGCGTGACCATACACACAAATAAACAGATGTATCCCTTATACGACCGCTGTCCACGACCCTTAGATACCCTCACATTAATGGGGCCCGCATAATCGACACCTGAGTTAAGAAATGGTTTACTTGGTGTCACTCTGCAAGCTGGGAGCTCTCCCATCAACTGGTGTTTTGTGGTCGCCGCATAACGTATACAGGGAACACAGCGATGTATATGAGCTCGTACCATATTGTTTACCCGACTGATCCAATACCTAGTGCGTATAAAATTGAGTACCAGTTGCTGTCCTCCCTGAAAAGTCTTTTCATGCACGTCGGCTACAATTAACTTGGCCAAACTTGAATCATGAGGAATAACAACTGGGTGCTTTGTATAGTCGAGTAGTTGAGAATAGCGCTGTCTTCCTCCAACTCACAATATCTCATATTCATCAATAAAAACATTTAATTTATATAATGAACTCGTTTTTTCTAATGGAGCTTTATTTTTCAGAGCTATAAATTCTGCATGGAACCATTGCTGTTGGCTCTGCCTTATTATTATTATCTTTATTTCAGACCTAAGGGCCCATAGAAATCATTACAAATAATGTTAGTAGGTTGTTAGTAGGTACAAAAAGCATTATATATAAGTTAGTATATGTTAGTAAGCATGACAAAACAAAAATTACTTTTTATTGGATTGCAGGTGTACACCTGCCCAATATACAATAAACGGACTATTTATTTTGTCCGCTAACGCCCTGACGATACTGCTGGAACTACCGCGGACCCTGCTCATCATAGATGCCGTTCTGTTGCGTATGACGGCGAAGAAATCGTCGATACGTGCTTCCGCAAACATAGCGGAAGCACTGCAATACCGAGGCTTTTTCAGCAGTATCCTCAGAGCGTCGTTATATTGCACCCGAAGGGCGTTGTAAGCCCGCCTCGTATAATTGATCCACAGACTGCAGGTATAGAAAGTCTGACAGAAGGCTCTGAAAAGCATCAGTTTCACATCTGTGCTACATCGCGCAAATCTGCGGGCCACCATATTACAGCGGACTGACAGCGCCCTCCGTTCCCTCTCCAAGTCTTCATCGTCTTGTAGCCTATCCGTCAACACATGCCCTAAATATTTGAATTTAAAAACCCTCTAAACCCCCTACATACCATAAAAACACTCTTACTGGTATTATATTTGAGCCCGTGTGTCTGTGCGTAAGTCTCACAAATCCCCAGTAGTCTCCTCATTGCCCCAATCGACGGGCTCAACAAACGTGTCATCCGCATAACTTATACATACATCCAATGCCTCACGAAATTCTGAAGCTGACAGGTATGCTGTAACTTTTATTTTTGCTTCACGAAGACTTGTTGACCGCAAAAACCTTTTACAGTATCCAACAACCCTCACTAAACGAGTAAGTGATGAATACCTCGATCCCAAAATGGCTTCGAAATCAGACACGAGGTTTGCAGTGTGAACCTTAACAGTTTTCTTCTCCTCATTAGTGCGTATTGAGCTAGGCCTAGTATACTCTATTTGATCATTTCTTAACCAAACTGGTCCATGTTGCCATAGATCATCA
Source organism: Tholera decimalis (assembly GCA_943138885.2). NCBI lineage: Eukaryota > Metazoa > Arthropoda > Insecta > Lepidoptera > Noctuidae > Tholera > Tholera decimalis. The sequence continues at coordinate 48,239,165 of OW964553.2, forward strand.
TTTAGCAGAACAGCAGAAGAAACTCCACGAGACGCGATATCCGCTGGATTGTCCTTGGATTTGACATAAGCCCATTGTGAATTGTCTAGTAAACTTAGGATCTCTGAAGTACGGTTGGCCACGTAAGTTTTCCAACGACTTGGATGGTCACTTAACCAGGCTAAAACAACAGATGAATCGGTCCAAGCATGGAGATTAGCCTTTGGAATGCTCATTGCTTCAGCCTCTTCGATCAATAGTTTTGCTAGTAAAACAGAACCACACAATTCCAGCCGCGGAATGGATATTTGTTTTATAGGAGCTACCTTTGTTTTTGCGGTTATGAGGTTTGAGTGTACTTGCCCAGTAGCATCGATAATGCGACAATACACCACGGCCGCATAAGCTATATTTGACGCATCGCTGAATCCATGTAGCTCTATCGTAATGTCCTCTTCGCTTTTACTTATCCATGTGGGAATGTGAAAGTCAACCAGTTTCTCTAATTCTGATCTGTAATATCTCCATTCTTGTAAGAGATCCGCTGGCAGTTCATCATCCCAGCCTATTCCACTAATCCATAGCCTTTGTATGAAGACCTTCGAGGTTATAATGCACGGCGCTATCCACCCTAATGGATCATAAAGTCGTGATATTTCTGATATGACCGTCCTTTTTGTTTCAGATGCAGCAGGAGGTGACATCTTCACAGAATAATCAAATTCGTCAGTGTTCCGGTTCCAGGTAAGACCCAAAATCTTAGTTACCCTATCAGTTTTGATTTCTAAATCTCTACCAGACCTTTCCTTTAAGTTCTGCAATACGCACATCTTATTGCTTGTCCATTTTTGCAATTGAAAGCCTCCTTTCTCTAATAAACTATTCATTTCACTATAAATTCTTTCTACTTCTGTTTCAGATTGGCAGCCAGTCATCAGATCATCCATGAAAAAATCTGACTTTACCCTTTCAGCAGCCAATGGATACATATTACCTTCATCGCATGCAACTTGATGCAATGACTTGACAGCCAAGTAGGGGGCGCATGACGTGCCAAAGGTGACGGTCAGAAGTCGGTAATCCTCTATCTCTTTGTTAGGATCCTCTCGCCAGACAATCCTCTGGAATTCAGTATCTGACCGCGCTACCTTGATTTGGCGATACATTTTAACAATATCTGCTGTCAGACAGATCGGATGCTGTCGCCATCTCATGACAATATGTCTCAAGTCTGCCTGAAGAGTGGGTCCTACCATTAAGGTGTCATTAAAGGAAACCCCGTTTGTTCCCTTACATGACGCGTCATAAACCACTCTTACCTTGGTGGTCAGTTTATCTGGTCTAACCACTGCGTGATGAGGCAAATAAACTGCATCTAAGTCAACAAAACACTAAGGTCCTGTCAGAAATTTTAATAATATTGTTTATAATTTAAAACACAAGTAAAGAGTAGTGAATTGTGCATAAAAGTAAACATAGTTAGTGGCAATACTACATCAAATGTTATCTACGGAAACAGTGAAGAGAATTCTATGAAAAACTCCTAGGACCAGTGATAGTGCTAAACAAACAGTTTAAAAAGTGAAATAATTATAATCCTGGTGATCAAAACAACTTTTTGTGTGTACCTAAACCAGAGAAGATAAATACAAAAACTACAAAACAAAGAAATTTTGACTTAAAATAATAAATCAGTGACCGTTTTTTTTCATTAAGATTTGAAAAAGTGTACTAAATGACTAATCACTCGCTGACGACAATAACGACATTAAAGATAGCGCCCTCTAGCGCCGAGTAGTATAATTAATAGACATTCATGATATCGATCTATCCAACTACTTCTGTACGGTACCAACAGAGGGAACTTTTCTAAAACATAATCGACGAGAGAAGAATATAAATAATAATTTGCCTATTTATTTAACTACACATATTTTACAATGGAAGATGAACATGTAACAATTCGCCGGCAGAAAAGTACTGCAAATAACTCGCTAGATATTTCTTTGGATTCGACGAATTCTGAAACAATTAGAAGATATAGTTTACCAGACTGATCAACCGCTTATGACAGTGATTTAGAGGACTTGAAAGGAAAAATAATCCAGCTTAAGAGCGAATTAGAAAGTGCTCATAAGGAAATAGAACAACTTAACATGGAAAACATGACGCTAAAAACTGCTTTGAATAAGGAAAGGAACAAATCTAAAAATTTACGAGAAATCTGTTCAGCAACAAAAATTAAAGAAATAAACAATAAAAAAAGTGACATCAAAAGAAAGAAAAGGATCTCCAGAAACTTAGATCAATCTTTTAAAGACGCAAACAATATTAGTTGCTTAGATCTTGGGCTCGAGGAATCCAGTGAAGCGATAATAGAGAGCACCACCAGCAACATATCATCACTACGTGTACTACCGCATATTTGCAGTGAGGCTCCTTCTCACCAGGAACTTGAAGAGGAAAACCAGCCGCTAGATGGCGTCACAAGTAATGTATTAGAACCATCTTTATCGGTGCGTCAGAAGCAACTTTGTATAATTAGTAGTAACAGAGTGAATAAGGTATTAGCAATAGCACAGACTACATTCCCAAATCATAATATTTGTCATTACATATCAACGAATTGTGGAATTATACAGTTGATAGATCATTTGGAGCAAAAATTGATAAATTACACAAAAAATGACTATTGTTTGATTTTTATAGGCGAGAAAGATTTCATAAAATCTGACAATTACTTTAAGTTAATTACTAGTATAAGGAATATATTAATGACAATAAATCACACTAACATTTTGCTCTGTTTACCGACATATAAATTTGATGGATGTTCTTATATGTTTAACTCTAGAATAGAAATATTTAGTCATTTATTATACCATGATACTTGTACTTACGGTTATGCGATGCTATTTGATACGAATTTAAATCTGACATACGATGAGACAATGTTTTATAAGCGCCGTGGAGTTCTGAATAATTATGGAATGAAGAATGTTTTTGACTACCTGAAGTGCTATATAGGCATTTATATAGATCCTTACCCTATAAGTATTGAGGATTTAAATTCAGAATACTGTACTAATTTAAGAAAGGAACAGTTTTTTCGTTCCTAACAATGAGAGTAGAAAGAAAGTGCATAATAATAAAGTTCAATCTTCTAACCATAACATAAGACTACTGCACCAAAATATTGCAGGGTTATTGAATAAACTTTCTTTAATTGAAATTTGCTTGGCCGAGCTTCAGGACAGTCATAAAGCGGTAGATATATTATGTTTTTCAGAAACTTTTATAAGTAATAATAATGAATTAAATGTATGTATTAACGAGTTCATACTTGCGAATTCCTACTCACGAAATACGGAAAAGAGGGGTGGGGTGTGTATTTTAATTAAACATTTCTTAGAATACAACATAATTCAATTATGTAAGGAAATGGCAGTAGATAAAATATTTGAGTGTTGTGGCATAGAAATACCATCTTATAACTGTATTATTATATGTTTGTATAGGACACCCAATTCTAACATTGCAATATTTTTTAATAAACTTGAGTCTCTATTGCATAAACTAAGTGACAGAAAAAAACAAAAAAATTATACTGGTCGGAGACCTAAATATAAACACCCTTACTACTAACAAAAATGCCAGTACACTAAAAGAAATTCTCTTAAACTACAACTTGACTTTAAAGATAAATACTCCAACACGACAAACTTCTTGCATTGACCACATCATCACTAATATACCTGACTCGTTAGGTGAAACATGTGAATTACATCTGTCGGACCATAATACTGCCCAGATTTTGACATTCACATCAAAAATATCTTCAAACCAGCTTGCTCCATCGCATTGTTTTATATACAAGAGGAATTATAGCGAAGAGTACATAGAAAAGTTCAGAGAATGTCTATTGAGCCTCAAATGGCAAGATATTTATAATGAAACAAATCCTAATACCGCTTTTGATAACTTCCATGACACTTTTTGCCTATTATATAAATTGAATTTCCCTTTGCAAAGAATCAAAGTAAACTATCAAAAACCTACTTTAAGATGGTTAACTAAAGGTATAAAAAAATCTTGCCTCTCTAAAAGATATCTAAAATCAAAATATCATGATAGTAAATCTAAGGAAAATAAATTGGCTTATAATAAATACGCTAAAATGTTAAAAAAATGTATAAACTTGTCAAAAATGCAATCTTCTAGCAAATTTATTTCGAAAGCAAAAAACAAATGTAAAGCAACATGGAAAATAATAAAAAATAAAACTAGATGTGCGAATATACAATATATAGAAGCCGTTAAGCTGAATGGCGTTACTATAGATAAACCTGAAGAAATAGCGGAAGCTTTTAATAATCACTTTATTGATACTACAAACATAGACATAACAAATAATAAAAATAAAAACATTAATACAAAAAATATCAATATTAGTATACGGTTTATATCTCGAACCTTGCACGCCCAATGAAATACATAAAATAATATCTTCACTAAATAATACCAAAGCCGTCGGATATGATGACATATCCACTCACATAATAAAATCATGTGCCGATATATTGTCACCTATTATAGCTCATCTTGTTAATTTAAGTTTCAGTGAAGAAAAGTACCCTAAAAAATTAAAGTTCTCAGTTGTAAAACCATTATATAAAAAAAAAGATATACATGACTTAAACAATTATCGTCCAGTGACTTTAATACCTATAATTTCAAAAATATATGAAAAAGCAATGTACAGTCGAATTGTAGCATTTATATCCAAATATAATATAATAAATACAGAACAAAATGGCTTTCAAAGAGGAAAGTCAACCACACTAGCTTGTTACCAACTAATAAAATCGATTACTGAGAATATAGATAAGAAGATACCAGTCGCTGCAATATTTTTTGACATGAGCAAAGCATTTGACTTTGTAAAACATGATATATTGTTAGCAAAATGTGAGAATTACGGGATAAGAGGAAAAGCGCTAAATTGGTTAAAAGATTACCTTAATAATAGACAACAACGAGTTGAAATCTTAGGCGTTAATAAAGACAGAGAAGTGATTAACTATAAATCTCAATACAGAACCAATACATATGGCGTGCCTCAAGGTAGTATTTTGGGACCCTTGCTTTTTCTTCTATACATCAATGATTTGCCTACAGTTACGGAGAATAAGTGCGTGTTATTTGCCGACGACATCTCATTGATTATAACTAAAGAAAGTAAAAATGTTAAATTTGAGGATAAAATAAATGCTGCCGTAGAAGCTATAATAGATTGGCTTCAACAAAATAATTTATGTGTGAATATTTCCAAAACAAAATATTTTAATTTCTCTAATTATAAAATGATAAATGAAGTAATGAAAATAATTGGGTGTAATAATGACATTGAAGAAGTTGACCATACGAAATTTTTAGGCATAATAATAGATAAGAATTGTAATTGGAAAAACCATGTTGAAAATGTATGTAATAGGCTAAACAGTTTTGCATTTGCATTAAGAAATCTCAGGAAAACTGTTGGACGTAATGCCGCTCTATTGGCTTATCATGGATATGTCTCATCTGTGCTAAGATACGGCTTAATCATATGGGGTAATTCCACTGACATCAATAAGGCATTTATAGTACAAAAGAAGTGTTTGCAAGCTGTGTTTGCTGCAGAACCATTAAATTCATGCAGACCTATTTTTAAAAAACACAAATTATTAACATTATCATGTTTATATATACTGGAAATAGGTTTATTTGTAAAAAAACATCCTCACCTATTCAATACAGCCGATAGCAAAAATGTTTATAAGATAGGTAAAATATCAAGAGATCCAACAAAATTGGCAATGCCAAGATGTAGAACAGCGTATTGCCATAAAAATACTGGTCGAATGGCAATAAAGATATTTAACTGTATACCAAAGGTTATAAGAGAACTGCGCACCAGCTTATTTCAAAAGCATCTTAGAGCATGGCTTATTGAAAATTGTTTTTATACCATTAAGGAATTTATGACTTTTAGGACAAAGGGAAAAATTGTATGACATGATAATTAAATTTGATATTAGATTTTAAGCTATTGACATTTTGTAATTTAATTCCTTTGGTTGTAATTTAAATAGAAGACATTTATCAAATTTGTACTTATTTATTTGACATTTATATTTTGAAATTTACTTAGATAATTTATATTTAGACTTTTTGACATTGTAATTTTATTGTTTTGTTTAATTATATTAAACTGATATTGTTACAAAATTTGCATGCCGAATTTAGTAGGCGAAATATGTAGAACTATTGTGTATCTGTTATAATATCTGTAAAATACCATATTTCTGGCAAATAAATGAATCTAATCTAATCTAATCTAATCACTTTTATTTCTTTCAGACTCGTCGGTAATTTTCTCTAAATGGCCCAGCAATAAATACTCGTTTATCACATCAGTATACTGTTGTTTTAATTCATGATCCCTAGCCAACCTCCTTTCTAAACCTAGCAACCTTTTTACTGCTATATTTTTAGAATTACCGTATTTACAAGGTGGATCTTCCGATCGAAAAGGTAATTTAACGATATAACGCCCATCTGCGTCCCTTTCCGTCGTATTCGCGTAAAACTCCTCGTAAGCCTGTTCTTCAGGCGTAAGAAGTTTTTTCTTTGAAACAGGCTCAGAATCTAGTTCCCATAATCGTTTTAACATTTCATTCTCTTCAATTTGAGTGTACATAGCGATCACAGTATTATGAGACTCCAGAGACCTATCTGCTTCACTAACATGGCCTGACACAATCCAACCTAAATGCGTGTCTTGTGCAACCGGAGAGCCCGCCGTGCTCTTGATCAGACCTTCCATTAAAATACGGCAATATGTTTCAGCTCCTAACAAAATGTCGACTTTATTAGGGCAATTGAAGTTTGGATCGGCTAGACGTATACTACGAATTTCTGGCCAATTCTCGAGTTCAAAGTTTGTATCTGGCATAACTGAGGTCAGTGACCTTAACACATGCGCATTCACTTTTAGGGTAAAAGAGGGATCATGCAACGATTGAATTTTAATAATAACAGCATGTCTAGAGACGATATTGCCATGACCACCTCCTATACCTGCAATAGTAGTCTTCGAGACTACTCTCTTTAACCGAAGCAATTGCGCTGCTGCCTCAGTAATAAAGGATGCTTGCGATCCTTGATCCAACAAGGCTCTCAAAATTTGAGAGGACCCATTTTGTGATTCGGCCTTTACTAGAGCCGTGGCTAACAAGACTTGACCCTGTGCTTGTCCATTCACCAAATGAGTTGCTATATTTGTACTTACATCATGGACTGGCTCTGAAGTACATTCATGTGGGGTTACAGGGACCATTGGCGTAGTAGCCCCACTGACTCCACTAGGTTTCTTAGGATGCAACAACGTATGATGCTTCCGCTGACATATACGGCATTTTGAAAGAACACGACAATAATTGGAAGTGTGGTGACTGCCTAAACAATTAAAACAGACACCCAAGGATTTTGAAATGGTACGACGTTCGTCAACATCTAGTTGGCAAAACTTCTTACAATTAGGAAGCTTATGATTTTCAGAACAATGTGGACATGAAACATCAATAGCACTATGCATTACTTTAGCGCGAGATGTCGAATTATTATCACCTTTTGACTTTTGTTTAGGTTCAACGCATTCTAGGGCACGAAAACGCGTCTCAAAAAACTCACTAAACTGTTTAAAGGAGGGTAGAACGTCGGATGATTTGCTAACATGCAGTTCCCACTGCTTCCTAGATTCTACGTCCAACTTCAAGCTTACAACATAAACGATAATAACATCCCAAGAACTAACATCAATCCCAATATTGGTGAGTTCGTGCAAACAATCACTAGTAACATCAAGCAAATCTTTAAGAGCTTTTGATGATTCGGTTCCAATATTACGCTGGCCAAATAGTCGGTTTAATATGCATGTTGACATAAATTTCTTATTATTGAACCTATGTTCTAACATTTCCCAACATTTTTTATAGTTGACATCGGTTATAGGAACATGCCTTATAAGCTGCTCTGCTTCACCTGACAGCTGAGTTTTTAAATAGTGGAGACGTTGTACGTCATCAAGTTTTTTATTATTGTGAACTAATGACATAAACAAATCTCGAAATGACGACCATTCTGTATATTTTCCACTAAAGGTAGGCAAAACTATTTTTGGCAATCGTACGACACTGTCAGATGAATCATCGCTAACTTCTTTATTGCAACTATTGACTTTTAATTGTGAACGTGCATTTTTTAATTCAACCTTATATGTTAAATATGTTTCAAGAACCGTTTCATAAATATCTTCCTGAAAGTATTCATATAATTCATCACCTTCAAATTCGCCTTCTTCGTATTTTGCAGTAAAATTCCTTAATTGAGTTTCCAACAACTCTAGACGTATATCCAAATAATTGCAATTTATCCGAACTTTCGGAGACTTTTTGAAGTTAATTAAACCTTTTTCAATCTGTTCTTTGACATCCTTCAACTTTCTCAATTCTTTTTCCATGTTGACAGTTTGTTTTTTTGTAGGTGTCAACAACTATGAATTTTCTAAGTCCAGTAAAGAATGTTTTATCAAGAAAGCCCCAAAAAGAGTAAATTATTCTAAGTTGCGCCAAGAGTGATTTTTCTAAGTCCCAACAGATGCGAAATTTTCTAAGTCCGGTGATGAGAAATTTTTCTAAGTTCGGCCAAGCGTAAATTTTCTAAGTGTTTTTTGGACTTATAAAATCATTTCATTTCATTTCATTTCATTTATTCAAAAACAATTTACATTGTGTGCGAATATAAAAGCTTAACAACTAGGTACACATGCAGTAAAAACTAATAATTGAATTGCTTATAATGGGACTGATAACAATAAAAAATATAAGTCGTGTAATCGTTTCGAAATCGGGCATAGATTCGACGTCTGGTCGTTTTTTCCGAAACTATTCTAAGTCCCTGATCGCACCCTGATTTTTACGAAGTCGCGAAGACTAAGTTCCCGAACTTTGCACTATTTTATTAAACATATAATTGTACTCACAGTTTTGTCCACATATATGCACTTCACTACTCACGTGATCCAGTCTCTGTTCAAGTTCAATTATTCCAGTATATCCTCGGCACAATAAAACCGTCACTTGTGTTCTTCCAAAACCACCATTCGACTCGATAGGACCATGTACAATATCGAGACAAGATACCTTGGAGATATGATACTATAATGAAACGCAATACCTCAGAGCAAGACAAATTTATTTAGTTCAACCCAAAACCTATATACCTTACCGTGAAACCAAACAATACCGAGATCTAACTCGATATTAACACCATCTATTGACCTAAGACAAAGTTAATCTGTCACACATGTACACTATGCTATTAACATTGAACAATAAATGTATACTATCTGCTGACGATATTTCAATAATAGTAAGAACAGATAAAAACTATAACAGTGAAAGACCACGAGAATAACATAAACAACACAACATATTAATTAATTAATTGGTTAGACATAAATGAACTTAAAATAAATCTTGATAAATCTGTATTCATTCAATTTAATGAATCCAATATTTAATGACATAATATTAATCTTGACATACAAAAAATAAGGGCTATAACATATACGGAATTTCTAGGAATAATCAGAGACGAAGACTTAAATTGGAAATTAGAGGCGAGAGTGTATCCAAAAGGCTAAATAAATTTGTTTACGCAATAAGACAAGTTAAGTACGTTACTAATCTAAGAACAGCTATTATGATACACAATCTTTTTCCGCCAAGCCCGTTCCATCATCGGACTACAAGACAAACGGCGATGCGCCATCGTTACATGGTGGACATCCCACCCATACGCACAAAAGTTATGGGAACTTTCATTGTGCGTACGGCTAAGGAGTGGAATTCCCTGCCGGAGTCTGTGTTTCCCGATAGCTATAACCTACGGGTATTTAAGTCAAGAGTGAATAGGTTACTTCTAGGTAAGTGTTCTCCATCTTCTACCACATGATCACTTATCATCAGGTGAGATGGTGGTCAAACGCGAACCTATTATCAATAAAAAAAATCATGCCCATGTTCAATCAATACTACGCTATGGACTTGTAATATGGGAAAATGGCACAGAGCTTTTATAGTGCAAAAATATGCATATACAAGTAAGAGCAATATCCCATAAAAAACAATACTTGTCAAAAAACCAAGTCTCGTAACTTAGTTGTTCTACCGTAAAAAGTTGTAAGATCCATGTAATACCAAGTCGGTTATTAATTTATTCAGTTCCTACTTAAGGGACCTACTGTCTTAAGTTGTTACGTAATTATGTAACCTAATGACATCTTATAGTGACCATATCAATATTAAAAATCTTTACCGTTTTAAATAAATAGATTGACTCGGCCATCGCATGAAAACACAATATATATCACAAGTAATACATAATTATATAAATTAAATTGTTTATTGCGATTGCCAAGTCAATCTATTTATTTAAAACGGTAAAGATTTTTAATATTGATAAGGTCACTATAAGATGTCGTTAGGTTAGATAATTACGTCTACCTTCACTTTATATATATGAAAATTTTCTATTCGTATCAAATAACAGAGATTTATTTAGAACTGCTAATGATGTGAATCGAAGAAATCGCAGAGATCCATTCAGCTGCTATTCATTCTATTCATTGCATTCGCAGAGATCCATTCGGATGCTATGACCACTTTAATAAATGACATAGTTAGTAAATTAAATGAAACACTGAAAGTAGCTGGACTATTTGTCGACCTCAGCTCCGCTTTTGACACGATAGATCATAATCTACTACTTATTAAACTCGAACATTATGGTGTAAGATGCAAGACACTACAACTTTTGAAATCTTACTTAAAAACAGAAGAATGTATGTAGAAATTAAAAGTATAGACGAGAATAATCACGAAGTGGTACACAAATCAAAAATGACAAATTTAAAATGTGGTGTGCCCCAAGGATCAATTTTAGGACCTATACTCTTTATTATTTTCATGAATGGACCTACTTAACTTCATGAGTAAAACCCAACCAAATGAGAAAATTGTTGTTTTCGCAGATGACACATTGGGGCAAAAGACATAGAAGAACTGACGCTAACTGCAAACATAGTTATAGGAAAAATGTGCGAATGGTTTACAGCAAATAGCCTGTTACTAAATACAAATAAAACCAACGTCATGTTATTTAAAACTACGGCTCGCAATAATGACGACTTGAATATAAAAATAAATGGAGATAATATTAAATTGGAGGACAAGGTTAACTTCTTAGGTGTTCACATAGATTCGCACTTAAATTGGAAACCAGAGCTTGCTGGTATTGAATCATCTATATCGTCAGCATGCTACGCGCTTAGGAGCCTTAGGGATGATTTGGATATAAAACAGTTAAAGGCTGTATATTATGCGCTAGTCGAGTCTAGGATAAGGTATAGCATCCTGCTCTGGGGAAATAGTTACTGTTATAACTGGCAGAGAGCATTCATCCTACAAAAACGAGCCATAAGGACAATGGTTAGAATTTCCCAATGTGTCTCATGCAGGGATTACTTTAAAAAAAAAAATGGCTATATTAACAGTTCCTTGTCTATATGTGTTGGTACTCCTTACTCATTTTGCTAAATATCTACACGAATTTGAAACACAAGAGCACCGTGAGATTAGAGAAAGCACACGTAGGAAAATTTTTAAACAACAAATAGCACCTAAATTTAACATGGTAAAACATAGCTGGAAATATCAAGCTGTAGAAATATTTAATAAGTTACCCCTTACGCTGATTTATAACACCCACTTGTTTAAAACAAAATTGAAGGCCTTTCTGTTAGAAAAATGCTTGTATAACATATCGGAATTAAAATCACACAGTAATAATTGAATTCGTATTTCTATTTTTAATCACTTGACATTATATAATTTTGACTTTTTTTTTTGCTGACATTTAACATTAATTTGCATTGACATTATATCTGGGGGCACGGCAGTGCCCCCGCCAAGTCGAGCAAAAAAGCGGCACGGCCGTGCCATTCTTTTCTCGAAGCAATTCAGGCCATTTTCGACCCCCTATAACTTCGTTGTGGATAAAACTAGAAGCCTGAATTTTCAGTAACCAAACAGGCATTGTATAAACACGGTATATTTCAAATTTCATTCAATTTGAACAAGTAGTTTAAGAATTATAACGAGTCAAAGTTCCTTAGTTTTGTAAATTTTGTCACTCACTGACTGACCGATCATCAAAAGTCTAAAGTACTTCTAGCAGACATAGAAGCTTCAAATTTAGAATACAATTAGTGTTTAGTATATGAATCAAGGAAAAACTATAATATTTTTCAATTTGGTTCCAGTTTTCTAGATACATCAACTGCATAAATAACTTTGTAATCTATACTAATATTATAAAGAGGAAACCTTTGTATTTTTGTATGTTTGTATTGAATAGGCTCGAAAACTACTGGACCGATTTCAAAATTTCTTTTACCATTACTTAGAGGGATTCTTCCGAATCCGTATAGGCTATATTTTATCCCGGAAAATAGATAGGATTTTTCGTGGTAGTGAAAATTGTGGAGTAAGGCGTCGAAAAAACTGCCGTACGTTAAGAGTCCCTAACAGTTTTACTGCCGAAAAAGGGAAATTACCTACTTTTGTAGAACAAATATCTCAATAACGTTATAAAATATCATTTTTCTTTTAAAACAGCGTTTAACATTGTATATTTATCTAATATGTGGTCAAATTAATCTACTCAAAATAAATCGAGCAAGCGCATCGATTTATAAGGCATACTTTGAAAATGTTATTACAATAAAATGTGAGCTCAGAATTAAAATAAAAAATAATAATTTGGTAGATAAATACCTGTATTATTCAGAATTAGTTTTTAATTTTCTATTCAATAACGGATTTTTACTCAAAAGTGACGGTTTTGCAAAGGATTTTATTGAGTTTTTTCTGAGTTTACTATTTTTTTTTTAAGTACATCGCCCCATTATTTTTCAAAAAATAATTTGTTAACTTACTAGTGCACTATATGCCCAATGGTCAGGAATTTTTTTTAGATTGTTATTCACCCCCATTAAGCTAAAAAAACAGTTGTAAAACCTGGTATTACGTGATTTCGTAAAAACACGTGTTTGTATTTTTTTTTTTTTTTATTTATTTTGAGTAGATATTTAAATTATAATTTGACCACATACTAGATAAATATACAATGTTTAACGCTGTTTCAAAAGAAAAATGATATTTTATGCCGTTATTGAGATATTTGTTCTACAAAAGTAGGTAATTTCTCTTTTTTGGCAGTAAAATTGTTAGGGACTCTTTTAATATAAACATTGCACCCGTGCGAAGCCGGGGCGGGTCGCTAGTCCCATATAAATATATAGGATTACAAAGTTATATTTGCAGTTAATTAATCAGTGTACCTGTATAATATAATGAAATAATAGATGTAGATGGGTACTTTTTTTTTTTGGTGAAAAATATCGTCGAAGGACTTCTTCCGCTCGGGTGTATCAGAATTCTACTGACTAAAAACCCACCCTGTTCCTTCGTAAGCCCTAAAGTTCCGGGGCCACGGTATCTTGATGGAACTTTCCCATAAACCCCGATAGGCAATGGCCCTATAAGGCCCCGTCAGTGGTATTAACAGCTTTTTGAGGCGCGCGTGGAACACAACGCGCCGCCGACCCGGGCCTGGTCCTTACCGGACGGTGAGTGACCCCTGCTCGCCATCCGCAGGCCCGCGCCTACGGTGGCCCGAAATCGACTCGTGATCCACGACGCCCGGGGCGTCTCCCCCGGCGGCTGGGGCACGAGGAAGAGAGTTGCCTCTCCCTCGCACGTTAGGCCTCCTCCTTCGCTAGCATGACTGCTTCGCAGCAGGAGGTGACTGCATCCCATTCCCTCTCGCGTCGCACCATGGTCTAAACCAGAGCAGGGTGCGAGAAGTCACCGCCGCCGATCGCCTCTATGAGGATACGACGGTGCTCCACCCATACAGGGCACACCTCGACCATATGCTCCACCGTGTCTTCCAGTGTAGATAGGTACCTAGATAACTCGTTGTTGGTATACAAGAAGTAGAAGGTACCGGAAAGGAAAAAAGTAGGACTTTCTACAAAAAGCAATGAGATCCCATAAAAAACAATACTTGTCAAAAACCCAAGTCTCGCAACTTAGTTGTTCTACCGTAAAAAGTTGTGAGATCCATGTAATACCAAGTCGGTTATTAATTTATTCAGTCCCTACTTAAGGGACCTTCTGTCTTAAGTTGTTACGTAATTATCTAACCTAACGACATCTTATAGTGACCATATCAATATTAAAAATCTTTACCGTTTGAAACAAATAGATTGACTTGGCAATCGCAATAAACAATTTAATTTATATATGTATTATTTGTGAGATATATTGTGTTTTCATGCGATGGCCGAGTCAATCTATTTATTTAAAACGGTAAAGATTTTTAATATTGATATGGTCACTATAAGATGTCGTTAGGTTAGATAATTACGTAACAACTTAAGACAGAAGGTCCCTTAAGTAGGGACTGAATAAATTAATAACCGACTTGGTATTACATGGATCTCACAACTTTTTACGGTAGAACAACTAAGTTGCGAGACTTTGGTTTTTGACAAGTATTGTTTTTTATGGGATTTAAAACTTAAACTTTATAGATTAATGTAACTTTTTGACATAAATGTTATCTTCATAGTTGTATTTTTCTTGTATATAACTTATTATTAAATGTATATTCAACACAATGTAAATTGTTAAGGAATAAATAAATGAAATGAAATGAAATGAGACTTGTACTACATGAAATTCCTAGGTCTACAAAATATAATAAGATCTGTTTGGAAATGTCTGTACGTATATATTCAAAATTATTATAATTCTTTTTGCATGTATTTCCATATGTTTAATAGTGTAAGACGACTATGTGTAGCTTTACGATTTTGTATGGGTCACAGACTTGAAATACATGAATTTTATTTTTAATTTATTTATATATAATGATATACACAGTCTCGGGGCGTCTGAGCTGTCCCAACGCGAAGGTATGCGTACCCTTGCGGTGGGACGGCATGGACTGCTGTGCAGTTCTTCTCATGCAACCGAGCGGGTGGGCGGGTTGCGGATAGCCCAGCTTCGGCTGGGGGACCGCCACCTGGTTACCTGGGGGGTAGTCCCCCTGCCGGAGTGTCTCTGTAGACGAGACTCCGGACAAGAGAAGTTTCCCTTACGCCAGATCCCAGGCCTAGGGATAACCTAATACCCTGTTCCTATGTTCCCTGTTCCTCGGCTGCGCGGGTCTGCATGGTTCTGCTACTGTCTCTCGCTGGTGCGGGTTTGCTGCATATATTGGCTGGTTCAAGTGGACTAGCCGGTAATGCGGTGAGCTCGCGCCTGCAGGACGGTGGCGGAAGCATGTGACCCTGTGCAGTCGAAAACATCCCCTCACACCTTTCCTTCCCCCTCCCATCCCTTTCCTTCCTTTCCCTTCTTTCCTCCATCCATCCAGAGGAGGGGCAACCTCGCTTTCCCAAAAAAAGCCCAATCCATCAACCATGAAGCAGAGAACAAAGAAAACTACCCAGGTGGGTCCCGGCCAAGCCGGGGACTCCCACACCGACATGTCGGTCAGCCCCCATCGTATTCTGGGAGGGGGCAATTCACTGCCTACTGGTGCTGCTCCTGCAGCAACATCAACTATTTTGGCTGCTACTACAGCGCCCCACGACAACCCTGCTGCTATCGTAGCCATACCCACAACCACGGCTGCTACTACAGCGCCTATAAACACAACACCGGCTGCGACCCACGCGCCTTTTTTCCACACCACGGCTGCTATCCAAGCGCCAGGTAAACCGACACAGACTGTGCTGTCCGCGAGCGCCTGGCAACAGAGCATCGTTAGGAACAGTTACAAAAACAACCCAGACGACGACACTGTCAAAGGTAAGGCGGCCAGCTCCGGTGGGTTCAGTGACCGGAGGCGCTCAATCTGCGAAGGCACTAGCCAGCGCATTGCGCCGACGGCCGCTGAAGAGCAAGTACGCGACCAGCTGCGAATCCGCGAAGGGCCCTCCCAGCGCGTAAAGCGGCCGGACGCGGAAACACGTGACCAAAACCGAATCCGCGAAGGGGAAACTCAGCGCGTAAGGTGTCCGGAAGCGTCAGAATCCGCCGGGACCGAAAGCCGAACCCGAGACCCTGACATTGACACTGACTTACCCCGAAGGAAGAAGGCGAAAGGCAGGGGGAAACGGTCTGGAACCCTCATCAACGTGAGGTCGGTCGTCCGGGCCTCTGAACCACAACCTGGGCCAAGCGGCTCGGGAGCGGCAAAGAGGGACCGCCCGGACGACACGGCTTCGCCGAGCGCACTTCAGGGTAACCCGAAGCGCGTGAGAGTCCAGCCTGCTCAAGGGGAGCAGAGGACCTACGCGCGGGCCACAAAGGATATTCCTGCGCGACTCGCCGTAGCAATCTGCTTCCCTCCCCCCTCCAGGGACCTGACTCCGGAGGAGGCATATGACATAAAGAAGAAACTCGAAGAGCTCGTCATGGACAGCGATCCGTCCAAACCACTCCCGGCCTTCCGCGGATACCCTCGGGTAGCGGACGGCACTGTGCAGATGTGGTGTGAAGACGACCACTCCCTGACATGGCTGACTCAGAATGTTCCACTGATAAGACTTTCAAATACTGACCAGACACTAACAGTTATGCGACAGACTGACATACCTACCCGTGTCCGAGCGGCGCTATTTGTACCCCGATATAATGGGGACATAGCGCGGCTCCAGAGCGTTCTGATCCGTCAGAACACTTGGTACGACATTGGTAGGTGGTCACTGTACAGGGCGACTTCTGTCGGTGGGGATAACCATGGGACGTACCTGACCCTGGGGATCCCGACCGATGAAGCCGAAAAGGTCTTGGGGCGGGAACGACGTGTATCGTACCTACTTGGGTCCATATACGTTCGCTTCTACCCCAAGAAACTACCCTCCGACAAGACTGTGACCACTGAACCGACACAGACAGACATTGAAGTGACCATACTGGAGGAGGAAATGGCGAAAGCTGCGATGGCCGACGCTGAGTCAGACTCAGCGCCACCCCCGTCACCGGGATGGACAACGCAGCTGCTCGCATCCTCACCTAGCGACACCTGGCGAGAAACGGAGGAGGGAGATATAGTATCCGATGGATCCGACGCCTCCTAACTCCGCTTCAACGTCAGCACCACCCACACCAAACACCCAGATCATCCAGGCCAACCTCCAGCATAGCCAGACCGCCACGGCTAGCCTTCGCAGAGCGCTGGAGATGAATCCACGGACAATCGCACTCATACAAGAGCCGTGGATTAGAAATAACAAAATATGTGGCCTTGGAAACACCGGAGGTAAAGTCACTCTAAACACATTTAACTCAGAGAAGCCACGCACCTGCATATACACACCAAAAGACATACCTATCACCCCACTAAATCAATTCTGTTCCAGAGACCTGACTGCGATCAGGCTCCGGATCGACATCAATGTTCCAGATCTAGTACTAGCCTCGGTATACATGCCAGGCGACAACGAAAACTGCCCACCAATAGAGATGATTGATCTGGTGCGTCACTGCGAGGACGCGAATCTGGACCTGATCATCTGCACCGACTCAAATGCTCATCACCCGCTTTGGGGAAGTGAAGTATCCAACGCCAGAGGTGAGACTCTATCCACATATCTATTCTCCACTAACCTAAACATTGTTAACCGAGGCTCAGAGCCCACTTGGGTCACAGCCAGAGGTCAAACAATCATAGACCTAACTTTAGCTACCGAAAACGCGACTAACCTTATTTCTAATTGGCACGTATCTGACGAACCCTCCTGTTCTGATCATAGGAGAATCTGCTTTACCTTATCAACCAACATAGTAAAACCCATACCAAGGCGCAACCCGCGCCGCACAAATGTTACAGAATACAAACACCACCTAGCCTCCTTGTTGGCTAGACGACAATCACACCCGACACCTTTGACTGATCCCACACAACTTGAGGAAATTGTGACAAAAGTAACAAACAGCATAACGGAGGCATACCACGTGAGCTGCAAACCAAGAACACCTAACACCAGGAGTAAGGGAAACTCTTGGTGGAATGCTGAACTTGGTAGGCTCAGGAACACACTACGGAAACAATTCAACAGAGCAAAGAACACTAGACTCCTGGAAGACTGGGAGCAATACAAAGAAACCCAATACCAATTCAAAAAACAAGTCAGAATAGCCAAGAGAACTGCTTGGCAGAACTTCTGCGCATCCATAGAATCAAACAGTGAAGCCGCACGAGTAAAGAAAATCCTATCAACTGATCAGGACCGTACTCTCGGCGCACTCAAGAAATCTGACAACTCCTACACACAGACAGACCAAGAAACCAGTAAGGTCCTTCTGGAGACGCACTTCCCGGACTGCCGCATCTCCGAGGACATCACGTGGGAAAGCGAACCCAGACAGACCCCAAGTATAACAGACTGGTCTAGAGCCCGCGATATAATCACTGAGGACCGCATAGCATGGGCCATTAAAACGTTCCAGCCATACAAATCTGCAGGACTAGATGGCATTTTTC
The DNA here is from genome assembly GCA_943138885.2 of Tholera decimalis. Lineage (NCBI taxonomy): Eukaryota > Metazoa > Arthropoda > Insecta > Lepidoptera > Noctuidae > Tholera > Tholera decimalis. Next base: position 48,257,873 of record OW964553.2, read on the forward strand.
CAGCCCTTCTGCAATGGGGTGAGTATATTCTGACACCCTGGCTGGCGGAAATATACCAAGCCTGCATAGCACTCAGATACGTTCCACTAGCATGGCGTGAGGTGAAGGTCATCTTCATACCTAAACCAGGCAAAACTGACTACACACAGCCCAAAGCATACAGGCCGATAAGTCTCACATCCTTCTTACTGAAAACCCTAGAGAGGCTTTGCGACAGACACATTCGGGACGGACCTCTCTGGAAGAATCCACTCCACGGACAACAGCACGCCTACTCAACGGGGAAGTCAACAGAATCTGCCCTACACAGCGTAATATCAAAAATTGAATGCGCAATACACCACAAATGCTCTTCGATAGCTGTCTTCATAGATATCGAAGGTGCTTTTGACAAGACTACGTTCCAGAGTATGAATACAGCACTCAGCAGGCACGGTGTAGACCAAACCCTGAGTGGCTGGATCACCAACATGCTCAAGCAAAGAGCAGTACAAGTCACAATAAATAGCACAACGAGGGCCATTGTGGCGAAAGGCTGCCCCCAAGGGGGTGTCCTCTCGCCACTGCTATGGAACCTGGTCGCAGACAGCCTCATCAGGAGACTAAATAATAAAGGATACTTTACCGTTGGCTATGCTGATGACATAACCATAATAATAAATGGAAGCCATGAGAACACCATATGCAACCTCATGCGCCAGGCCCTAAGGATAGTAGAGGACTGGTGCCGAGAGCATCAACTCTCAGTGAACCCCACAAAAACCGAACTAATACTCTTTACCAAAAAGAGGAAGCTAGCGGAGCTGGAGCTGCCAAGTTTCTTTGGCACCACCTTAAGCCTCTCAGCTGACACCAAATATTTGGGCATCTTCTTGGATAAGCAACTGAATTGGGCAAAACACATTGAACACACCACCAAGAAAGCTAGCATCTGCATGTGGCAGTGCAAACGTATGCTGAACAGGAACTGGGGCATCAGCCCCAGAACAACCCACTGGCTATACACAACAGTTATAAGACCAATCATCACGTACGGCTCCCTTGTCTGGTGGCCCAGAACAGACTTAGGTACAGCACAAAAAGACCTCGAGAAGCTGCAACGACTCGCATGCGTGGCGATCACCAGCAGCATGAGAACTGCACCCACTGCCGCTCTACAGGCCATGCTGGGACTACCACCATTGCATCTCATAGTACGAGAAGAGGCTGCCCTGGCAGCCTTCAGACTCGCCATATCCGGAGCACTCTTGAGGGACTCCAGGATCAAGCACACACGCATCATGGAGGACTCTGTCAAACGACAACCTCTGATGACTGCACCCTATGATAAGATTACAAAGACACACCACTTCCAAAAAAATTACCAAATACAGCTCATGCCGGAGCCAGAGGACAACTCAGGACCCAAGGAGCTTAGAATCTACACTGACGGCTCAAAGACAGACACTGGAACTGGAGTTGGAGTCTTCTCCAACGATCTCAACATAAAGATATCCAGACCGCTAGGCAAGCTCAACACCGTATACCAGGCGGAATGTGTGGGTATTATCCAAGCGATCCATGCCTTGGAAGCCAGGAGAGTTACGGATAGCCACATCCGTATACTTTCCGACAGTGCCTCAGTACTACAATCCCTAGGGAAAAACTATATCACATCTAAACTCATACTAGAATGTCACAACGCGCTGCAACGCTCGGCGGTCGAGAACCGCAACACTGTGACACTACAATGGATAAAGGGGCACAGCGGATCACTCGGCAATGATGCGGCGGATGAACTGGCCAGGAGGGGGTCCAACACGACGGTTTTCGGACCAGAGCCCATCGTGCCGCTCCCCCCCACCCAGCTGCGCACATGGTTAAAAGAACACACACACGTTCAAGCCCAGAAATGTTGGTCCTCGGCACCAGGCTGCAGGCAGTCCAAGGAGGCGATGCCAAACCTAAACAAAAAACTAAGCAGGCGCCTCCTACACATGGACAGGAAAAGCCTGCGAATGGTGGCGGGGACCATCACCGGGCATTGCTCACTGAACAAACACTACCACACAATAGGTGTAACGGACAGTCCCTTATGCAGGGCCTGCATGGGGACGGAGGAAACGGTGGCACACGTGCTCCTAGAGTGCACGGAAATCACTGACATACGAAAGCAAACCCTCGGGTCTTTGAATTCCCTTACAGACATCCTGAACAGACCGAGAGACCTGATCTGCTTCTGGAAGGAGGTTGGCTGGATGGAGTGACGGCCGACACGGCTCACGCACAATGGTCTCGTGCAGAGACTAAGTGCGGAAACCAAACCGAGAAGAAGAAGAAGAAGAAGATGATATACACAGTAATGTTAAAACATTGAACTCTAGCATTAAATTACAAATTATATATGTGGCTAAATACACAAAAAATCTATTATAAGGACTTTTTAGACTAAACATGCTCCAATAATGATTTAATAATACATAATTATGATGTAGCGCATATCTACGGAAAAATTTGCATGCTATGTATCCTTAGCAAAACATGTACGTACTTATTCTAATGTAACAACTATAAAACCATGTTTCTACATCATGACGTATCTATCTGTTTTTTTTTTGTTAGTAGTACGCGGAGGAAGCTGCGTGCGTAAGTGATCAACCAAAATATGTGATGTGTGTGTGAAGGCAGTGCTGACGCCGAACTCACCTCGGACATACTGACCGTCAGCGGGCCCTGGCCGGCCACGATGCGTTGTGCCGCCTGCTTCACTTCAAACTGTGTCTCGTTCCCTGTACACCACAACCCACAACTAACGTATGTTGATCAACGGTGTCCCTAGGCCTACCTCAATTATAATCATAGTTTTTGGAACCGATTTCGACGATGGCCGCCATTCTCAGCGGAGATGAGGCAACAGCGTAGTTGTGTACAAGTATGAACGCAGGCCCAAGTGCTCTCTCTGTTCCTTTACTGTCATAGTCCGATACGACTGGAGAGAGAACAGGCGCAAGACTAATGGCAACAATTCCTGGCCAGGCGGTTTGATTCCCGGGTCCAAACCCGAGACCGGCTTTCTTACACAATTTTTTATTTAATTTTTTTTGCATTTTTATTTTCTATACTTATTTATTTATTTATTTATTTATTTATTTATTTATAACAAAATCCACAGCTCTTAAAACAATGTTTTATAGTAACTTAAATCTAATCTTACAGCCAATTACGGATTTACAATTTATTCACTAGTAACAAACATGTAGGAAATATTTTTTTTATAAGATTAACATTATTATACAGTATTAAGAAGTGTGCATGGGGAGTATTAAATGACTGTGTCTTGGTGCGTGCGCGCGTGTGTGTGTGTATGTGTGTGTGTAGGTATATGGTGTATGATGAATGCCTGTAGTGTACCATACTCATACATGTAGTGTACATACTTAATCTCGTACTATTTTACTTCTGTTAGGATCTGATTAGGTAAATCGACATGTACAGAGGATAAAAGTTGCTTCCTAAACATACCTTTTTTGGAGTTAAATATATCCAGATGGGAGAAGTTTTTGTTAAAAGTCCTTAGTATTCTACTAATAACTAAATTCTGAGCGTAGTTTGTACTGGCATGTGGTACATCGAAAAGCTGAGTGTGCCTAGTCCGTCGTGACGGTGTGCTCAATCTCAAAACTAAGTTATTTAGATCAGCGCAGTCTATATTTCCACTACAAATATTATAAAGAAACAGCATGTCCAAAATCGTACGTCTGTCCTGCAAAGGAAGAATGTTATGATGTTTACATGATAGAAGATAATCTTTTTGTTTAAAGCCAGTGCGGTAGTTAATATACTTTACAAATTTAGATTGTATAGATTCAATCTGCTGCATATAAACCAAGTAATGTGGATTCCAGATGCAGCTGCAGTATTCTAAAATACTGCGTATGAATGCAAAATATAGTATTTTAATGCAATCTATATCGGTAAATAATTTACATATTCGCATAATAAATCCCAGACTTTTGTATGCCTTACCGACGATATGAGACACATGCTCCGAAAACAACAGTTTTGAATCCAGGACGACACCAAGATCCCTAACAACATCACAACGTACAATGTTGCCACCATTAAGATTATAACTGTATTTAGTGAAGTTTCGCTTTCTAGTAAATGTTACGATCTGACATTTGTTAACGTTAACATTTATTCTATTGATATTATAGTATTCAGATAGTCTATAATCTTTGTTAATTTTATTTTCGTTTTTTTCGACTATTGTTTTACTGTATTATTTATTATTTTAAATTGAATGAGGATTATTATCGTTTTCAATTTGTTATTTTATTATATTTGACATGATTTTTTTTTTTGGTCTCTCTTCGTTTGATATATTTTATTTAATGGTACTGTTATGTTTTACACAATTTCTACACAATGTATATTGTTCTGAAATAAATGACTTATGACTTATGAACATGCTTGGGTATCTCTTATAAAAAAAATCTCCTTTAATATACAGTATGTTAACTAACAGAGGGCGTTCCCGTTAACAATAGCATCCACACATGCTAAAAAAATATTACCATTCGAAAACAATTTTTTTAAATTAATATATTCACTATAAATGTTAAATTGATACGTAAAAGAAACACTCTGTACATGCGTAATTGAAGGACGGCAACGTCGCAATTTATTTATGAATGACGCGGGCCGCGTGTGCGGCGATCTAATTGATGTGCTTATACTATTGCGGGTTAACGGGAACGCCCTCTGTGAGTTAACATACTGTATAATATCACACTGCCATTACACCCATGCCTTTTTTTTTTTTTTTTTTTAACGACGTGGTAAAATTATCAAATAAGTCCTCCCACTCCGGGCAGGGTGGGAGGGACTGTCAGACTTTTACTGACTAAAATCCACGGTGTTCCTTCAATAACCCTTTACATACCGGGGCCACGGTAACGGGATGAGTCCCACGACCCCGGCAGGCTTCGGCCCTCTGCAGAGGGGGCCTCGTCATGTTGCTGACGCTCTTTGAGGCGCGCGTGGAACACGACGCGCCGTCGACCCGGGCATGGTCCATGGTCGGACAGCGAGTTGCCCTTTACTCGCTGTCCGCATGCCCGCGCCTACGGTGGCCGGAGATCGTCGGCCGACGTCCGACGCCGTGGGCGTCTACCACTGCGGCTGGGCTGGAGGGAGGACGCCATCCTCTCCCTCTCGCGGCCCGCCTCCTCCTTCGGAAGCATGACTGCTTCGCAGAAGGAGGCGACCGCTTCCCACTCCCTCTCGCCCCGCAGCATGGCCTCGACCAAAGCCGGGCGCGAGAGGTCTCCGCCTATCGCCGCCGTGAGGACACGTCGGTGCTCTGCCCAGGCGGGGCAGTCTTGCACCGTGTGCTCTACGGTGTCCTCAGGGCGACCCTCGCAGTGGTGACACCCAGACGTTTCCTCCTTTCCCATCAGACACAGGTACCTCCCGAAACTTCCGTGTCCGGTGAGGACCTGCGTCATGCGGTAGGTCAGGACGCCGTGACGCCGATCTAGCCACTCCTCAAAGAGGGGTCTTACCGCCGCAATTACGGCGTGCCCGACCGTCGGTTGCGACAGTCGTTCCCTCCATACTGCCCTGAGATCGCGCCGGAGCTCTTCCCGCCGCGCCTCGACTTCTCGAGGTAGCGGGGATACGCCCCCGTGCCTTGGCAAGCAAAGCAGAAAGCCATTGGTCTCGACTCTCATTTGAACATCTTTCACATTTGGTAGAAACACAGAAGCCAGAAAATGACTGACACTGGTCTGACCAAGTGGTATAGTGTTATCCAGTTACTGGGTTGTGGAGGTCTGACAGACAGTCGCTCCGTATAAAACATTAATTATGATCAGCTGCATCCGGTTACATTAGAGTAGTACCAGTTATACTATTGGTTACCACCACACAAGTATATGCGCCGACTGAAGCAGCAAGCGAGGACGAGATTAACTCTTTCTACTCAAATGTCAACAAAGCTATCACCCAAGCTTATAACAATTGTTTTATATTGGGGGATTTTAATGCCAAAATAGGACAACCAAGAAAAGACGAACGTTTAATAATGAAGCCCTACGGTTACGGCGAAAGAAACGGCAGAGGCCAGAGGCTTATCAAATTCGCCCTCGAACACAAACTAGCAATTCTAAATACTTTCTATCTCAAAAAGCCCAACCAAAGATGTACCTGGCGCTCTCCAACCGGAGATTAAAAAAACGAAATAGACTATATATTATCAAATACACCCAACTTATGCCAAAATATAGAAGTCCTAAACCTAAACTATCCGTCAGATCACAGAGCAATCAGAGCAACCCTGACCATCACAGAACCAAAGAAGAAACGCACAGGATATAAAAACAAGGGACATTTATCATTGAAATCAGACATAGAAATATCGAACTATAAACAAGGCCTCTTGTCTCATCTACAAGATATAACTATGTGCCAAGGAAAAACATCAGTACAAGACTATTATAACAAACTAACAAATGCCATATCTCAGAGCTTACGTGACGCACGAACGCCTAAAGAAACATCAAAAGGTACCCATAGAGTCTTAAGAGAACGTACGTTGGCACTCATCAGAAGAAGACAGGAGCTTCAGCATGCTAAAACAAAAACTCGAGCTGAAAAAATGAACTGTCAGCACTATACAAGCTAACAAGTAAGTACATAAGACACGACTATAAAGCTTACAGATTTGTTGACTTATGAAAAACACTTGAAACAAGCGGGAAGCTCAAAAAAAGCTCTTAAAGAATTAAAAACATACAAGCTCTGGATAGATAGTTTAAAACGGGAAGACAGGACAGGGAATAATCGTAAGGAAATTATAGGGGTAGCTACAGATTTCTACAAAGCTCTATATAGCGCCAAAGACAAAGGGTGCACAAACCATAGCTATGCTAATCCTACAAACATTAAAGAGAGTGGAAATATAACACCAATATCCGAAAATGAAATCTTACAAGAGATAAAAAGACTAAAGACAGAAAAAAGCACAGGACCCAACAGAATTTCCAAAGAAACCATTAAAGCCGCAAACGCGATACTAATTCCACCCTTAACATTTTTATTTAACCAAATCTTAGTAACTGCCGAAATACCATCACAATGGCTAGAATCATAAATTATTCTTATCTACAAAAAAGGAGATCCGAAAGACATTGCTAACTACAGACCTATAAGTTTACTCTCATGTATTTAGAAATTGTTCTCTTCCATCATAAACAAAAGAATTAGCGTCACATTAGAATCAAAACAACCAATCGAGCAAACAGGCTTTCGTAAGAAATTTTCAACCATCGATCATATACACATACTAGAATTAATAATAGAAAAATACAAGGAAAAGCAAAGAGCGCTCTACATCGCGTTCGTAGATTATAAAAAAGCTTTCGACACCGTGTCTCACTCCAGTATTTGGACTGCTCTACATGCTCAAGACGTTGAACCAGAGTATATAGAAGTAATTAAAAATATTTACAAGAGAAGCACAGCCAAAATAAAACTAGAAGTTACTGGCCCTTCATTTCCCATCAAAAGAGGAGTGAAACAAGGAGACCCGTTGTCCCCAAAAATATTTATATCGATCCTAGAGTCAATAAAAAGCAAACTTAACTGGGACAAAATAGGACTTAACATAAATGGCAAATATTTAAACCATCTACGCTTCGCAGATGACTTAGTACTACTTTCAGAATCTCACGTACATTTACAAACTATGCTTGATTCACTAAACGCAGCCAGCAAAGAGGTAAGACTTGAAATGAATCTTTCAAAAACAATGGTCATGACAAACAGCACAAATGTAAAAATATCAATAGACAATGAAATTTTGAAATATACAGATAAATACATACCTTGGGAAACAAATTGGCTTCGACAGTAAACAAAATGAACAAGAGGTTGAACGCAGAGCACAAAATACTTGGAATAAGTACTGGTCCTTAAAAGAAATATTTAAAAACAACATGCCAATTAATCTCAAAACAAAAGTATGGACTTCATGCCTCCTACCATGCTTTACCTACGCGTGTCAGACCTGGAAATATACTACAAAAATAAAAAACAAAATAACTACTTGCCAACGCGGAATGGAACGAAGCATGCTGAATATTAAAAAGCTCCAAAAAATTCGACACACTAAAATTAGACAAATAACCAAAGCCAAAGATGCTTTAAGCTTTGCTAAAAAACTAAAGTGTAAGTGGGCAGGGCACGTAGCGAGGCTAACAGACGAGAGGTGGACCGGCAGGGTAGGTAACTAAATGGAAGGGCCCACAGGGTAAGCGCCTCAGAGGCAGACCTTATATGAGATGGGAAGACGAAATAGTCAAAATCGCTGGCCCCTGCTGGCCACAAATAGCGCAACACAGAGATAAATGGATTTCTTTAGAGGAGGCCTTCACCTTCACCTGAGGAGGGGTTCTTGCAATTAACAATAGTATCAAGATGTAGTATAAAGAAAATGTATTAATTTTCTTTTCCAAACAACTTTTTAATCTATTATTAAGCTGGATTTTATAATGCAAGAAATCAAAGGCTTTTTATTTTTATTTTATTATTTATTTATGTTAACTAACAGAGGGCGTTCCCGTTAACCCGCAATAATATAGCACCCATACATGCTAAAAAAATATTACCATTCGAAAACAATTTTTTTTTAAATTAAAATATTCACTAAAAATGTTAAATTGATACGCAAAAGAAACACTTTGTACACGCGTACTTGAAGGACAGCAACGTCGCAATTTATTTGGCCGCGTGTGCGGCGATATAATTGATGTGTATACTATTGCAGGTTAACGGGAACGCCCTCTGTGAGTTAACATACTATATAATATCACACTGCCATTACACCCGTGCCTTGGCAAGCAAAGCAGAAAGCCATTGGTCCCGACTCTCATTTGAACATCTTTCACATTTGGCAGAAACACAGAAGCCAGAAAATGACTGACACTGGTCTGACCAAGTGGTATAGTGTTATCCAGTTACTGGGTTGTGGACGTCTGACAGACAGTCGCTCCGTATAAAACATTAATTATGATCAGCTACATCCGGTTACATTAGAGTAGTACCAGTTATACCAGGTTACCACCACCATACTATGTTGGGGTTTATTAAACGGTTCAACCGATATTAAAAACAAACTGATATCTTTGAAAATACACCTTAACCGTTAAGTCTAAGCTTGTGATTTTTCGCCTCACACTAGCTCAGTTGTGAGCCTTTTGTATCATCCAAATCATAAGGGCATACACCAACGTGCAGCACCCCAAATTATGAGCTGATTACTTTATACATATAATAGATTAACTTAATTATTTAAACATTAAACATTAGCTTGAAACATTTAAATTTTTATAACACCATTTTAACAGTGTTTTCTGCAAAAATAAATGATTTTATTTGATTTGATAGGCAAGTAGATCAAAAACGTTTCATTTCTCAGCGATCAGCTGAGTATCACACAGCTCATTCGCGAGCGCAGCCGCGATGAGCGCCCACAGCAAGGCGACGTACGCCAGCGCCCAGGCGTGCCACATGCGTGCGGCGTGCAATGTGACGCGTGGGCGACGTGTGCAGCGAGCGTGGGACGTGGGTGACGTGTGCAGAGTGCGTGGGGCGTGGGTGACGTAGGCAGCGTGCGTGGGGTGTAGGCACGTGTGCAGCGCGCGTAGTGTGTGAGCTACGTGTGCAGCGTGCGTGGGATGTGGGAGACGTGTGTAACATGCGTGGCGTGTGGCTGACCCCGCTGGATTGTGTCCGGCGTGACGTGCACGTCTATGTAGTCGCGCTCCTCGACTCGACCACCTCACGTCACCACTCGTTAATTCTATCAATCATGTTCTGTAAATTATTTTTACAAGTAGTTAGTTAGCAGCGAATCATTAATGTAAAGATTTTGCGTGACTAATTGAACCACATTGCTCGGAAGCATAGATTGAGACACGAGAACAGTATCTTTTTTTTTTATTGATAATAGGCTCGGGTTTGACCACCATCTCTCCTGATGGTAAGTAATGATGTGGTCGAAGATGGATCACGCTTGCCTAGAAGTAACCTATTCACTCTTGACTTAAAGACTCCCAGGTTATAGCGATCAGGAAACACAGACTCCGGCAGTGTATTCCACTCCTTAGCCGTACGCACATTGAAAGTATTCCCAAAACGTTTTGTGCGTATGGGTGGGATATGTCTACCATGTAACGATGGCGCATCGCCACTTGTCTTGTAGTCCGATGATGGAACGGGCTCGGCGGAATTAGATTGTGTAATTCCATCGCACACTCCCCGAAATGTAACCGATAAAAAACCGATAGACTTGCAACTCGTCGACGATGTTCAAGGCTCTGGAACTTTGATTCGACCAGTGAATCGTTGCCAATCTATCTATCCATCATGCTGCGATAGTTTTCGGAGTTGAACAGTTGAGTCGCTTTTATGCTTTATTGTGTAAATATAGTAGGTATGTACAGTGTGCAGGGGACACACAGATCAAGTGCTTTTCTCCTTTTTTATGCCGTTATCGGCATAAAAAAGGAGAAAAGCACTTGATTGAAAGCTGTTATCAGCTTTTCCCTTTTTTTGAACAGGGATAAGAAGTTGTGTGCATCTAAAAAAATCGGCCAAGTGCGAGTCAGACTCGCCCATGAAGAGTTCCGCAGTAACTACCTACGCAAAATAACTTGATTTTTCATAACATTTGTATGAAAGTTATATTTGCGGTTTTATAAAATGTGCTATATCTCAAAAATTGCTGATTCCATCTCGTTAAAACCAATTTTCGTTCAAAATTGTCATTTAGATCTATATGGCATATACACCGTGAAATTTTAATGGTTGTTTTCCCAGAGCGTAATAGTCTTGGTAATACAATCGATTTAAAAACAAATAAAATATTAAAATTAAAAATGTCAGAATAACCATTGTGATAAACAAAAGTCGAAAGCGTCCACGAATCAATAGTAATCCTCCCCGATACCTACGCTCGGGCAAGCCGGGCGACGTACGGCCGCGCGGCTGTTGACTCGCGTGCTTTTCAATAAGCTGATAACTTATTCTTGATAGTAATAAGCTTTACTTGATAGAAATATTGTAAGGTGTACAATAAAGTATATAATAAATAAATAAACTTTAAAGTGCTAATTTTCTGCACTTCACGCTGCAGCGACTACGACGCGCACGTACTCAGTACACAAATACATGTCATATTTAATGCAACAAATTACTTGTTTGTTGATAAATGTTCAATTAAAATCGAATTAAATTTGTTTATTCCAGCTGCCTGCACACCACGCGGTCAGCTAGCAACGGTCACGTTTTGCACTACTAAGTGTCAGCAATAAACGTACATTGATGTGATCCAAGAACATCACGATAAGCGTCCTGATGTTCTTGACCTCATCCATAAAGAGATATGCTATCAAACCGATGAAGTTAAGGAAATCCTGTTAAGAAATCGCATCGCTTCATTACTTTCACTAATGAAATAACTAGGTAGGTCACCGCCAAAAAATAAGCTTTAGTTCTCTATATTTTCAGATTCAAATATAATTTTACTTCTCGTAAACCATAGTTCTGATTGGACCTATGGAGCAGAAACAGCAATAAACACACTACATATAACCAATATTTTAATACAGGGTGGCCAACTTAGAGGTATACAACTTTTTTTGCCGCCATTTTGTTTTGGCGCTATATTTGATAGTTATTTGATAACAATTATTTCGTGTAGATACGGAAAATTCGATATGGAGCTTTTTTCTATTGAACAACGTGTTTTAATTATCAAAACGTTCTACTCAAACGAATCTTCTATTGCGAAAACGCTGAGAAAATTGCGAACAATTTTCGGTAGAAATCACGTTCCTTCGCGGCTAGAAATAACTCGTTTGTTGAATAAATTTGAGCAGCATGGCATTGTAACAGATAAACCAGTTCTTTCTCGTGTTAGAAGAGTTCGTTTGGAGCAGAATATTGAAAGAGTCCGTGAAAGTGTAGCCGAAGATCCGACATTGTCTACCAGACGACGTTCTCAACAGCTGAAAATGAAGAGAACTTCCCTACAGACTATTCTCAAGAAAGACCTGGGTTTGTTCCCATATAAGATTTAGATAACTCAAGAACTTCAGCCTAGGGACCATGATCACCGTCGTAACTTCAGTAATTTTGTGATAACCCAATTGCATAACGACCCAGATTTTCATAAAAAATCATTATGAGTGATGAAGCCCATTTTGAACTCAGTGGATTTGTTAATAAACAAAATTCTCACTATTGGAGCGAAGAACAGCCTTTGTTGATCCACGAGCGACCGCTGCATCCACGTCGAGTAACAGTATGGTGTGGAATTTGGTCAGGAGGAGTAATTGAACCCTACTCTGAAGATGCTACGGGCGCTGCCGTAACAGTGAATGGAGATCGTTACCGTGAGATGATCAACAATTTTTTGTTACATGAAATTAATCAGTTGGGCTTAGAAAACATGTGGTTCCAACAAGACGGGGCCACATGTCATACGGTCAGAGACACAATCGAAATATTGAGAAGAATGTTTTCAGGTCAATCAATTTCAAGAAATGGTGACATTGATTGGCTCCCAAGATCACCGAATTTGACGGCCCCTGACTTTTCCTGTGGGGCAATCTAAAGGGACGTGTCTATGCTAACAAGCCGAGAAATGTTCAACATTTAAAACAGAATATCCGAGACGCAGTTAGTTGGATAGTGCCGGAAATATGCGAAAATGTGACGAGAAAGAGCTCACATTTGTCGCGCTGCTAGAGGTGGACATTTGGCCGATGTTATTTTCCATACGTAATTGCCAAGCCTAAATATAATAGTTTAGAAACAATATTTAGTAATTTCCATTTTATGTAAAAGTAAATTTATAAAATAAATTGTATACCTCTTAACTGGCCACCCTGTATGTAACAGACAATACTGGACTCTTGAAAACACGTGACTGAAGATCACTTAAACTAAAAACTACGCCACAATTCAGAAAAGTTGAGTTACAGTAAAGTATCATCTATGGGCTAGAGTTGGTACTAATGCTTGAAACGAAACCATTGCGCAAGTTATTTCCTTGAAGCTCAATAGATGGAGTTGGCGTAGAATGCCCCAACCCCATCTATTGAGCTTCAGCAACATTCGAAACATACGATATTATATCACGATATGATAGTGTGCGTTGGCCTTCGTTTATAATGTTAATATGTTGCTAAATGTGGAGCTCGTGACCAAATAATACCAGTAATACGGGCCCATCTTGGAAGTTAAGAAACGCTTGCTGGGCTCGGGCTGTACCTGCATATAACGAAGTTAATAGGAAAACTATCAGACCTAAGATGACTCGACCATCTGTATTTTACTCGCTTTCGGGCAAATCCCATTAAAAAATATTTAGGTCAAGTTCAAGATTATTTGTATAAAACATACTAGTTTGTTTTTGTTAGAACGTGGTCGGAACTATCGGTCAGCTTATCCGAATCGCACTTGGCGTTGTAGTTAACTACGGAACCCTACACTGCGCATGGCCCGACACGCACTTGGTTTTTTAGGGTTCCGTAGCCGAATGGAAAAAAAACGGAACCCTTATAGTTTCGACATGTCTGTCCGTCTGTCTGTCTGTCCGTCCGTCCGTATGTCACAGCCATTTTATTCCGAAACTATTAAGACTATACATGTGAAACTTGGTAAGTAGATGTATTCTGTGAACCGCTTTCCGATTTTAAGAGGAAAATTTAAAAAATATTTAAAATAAAGGGGGCTCCCCATACATGGAACTGAAACTGAAAATATTTTTTTTCATGAAACCTATACGTGTGTGGTATCTATAGACAGGTCTTTAAAAATGAAATTAAGGTTTCTAAAATGACTTTTTCATAAAGTTAATCGTTTAAAAGATATATGCTTCCAAAGTGGTAAAATGTGCGTGTGTCCCCCTCTAACTTCTATAATAATGAAGTGAAAAATCTAAAAAAAACATATGTTGTAGATCTTAACGCAAACTTTCAACCAAAATTGGTTTGAACGAGATCGAGTTAGTAGTTTTTGAGATACAGTATATTTTCTAAAACCGCAAATATAACTTTGTAAATCATACAAATACTATGAAAAACAAAGTTATTTGGTGTAGTTGTAAAAATTGTAAATAAGCTAGTTTAAGAAATTTGTAAGATTTTTGTTTTTTTTTTCAAATAAATATATTACGTATATTATATTTATTATAGTTACTACGGAACCCTTCATGGGCGAGTCCGACTCGCACTTGGCCAATCTTTTTGTCTTAATAGGTTCTGTCTATCCCCTTCTCTTTAGGTATGATGATTATCCGAAGGGAAGACCTGTGCCTCAGCAGTGGATATTAATAAGATGATTATGGTAAGTAAACGGTACATAGATGTACGAGGAAAACAAATTTGCTGTTTTTAATTGAAGAGTTCCATCACTTATCTCCGAAGATCTTCATCAGTACCTAATATGTTATAATTATACTAAAACCTTCCTTGTAAAATATGCTTTCAAACAACGAAATTGGATCAGTAGTTTATGAGAAATCGCGGACATGAATGTAAACATACATACCTACATACATACTGGTCCAATACAGAACCCAGTTTTTTGAAGTCGGTTAAAACTAAATAGCTGTTCGTCAGTCCCACATAAACTATACCACGACATTTTTTACCCCAGAACGCGGCGAAAACTATTCATTGGCTTGACACCGACTTCAGCCTAACTATTATTTTAAACGGAATTAGACAACCAATGAAAGAAACATTAAGGTAATTTTTCGTTTTGTAATGCAGTAGTTGAGGACGGCTGAACCGATTTGGACAATTCTTTTTTTGTTCGAAAGGGTATACGTCAAAGTTGGTCCCATTGTCACCAAATCAGGGTCTGATGATGGGATCCTGGAGAAATTGAGGAACTCTTCAAATATTATAGGCACACCTATAGTAATTTGAGTATTTTTTATAGTAACTTGTGTAGTTGCATTCTAAAAGCACCATTTGTGAAGTGGACCTGATGATGAAGACAACAGATGGTGACTGGAACTACTCAATTTATAAGTAGGAATAATAAGTATTTCACGGGTTCCGATTCGATTACTTGCATATGGTTATTAAGCACAATATGCTCATCACAATGCATATGGTAAAGTGAAGCTGATGGTGAAGTACCAGGAGAACTCCTCAACAATTAACGGCCCAGCATTGGTAAAAGCAATATTTTGTAAAAGCTTATAAGTAGTTGACATTTAGGCTTTTGTAACTTTTTTTTTTTTAGCGTGGTAAAATTATCAAGTAAGTCCTCTCACCCCGGGCAGGGTGGGAGGGACTGTCAGACTTTTACTGACTAAAATCCACGGTGTTCCTTCGATAACCCTTTACGTACCGGGGTCACGGTAATGGGATAAGTCCCACGACCCCGGCAGGCTTCGGCCCTCTGCAGAGGGGGCCTCGTCATGTTGCTGACGCTCTTTGAGGCGCGCGTGGAACACAACGCGCCGTCGGCCCGGGCATGGTCCATGGTCGGACAGCGAGTTGCCCTTTACTCGCTGTCCGCATGCCCGCGCCTACGGTGGCCGGAGATCGTCGGCTGACGTCCGACGCCGTGGGCGTCTACCACTGCGGTAGGCTTTTGTAACTAGGTAAATTATAAATCGACCAACTACAAAGAGTGAAATAAAAACTTTATACCAAAAAGTTAAACCGACTTCTAATAAACACTGCAAAGTGCGAAATAACTTTAATTTCGGTAGTCGGTGTCTTTAGTTTTGTATTTTCGTTTTTGGCAAATCGGTTTAATTTTTTGGTAAAGAGTTTTTTAAAATGAAAATGTTTCAGTTGAGCATTCGGGTTTTTTGGTTTTTTTTTTAAATAACTGTTTTTATTTTCAGCTTTTTTACTAAATTGTTGCCTTAAATGAAAAATAGTGAAAAATCTCAATTTTTTTATTAAAGGTCTATGATGATACCCCACTTGACATAGTTTGTCGATTTTAGATTCTTATTCTTGAAAATATGGCGTCTGGTTGTCGTTGTGGTTATTTGTTTTTAATTTAATGTATCCAGTAAAACTCACGCCATCAAGACAAATCCAAGGACGTATCATTTATCAAAATCCGTTCACTGGTTTAATAGTTACGAGGGAACAAAGGAACGGACATACATACATACGCGGTAAAAATAAGGTCAACGCGACACGCCGATATTGGTGACTGAGATGTTTGGTGAAAACACCGAACAAGTAGGTTATTTTTTTGGTTAAATGATTTTTAATTCCCTAGAGAAAAGGAGAGATTTATTAGATTCCTCATTCTTGTTTAAAATTTTGCGTCATGATATTGACTGTCCTAAATTGTTGAGCCAGTTCAAATTCAGGGTACCCACTAAAAGCCCCCGAGCTCCTATAACCCCATTACGTCCTCCTCTTCGTAGAACTGTCCTTGGTGCTAACTCTCCTGTCCCCCGTCTATGTAAATTGTTAAATAGCTGCAGTGATCTTATTGATGTGCAATCTGACTCACTTAGCAAATTAAGAGGTATTATGTACAAAAACATGTAAATTATTTAATTATTTTTATTTTGATATTATATTAACTGTAATTATGATTTTATAATGACACTATTGTGATATTAATTTTAATTTCAGTAATAACTTTAACTTACGTTTAATTTAATGTTTTGATTTTAATTACTTAATTGAATTTTTGATTTTTATATAACAATATTTTGATTATGGTTTATATTTCAAATTTCGATTTGAATTATGATTGTGGTTAAAGACTTATTTGTGCTCAGAGTAATTAAATATGTACTTATCTAATTGTACAATCAAATCAATCAATCAATTGTGCAATCATACAACTCATATGTAATGCATGATGTGCTTACCTATAAGAAATTGATACACTTGTCCTTAAATCTACTGAAAGTTATCATATATTTGTATCAGTGTATTCAATTGTTGGTGAGCCAAATAAATAAAATAAAATAAAAATAATTGAAGAGTTCAATTGAAAAACGTTCTCATAAGATCTTTATAAGAACCTGATGTGTGATAAACTAAAACCTGCCTTGTAAAATATGCTTTCATAGAACGAACACTAATTTTTGAGGAAATCGCGGTCATATAAACATACACGCCTACTGATCGAATATAGAACTGCCTTTTTTCAAGTCGGTTAAAAATAAATAGCTGTTCGTCAGTATCACATAAACTTTAATTCAATTCAGTAAGCTGACATAAGCTAATGTCACTTTTTAAAATAATGATACCATATTTAACTTAATAGTGATGGATTTAATCAATCGAATAATAAATAAGCGATTTTTAATCGTGACAAATATAAATAAATGATTAAATTCACACTATTATCACTTATTTTTAAGTAGTGACTATATTTTATTACAAATAAATCTATTTTTATAAAAATTATTAATATCTTACAAAACATGGTAAAAGCCACTCTTTTACAAATCGTTTCAGGTGATGAATATTTTAATAAATTTTCTTTTTGTAACAATACAAGGATGTTATCCCTCACACACAGGGATTTAAAGTTCAGGGAGACGTCAGTCGGGTCAGCTAGTCTTTTATATTTCTTACTTTTCAATTGTGTCGTTAATTACATCTACTCGACCAACCGATATTGATGTCTGTCCCTCGAGATCGGTTCATAATTGCATGATAACCATATTCTTAAACATTTTTTTCTTCTTGTTTGTTACATTCTTTGTTTCCCAGACACATCGCCGCACCCATGAGATCATCAATAATGGAGAGGCTCCACTATAACTAATGGCTTCATACACGCCGCAATTATTTATAAAGTTTAAACACTGTTCGACTGTTTTTATTCATTTAAGGATGTTCCATATATGGTTTTCACGTGGAATCAAAATCGTTGGGAGAGAGAAACGGATATTTTGAATATGGAAATGAAAGCAAAATGTCTGGCAAAAAGTTTATTTAGGATTAATTGCTTCAAGTAAGATAAGTTGTAATAGTTACTTTTTGATTTGATTTATAAAACTACTTTTCCAGGATCTTCTGATGTTCAATTTCCTAAAATATAAAAAAAGCGTGGACCGATGCTTAGATACACTAGCATCGATGAAGTATTGCAATGTCATTGTGGCGTGGTCTGTGGTGCCGGAGGCTGGGCTGGCGGCGCGGGGGCGAGGCGGCTAAGCGCGGCGCGCAGGCGCTCCATGTCGCGCTGCTGCAGCTCCAGCTCACGCCGCAGCTCCTCCAGCGACAGCAGCAGCGCCAGCCGCCGAGACTCTTCATCCAATTCCTGCGGACCAACCTAACTCACTACACAATTGCCGTGAACCCACTCCACACACAAGCTCAGCTGGAGGTTAACAAGATCACTAGTAACTTGAATTCGATCCACATTACCAGATCTCTTTTTGAAAAAGAAAAAAGAATCAGCGTTCTATTGTATGGCTGGTTGGACTAAGAGATTATCAACAACAGTATGTTGCATTTTACCCCACTGCGCGACGCAAAGGTGGACCCATGTTATTTTTATAATCATAATATGTATGTTAAGGCTTGTATTCATGCCAATAACCTTGACCATTTGGGCGGAGCTAACGACCCCTCTCCGCGCGCCACTCCGCGCAGCTCTCCGCTACCCGCATGCAACAGAAAAGAGAGGCGCGCTCGGCCCGCTCTTGCGCCGCCAGCATGCGTCGTCGCTTCACCTAGTCTCGGCACAGAGTATCGAAATCACAGAAGGTCAAGTCATCGTGAAAGTTAAATTCATTTTTATTTGTACCGCATCAAAAGTGGTCAAATTTTGTTTTTATTTATTATCTATTGATATAGATGCACTTTGAGTATGTACTGTAGAAACTATACCTCTATTATAGATCAGCCTGGCTCGAAACATGAGGTAAATCACTTGATGTATCTTTTAAACTAAATTATATATAAATAAAAATTAATGGATAAATGTGTTGCTAAGCGCAAAACTCAGGAATGGCTGGACCAATACGGATTTTTTTTTTTCGAATATTCGTTATAGTCTGAGGAAGGTTTCTATTAAGAGAAAAATGGTAGGTAGGTAGGTAAGGTAGGTATGTAGGTAGGAACTTAGAGTAAGGTAGATAGGTAGTATAATTATTACTAGTGTATGTCATATTATTTGTTACATTTTTTATAAACAAATAGATTATAACTAAAATTCACTGAAATTTAACTTTCTTTCAGCAAGTATTTTTATTCTTTTGGTTGGTTGAACTTCTTCATCCTCATTTATTTCTCCGTGTTCACATATATTTATTTTTAGAAATTTATAGCCATATAAAATCTTGTTCTATGTTTTCTTTTCGTCCTTCTTCGTTCTCGTTTTCTTCATTTTTCTCATCAATCTATTTTTCTTTCCTTAGTTCTATTTCCTCTATTATCTTAACTCTGTCTCTCTATCTCAACTGGCGGCTTCGTCCGTACGAAGAGAAACCGGTGCATATCGGCTCAAGCCAGGCCTCGCTCAGACGAAGCGCACACACGCGCCTTGCTTGTAGTAGTGTACCTATCATAGCGCAGTTGTATGAAGCTTACCCTCTGTCCGTTTACTCTGTGCTATCTACTTTTATGCGAGGTAAATAAAGTGATAGTTTATAATGAAATATGTAGATAAAACTTTAAACTTACCTTGATAATAAATGTATACCCTTTTGTTTGTAATATTTTTTTAGACCTCTTTCATTCGTTTCTGCTTATTCCCATGTTTTACAAACTAAATTTAAACACTACTAAAACTGTAAAATACTATGAGTTTATAACGCTAACACTACTTATAGATACATAGAATACTCTTTAACTTATAAACAAGAATCAGAAATAAAACTTTTTGACGAATCGAAAGTCAGTTCTATTTTTTTATAATAAGTTTCATTTCACGCTGTTTAGTGGGTCAGTTTGTAATTTATCTAGTTACAAAAGCCAAAATATCAACTACTCATCACTTTTTACAAAATATTGCTTTTCCCGGTGCAGAGCCGTTAATTTTTGAGGAGTTCTCCTGGTACATCACTATCAGCTCTACTTCACCATATGCATTGTGACGAGCATAAAGTGCTTAACATCTATATTCAAGTAATCTAATCGCAATCCACGAAATACTTATTATTGAGTAGTTTCGATGGCCATCTGGGGTCTTCGTCATCAGTTCCACTTCCTCAAATGGTGCTTTTCGAGAGAAACTAAACAAGGTACTATAAGAAATACCCAAAACGCTATAGTTATGCTTATAATATTTGAAGAGTTCCCTCGATTTCTCCATGATTTCATCATCAGATCCAAACGTGACGACAATAGAACTAACTAGAATGTATATTCTTTCAAACAAAAAAAGAATTTTCCAAATCGGTCCAGCCATCTGCGAGTAATGAAGTAACATCATAAAAAAAAGTTCAAGACGAATTGAGAACCTCCTCCTTTTTCTAAAGTCGGTTAAAAAGTTATTCCACTATTTACAAAATTAATTTTTGCAGTAATATTTTACAATATTATTTCGTAGTGCTTGAGCTCTCGCAACGCGACGTAGGTCCACCTAGCAACACGATGCGCCCCGCACTGAATTTGTGGACGAGTGCGGAGGTGATGTAAACGCAGTCTTTAATTGGACGCATTTTTAATTTATTGTAATAAAAATAATACATATTTGTAAAAAGTAACAAAACCAAATCATTTTCATTTGTATTGCAAAGCAGTAGTATATTTTTTTATACTCTTTTGATAAGAAATTAAGGAGTAAAATGGTTTCATCTCAATGATTTGGAGGTGATTTGGCATTTTTTTTTCTTATTATGTGATACCGATAGAAAAATTGTGGCTAAACCAAATTACGGTTCATATCATGTAGATTACTAACAATTTTTTTCAGATGTAATTTCTCTGTAATTGCCGACGAAAAGTTGCTTCATCTGAATGCTTTTTTCAAGCTTTTTTCGAGAGAGCAGCCTTAATTGGGTCTGCCCGCTTGTTACTTTTAAAAATAAAAATGTGCTTGTTTCTTGTAAAAATATTTTAGATTTTTAAATTACTTTCAATTTCTTTCGATGTTTTAATTTGTATTCCAAAGACACTTAAAACACCGTGAGTTTTACGAACAAACTGACTGACGCTGCTACAGCCCAGTGCACTGAGAGAAATTGGCTTAGCAATTTGAACAAGTTTGACTTGTAAAGTGGTTATTTGTTTGAAATAAAATTATTTTGGTCAACGGAAACAAACACAATGTTGATAATACAAATCGATTTTGTACAAAGAACAAGATTAAACTTATTGAAAGTTATTTAGTTGAAACAACCAAACATTTGTTTGAAACAACATGCTTCTTATTGCTTTGATAAAATCGACTTGTTTAATCAACCAAAACATAAACTTGTAGCATTAACAAGTTGATATCACATTAAACCAACAAGACTGTTTGATTATTTCAACATTATATCTTGTTGAAACTTCATTACGTAACTTGTTAAATGCTATCTTGTTAAAACAACAATCACAAAATAGTTCCGTCGAGCTCGATAGATGGCGTTGCCCTGTTTAAATTCGCGCTATCGTTTGCTTCACTTGGTTCGTACATATAGTGCGGAGGTTTACTCAAAAGACCCGGTTAAGTAGACTCACAGCCTTAGTGTGCTGATCTACAAGTGGCCCTACTTAAAAAAAAAAAAAAAAAAAAAAAAAAACTCAAAAGACCGGTTAAGTAGTACATTAGCCGTATAGAGCTAAACTACGAGTGGCCCTACCTAAAAAAATAAAAAAAAATAAAAAAAAATCAAAAGACCCCCGCCCGATCACTATGTTTGGCAAGCCAATCCCTTGGGAAAAGCGAGCCAAATACTTAGGTGTAATCCTAGACCAGTTCCTAAATTTCAATGAGCACATAAAGTTGGTTCGTTCGCGAGCCGCTTTCGCTCTCGGTAGGCTTCACAACATACTGAATGCACGCAGTAAGCTCTCCCTCAGATGTAAAATCCGAATTTTCACGACGTGCATACGTCCCATCATGACATACGCCTGTCCGGTGTTTGCTCAAGCCAGTCCCAAGCAGATCCATAGGATACAAGTCATTCAGAACCGTTTTCTCCGAAAGGCCACGGGCGCGCCCTGGTTCTTGAGGAATGAGGATCTCCACGTAGACCTCAAAATCCCGACTATAAAGCAAGTGTTGAAACGCATGTCAGTGCGTTACTTCACCTCTGCGGATACCCACACAAACCCCCTGATCGTATCGGCCGCCCGATACAGACCCTCCAAAATTTCTCGGGTTCGTCGCCCGCGTAACGTCCTAGACGAGCCCGACGACCCCACCACCATCCGACAAGAGAGCAGTAGGGAAACTAGCACTCTAACTAGAAAACACAAACACAAAACGCGTTCCGTATTCCGGCCTCGCCGACGAGGCCCATCGCGACGTCCGCGTACTTGTAACGGAAATCCTCCCCGACCTTTGCCAAACGAGCCAGCCCGCGATGCTGAGCCAGTAGCAATAAATACTCCCTTAAATAATATTATGACCCAGCCTGTCCCTTTGCTGCCCTCCCCAAATGACCCCGCTATGCCGAGGCCTTTACTCCACAGGGAGTGCCCTTAGCGTGCGGTCATTAGCTGTAAGTGTATTTTAGTTTGTAAGCCCTGGCTGGGGGCCTTTAATTTATTAGAGGTCACCACAGGACAGACCGGTTAAGTAGACGCACAGCCTTAGTGAGCTGATCTACGAGTGGCCCTACCTAAAAAAAAAAAAAAAAAAACTCAAAAGACCAACGACCTCCCAATGCCGAGGCCCGTACTCCACAAGGAGTGCCCCTTAACGTGCGATCTTCAAAATGTAGCCCTGGCTGTGGGGGCCTTTAAATTTAGAGGTCACCACAGGAGCGCCCGGTTAAGTAGTAACTAGCCTTAGTGTGCTGAACTACGAGTGGCCCTACAAAAAAAAAAAAGCTACAAAAAAACAGGTTTCGATATAAGAATTTCATCACAACATGTGGAGCATGTTAAATCTACTTGCTAAACTTGTAAAAACAATCGGAAAATGTTAACGTAAATTCGACCTGACGTAACGGAGAAATAACATGATACGTAGCTTGTAGGATCAACAAGTTACACTTTACAAGATCAAACTTGTAGATTCAACCAAACAGCACGTAGGCGCTATTTTAACCCGAAAACTTGTTGAAGTAACGTGAAATCTGGTTGTTTTTTTTTCTCAGTTCAGTGTGACATTCGCCAATAATACCTGATCTTCCTGCTTCTGCGCCTGTCTGTTCACTTCAAACAGCACGATGAGTCCTCCGAGGCCGAACACTGCCACCTCACCTAGCAAACAACAACATTATATTATTAGGTTCTGCTCGCAGCTTCGACCTCATGTACATAAATACACTTCTCGTCAGAAAAATCGAAACACCTTGCAAGTTTATGTTTTGTAAGGATTATCAGAAAAATGTGTATATTTCATTGAGGTAATATGTACTACGTACTAGAGAAGCCAACACACATCACTACTGCGTTGCGTTCAAGTGCGGTCTATTGACTGCTCTTCCCTTAGACGCTTGTCAGATCTTGAGCGCATAAGTCATTATTTATTTTAAAGGAAAAAAACGTTCAAACGCATTAAATATGCCATCGTGTGTTTTATGATATTGCACTAATAGTTCAGTTAATATGGCGAAGTGCAAAGGAATAACTTTTCATCGGTGAGTAACTAGATATTCATTTTAAAATATAATTTGAAAAAATATATTTGGCAGATGCCATGTTTCATAGACTAAAAATTAAGATGTGACAATTTGTGTAATAAGCGTAGGTAGATTATTCTACCTACGCTTATTTATTTTAATAATTTATTTTTATAATTCGAATTTGAATTTGAATTATAAAAAAACGAATAACAAATTCTGACAGTCATTAAAATGCGAAGTGTGTGTGGATAGTTTAAGTACATCAGAGAGGCTGCCACATCATAAACTAATTAATATTAAAGATATGGGTCGTCGTCGAGAAGACGTCTATAAAATATGTATCACCACGGAATCTATATCTATCTATACTTATAATAAATCTGTAGAGAGGTCAATTCTGTACATGAAATATATTTACAAAATAACTATCAGGGGGTGATTAGGGATCGATACTGATACCAAAAATGCAATCAGTAAAATTTTTGTCTGTCTGTCTGTCTGTCTGTCTGTCTGTCTGTATAACCGTTATAGAAACAAAAACTACTCGACGGATTTTAACGAAACTTGGTACAATTAATATTCATACTTCTGAGCAGGTTATAGTATACTTTTCATCACGCTACAATCAATAGGAGCAGAGCGGTGAAGGGAAATGTTGGGAAAACGGGAGAAGTTACTCCATTTTTTAAGCTTCCGTCGCGTGTGCAACCATAATGGTTAAAGCTACACAGAAATCATTTATGACGGAAATGTTCTCCTTAAAATTATATAAAAAATATCCCACGACAGCATATATCTATCTTTTATGGTTGACTCACAATAACACGTGTAACTCCCGATAGCTTAGCAGTTCGAAGCTTTCTGATTATTATTCTGCTCCGAAATTTAAAACCACCACAACTTTGCAATGGAACTCGGCTAAAAGTAACCCAGTTGCAACAAAATATAATCGAGGCTCAAATTTTAACAGGTTGCGGTGCAGGAGAAACCGTCTTTATTCCCAGAATTCCCATAATAGCAAATAATTTTCCATTCCAATTTAAAAGAACGCGATTCCCAGTATCGGTGTGTTATGCAATGACAATTAATAAGGCTCAAGGGCAGACTTTTCGTGTTGCTGGAGTAGATCTCGGTGTCAGTTGTTTCTCGAATGGTCAGTATGTCGCTCTTTCCCGGGTTAGCAGTTCTAGAAATCTTTATGTTCACGTGCCGGACGGGTCAACTTTCAACATAGTTTACCTGGAAGCTTTGCGCTGAAGTATTGTCGTTCTATAGGTACTTAAGCCTCATGTGAACATGATCTAAATAATATTACCAATATTATTATTAATTATTAATTAACTTAATAACACACAAGGAGTTACACGCTGACGGAGTCGCGGGCACAGCTATTAACAATAATATTGTGCGGTTCGGTATTGCGATATTTTTCAACAGTATTATAGATTGACATATAATATTTCCCTACTAAATTACGAAAGTTAATCTGTGTGTTACATCAAAATCACTGAACCGTGAGGAAGGACATAGGCTACTTTTTTTACGAAAAACGACGGAAACGTGGACGAAGTCGCGGGCAACAGCTATCTATGCTAATAATATAAGGCTGAAGAGTGTGTTTGTTTGTTTGAACGCGATAATCTCAGGAACTACTGGTTCGAATTGAAAAAATATTTTTGTTTAAATAGTAAATTTATAGAGAAAGGCTATATATAGGCTATATATCATTACGCTAAGGCCAATAGGAGCGGAGCACCAATGAAGAATGCTTCACAATCGGGGTTAAATTTAACGTTAGCCCAAAGTAACTATTCCACGCGGACGAAGTCGCGGGCAAAAGCTAGTCTATAATAAGAAAACTTATAAAACAAAGTGGTGGAATCAATCTCTCTACCAAATACTATTCTAGTTATATTACTGTTAATACTTTGAAATATTTTATTCAGAAGGAGTATTCACATCTTTGCTTCAACATTCTCTTGATCAACCAAGCACTTTAAATCACCGAACACATTTGATACGCGCCATCATTAACAAATACACAACCATTCGCTTGAAACACGAAGCTAAAACTGATCAGACCAGTAATTATTTATCGAAACGGCAAAAGTTAACTAAACTTATATTGTTCAGGCCTCAGGGGTGACTAAATAAACATAATTATGTATATTATACAAAATATACATGTCAGTACAATAAAAATAATTAAAAATAAACTTAATACATGTCTATATGCGTCAGTTTGTATCTAATAATCGTTCCAGATTGATTGTTATTATTACTGTTAATTGAATGTGCAGTTTTCTCGTGGTCCTAGTAGTATGTAATGTAACTCTCTTCCAATAAACAGTAATAATAATAATCAATTTGAGAACGTGAGACTCTCGAGTCTCATTTTAGATGTAATTTTTTGTTGGTCTATGTGTCCTCCACCCATACATATCACATTCGACGTTTCGAATTTTATATGTTTTTAGTACTTGTAACCGTGTTTCATTATATAAATATACAAAAACAAAAGTTTGTTTCATTTTAAGTACTTTTAGGTTAAATTCAATTAATTAAACGCTCTAAACCTCTTCCGTGATTATCTCACAAACCGTTACCAACGAGTTAAGGTAGACAACTACATCAGTGACGATGTCAAGCTAACCTTTGGCGTACCACAAGGCAGCGTACTGGGGCCTACCCTTTTTCTTCTGTTTGTTAACAGATTGTGTCAGCTGTCAATCCCACACTGCCAGATACTTGTATATGCAGATGACACTGCGCTTATCGTGAGTGGAAAAACATGGGAATCTACTCACCATGCAGCTGAAAATGCTCTTGCCATAGTAATGGATTGGCTTTCATTAAATCTACTAACGCTAAATGTCTCTAAAACACACTTTGTCCCTTTTTCAGCGAACACTGCTACACAACCTAGTATGCCAGACATTCGAGCCCATAGTTGTCACTCAACACGAACTCGTTGCAGTTGCCCTAGTATAAATAGAAGCTCTTGTGTTAAATATTTAGGCGTGCACATTGATAACACATTAAGTTGGCACAAACATATCAGCGTGACAGTTACGCGTGTTCGCAAACTATTGTTTCCCATGAAAAAACTAAGAAGTATAGTTGACGACCGACTGCTTAAAACTGTTTATTTTGCCTTGGCTCAGTCACTTCTTACCTATTGTATATGTGTCTGGGGTGGTACATTTAAAACGTATTTACTTCGCCTTGAGAGGGCCCAAAGAGCTGTCTTGAAAGTCATGCTTCACAAACCTTACCTATACTCGACTACCCAGCTTTATAAAGATATATCTGTACTTACTGTCCGACAACTCTGTGTACTAAACATCACTCTACGTGTACACTCATCATTGACCTATGACCCAAAATTATTAAAGCAAATTAAACGGCGTAAAGATCCTGTATGCCCGCTTGCCACCGCCAAGATTGCTCTGGGGAGGAGAAGCTATCCGTATCTTAGCACTCGTCTTTATAATAGTATTAATGAAACCTACAACATATATTCTTTACCGAAATTTAAATTTAAAGCTATAGTTAGTTGTTTTCTTCAAAAGTTAACCTACAATGAAACTGAAGAATTTTTTTACAAAAAAGGCCTATTAACATTCTATTAACATTCTATATGATGACATACAAAACATACATACACACCCCCTCACATACACCCACAGATCACCCACACCACAACAACACATTCACTCTCATCACACCCACACATACACCCATCCTTTCTTTGCTTTTTGTTTATTTTAGTTTAATAATATAAATTATAATATAAGTTAGTTGATTTGTAGTATTAAGTTAAACTTTGGTTGTATATTTAAAGAAACTGCCACAAAAATGTAAAAAACTGTAAAAGGAAGGCGCCTGTGTCTGTAACACAGTGTATACTAGCACAGACACAGACGTACACTCTGTCTCAAAAAATAGCATTGTTCCTTATAAAATGTCGATTTTGTTTTGTTTTTTTTTTTCTATTTATTGTGATGGACCAACTGTATTTGGCTTTTTGGTAATAAAGTTTTTATTATATTATTATTATTTTATTATTATAATTAATAAAGTATGAAAAAAGAGTGAGAATGAAGATTGCTAGGTATAAAGGTATGTCACTTCTGTAGTCAACAGTTTAATCTATATAAGGCCGTGCGCGCACTGCCTTGCGGTGGCCGCAATTGCGGTAGTTCTACCGCACCGGTAGAATGACCGGGGCCACCGGTGACTCTACCGCACGCGTTTATTCCACCGCAGTGCGCGCACTTCTATGACACTCCATACTTCACAGATTTTGCGTTTCCAAAACGCAACGCAGTGCGCGCACGGCCTAAGTGACATGTCATAGCAGAACGTTGAACGAAAAGCGTAAGCGCTATGTAAATCGCGGCGCTTCCAACCTTTTAGTCGCGAGAAAACTACACCTTAGAAGCGCTCTAGCGCTGCGTATTTTAATTGTTTTGTTATACGACTAATTATTGTTTAAGCGCTGCAGCGAACTTTAGTTTAAACTCTTGCCAAAATGGAACATATCCTTTGCTTAGGATAGCTCTTCTAGTACGTAGTACATATTACCTCAATGGTATATTTAGGAATATATGTATGTCAAATGTCGCTTAATAGAGAATAACATGAGGTTTTCAAATCCTAATGTTAATGTTCTAAATCCAAATTAAATTTTCAGAGGTTTCGTATTTTGTTTAACAATTCATCTTTACCCTGTATGGAGCATGAAGGAAATTGATAAAACAACACAGGTAAATGAAAAAAGCTAAGAAACTTTTATTTAATGACCTGTATTCCCTCCCCGAGCTCTTATTACTGCTTCTATTCCAGGTGCTTCATTGACTGGATGAGAGTCACGATCAACTGTTGTGGCATTCCATTCCATTCCTCTTGGATCGCATTTTGCAGCTGGTTAAGTGTTTCTGGGGCAGAATCTGTGTTCAGTCGGATTCATGTCCGGGCTTCTTGCGGGCCATTCCATAATGGAGATACCGACTTCGGTAACATAATCTTGTACGACGCTCGCGGTACCGTGTAAAACCAAACACACCCAAACACTGTATCTTAAGATACAGTGTTTTGGATTAACAACGCTCATTCGATTTATTTTAGCCTGTTCTATCGTCCTGCATTCACACATTTTTTACTTTGTATGAAATGTTCTGACATATGACTTTGCTAATAATATATATTTACTTAAAATACAGTTTTACTATTACAAAATACGGCAACTTAATATACCGTGTACTGCCAAAATAATTTTCGCGCGTTGCAAGATACAGTGTTTTGTCAAAACAAAGTAGCATGCTTGCGCGTTGCGGGTGCGCCAATCAGGAGCGAGAACCGGCGGCAATCTCAATGGTTATTGGATGACTGATGAATTGATCCAAGACTTTAAAGTTATTGTGTAGAAGAATATATGGAACCATGTAGTTGGTCTCATTTGCGTAAGATGGTTAAAGAAATGAAAATTTCTTCTGCAGAGCTAGTGCATGACATGTACAAAATGTAAAAAGTATTACGAATTAGCTCATAAGTCAAAGCCACTTCCTTATAATTCTTTAGGTTTTGTACAATACAAAAAGACGTAGCTACAAAACACGGAAGTGGCTGTGACTAACTCAAAAAGATATGATCGTCTTTTCAAAACCTTGTCTTTTGCTTTGAATATATGATCTAATTACTTAGTTTATTTTTTATGCACCTGCCATGTTATCTCTTCACCACCCATGGCTGACTGGTAGAGAATGCCTATGGCATTAAGTCCACCTTTGTACATTTTGTGTTGCATAAAGTTTTAATAAATAAATAAATCTAGAAGGCTTCCATGGTTGCTAATGATTATGGAAAGAGAATATAAACAAATACATTTCTTGAAAAGAAAGGATGCACAAAACCTTTTAGTGTAATTGCAAATGGCAAACCAATCTACTCCATTCATTACCTACTAATTTTGGTGTACTTGGCGCTAAATTAATTTTGATGATTAATTATTATGTAAGTTCATAAAATTATATCGTCCTATTAGTTTTCTATTATCTTCCAGTTTTTATATGAAACTATAAGACTGATTCTGTTGCCATAATAGTTAAAACATTATTTTACAAACTTTTTGTAAAATATATACCTAATTGTGAACCGACGAGTATTAATTCTAACTCGATATTTTATTTTTCAATACATATGATTCGGATTTTTTATTAGATGGAGTTTATCTAATAAAAAATCCGACTGCAAATTCCTATGATATATTTCTAGGCCCTGTTTTATCAAGTCAATACACTGTAACTCTAAAACATACAGTGTATTGTCATAACAATTTCTCCATTTGCTTCCGACGACTATTATGGCAATTCAAGTTATTTGTTGTGTATATTCTATTTGTATATGAAACCTAGCGGGCTTCGAAAAACAGAAAAAATCTATTTTGCTCAATTTCTCAAATTATGTTTTTTGTAGTTACAGTACAATATGAAACCCTTGCCAATAAAATGTGAATAGGGCATCACGTGAGGCTTAAGACACTGTTCGATGTACCGATGACTGTTTAGTGCAGGCAGACGTGGCCCAGACACAAAGACAAGCTTTGTCTTACCGTCGGCGTTGATTCCTCCCCAAGCCGTCGACGAACCACCACCATAGCTGACCTTTTCTTCAATGCAGCATTGTGCAAAGCGTTCTCCTTCTCTTTTGTAGACCTTGATCCTTTCGTCGTTACCATACAGTATAATTTTACATTCATCAGAAAAGAGGACTTTGTTCCACTGGAGGTATGACCAATTTAGGTGCTCACGTGCAAAGTTAAGGCACGCTCTTCGATGGTCTGCAGTTAATTTCGGCCTATTTGCTGGCTTGTGCGGTACCAGTCCACGTTCCTTCAACCGTCTTCTAATTGGAGAGTCTAATTACAGCCACTTTACGTACAACATGAAGCTGCTGCTGCAGTTGTAAAGCATTAAGCGTTTGTAGACTCTATGAACAGACGACAGGCTTAGATGCAATTTAGAACAAAATTAAGGTTCTAAGTTGAGCTACGCGATATTTGACAAATGCTTGCACTGCTTGGACGAGCCTGCTCAAATCTGTTTGATTCTGTCCTCTAAAGGGCGCCACAGACATTAACCTACATGGCTCTCATATGATTTGATCACTATAGATTGTCTGGACTTTAAAAGAGACGTTGACCTCTGAGTTTGTTTCAGTGTTTCTTCTCAGAGTAGTCAGTTAGGAAACACTGGCCTCATCTAGTTTACATTTACGAAAAAAAAAAGACGTGTAAAAGTGTTATTTATAA
This sequence comes from Tholera decimalis, assembly GCA_943138885.2. Classification (NCBI taxonomy): domain Eukaryota; kingdom Metazoa; phylum Arthropoda; class Insecta; order Lepidoptera; family Noctuidae; genus Tholera; species Tholera decimalis. The sequence continues at coordinate 48,288,913 of OW964553.2, forward strand.
CCTATTTGCAAAATAAACATCATTATTTCATTATTTCAATCTTTCAGCCACAAGACGCTGACTAAGTCCAGACTCCAGTAGGCAGTAATGCCACCACTTGGGCGGCTTCTGCGGGTGAAGTATCCATAATTATGTTTTAGAAAAAAAAAACTTTTTCAGACGTCCCAAAGTCACAGTAAACAAATAAAGAACAAAAAGTTTTAAGATAAGCGCAAATTTTTAGTTTTCAAATGTGAAATGTTCTCCAACTCTAAACACACATATGTATGTCTCAAAATAGTGAATCATTTCATTTATATCCTATAAATGAAATTCTAATTTTGAATTTTCGCTTATCACTGTAATTTCCAAACCGCCAGCTATACATATAATGATGTGATTTTTTCCATGGAATGAAAACTCTTTTGTGTTAAATTAGGACAAAAACCATAAAAACCGAAGTGTTTTGACTTTTCTGATGAGAAGTGTATTAGTAGTAAAGGTTTTTTTAGGGTTCCGTAGCCGAATGGCAAAAAACGCAACCCTTATAGTTTCGACATATCTGTCTTTCTGTCTATCTGTCCGTCCGTCTGTATGTCACAGCCATTTTATTCCGAAACTATTAAGACTACACATATCAAAATTGGTAAGTAGATGTATTCTGTGAACCGCTTTCTGATTTTTAGAAAAAATATATAAAATTAAGGGGGCTCGCGATACATTGAACTGAAACTAAAAATATTTTTTTTCATAAACGTATAGGTGTGGTATCTATTAACAGGTCTTTAAAAATGACATTGAAATTCCTAAAACCACTTTTTCTTATAGTCAATCGTTTAAAAGAACTTCCAAAGTGGTAGAATGTGCCCCCCCCACCCTCTAACTTTTGTAAAAATGGAGTAAAAAGATTTAAAAAAAATATGCTGTAGATTTTAATATAAACTTTCAACGAAAATTGGTTTGAACGACATCGGGTCAGCAGTTTTTGAGATATAGCATATTTTCTAAAACCATAAATATAACTTTGTAGGTATTTCATACAAACACTATGAAAAACAAATTTATTGGCGTAGTTACTACGGAACCCTTAATGGGCGAGTCTGACTCGCACTTGGCCAATTTTTGTTTTCCACAGAAGGTCGTCCAGTTAGCTATATTAAATAAAAATTTAAAGATATTGGTTTTCCGCTTTTAGCGATAAGATCGCCCATTGTAACACCCTTTGCAGTTTTTAAGTCCTTATTTAATTCTGTAATGGTGTACAATAAAGAGTATATCTGTCTATCAATCCAATGTTGAAGTGACTACCGGTTGTGAAAGTGTATCGTGTTAATACATAGCCATTTACACGATACCAAAACACAAACAAATGCTTTGCAAAACTTTTGTCTGTCTATCTTACTGTTTGTCCGTGCCAATTTCTAGAACGGCTGAAACGATATTAATGGAAGATCAGATATAGTAGGTATGATTGTGCAGAACTCCATAACTTCAAATTCAATCAGATAAGTGAAACATTTTGGCTAGTTTTATTTGTGCATCTATTAAATATTGCCGTAAACGTTTCCTGAAGGCGTTGATAGTGTCGCTCGATCTAATTAGTGGCGACAGATTATTCCACACCTTTGATGCCGCATAGCGAAAACTACCTTTGAAAGCTACCGTATAGGATGGTAGCTTTCAAAGGTAGTAGGGCTTAGAGGAAAGTTGTTGTGAACACTAACTCTTTCCACATTCTCTTTTACTAGTGATTCAACTCAGCTTATTATACAGATAGTCCGGATTTTATTATTTGACCACGCCGTACAGAAGGCACGCCAGGTGCAGTTTCATTTTTAGAGAAAAATGTTTGTTAAGTAGCGGCATCACGTGACTTCTACGGGAAATGCTGTAACAAAACCGAGCGCAAGCTTTCTGCAATTGTTGTATGAGCTTATCAGTAGGAGCTAATAGGCGCGATTCGTACGTCAGCGTAGTTCAGTCTAGACAGGACGAACGTTTCCACTTTTTTTCACGTATATTTTCGGCCACATAAGGTCACATTTTGTATAAGACCTTTATAATAATAATAATATTCCACATTGCGCGCCTCATACACTCGCTCGAAGGGCTCACCATTAGCTTCAATGCTTTATGTCAAAAACAACAGGTAATCGAGCCAGCCGCTGTCTGCTGCCAAATACTAAGTATTTGGTCTTATTTGGGTTTAGTGAAAAACAGCGATTCGTTGAAGGTCTTCATTGAATTCCCTAATGGCGCTATAGTGTTGTGGTCTGGATGATATAATCTTACTCTTACTAATATTATAAATGCGAAAGTTTGTGAGGATGGATGGATGTTTGTTACTCTTTTACGCAAAAACTACTGAACGGATCTGAATGAAATTTGGTAAGTAGATAGTTGACATTCTGGAATAACACATAGGTTACTTTTTATCCCGAAATTCCCACGGGATCGGGATTTGCGCGGGAGAACCTTCCCACGCGTACGAAGTCGCGGGCAAAAGCTAGTAAGTATATAATTGGACACCATCAGCGTAAATATGGTATTTTCACTTTTTGATCTTTTTGATAAGAGCCGACCTAAGCCATACTGCCATCACTCAAACGCAGAACCAACCGCTGTTTCCTATCACTAAGATAGCTTGGGAACCATTTTATAGCTTTAAAGTCGAAACCGTAATAAATTAAGTTCGATAAAAGCAATGGAATATTATAGCGGCTAATGCCTGGGGAAAATCTAGTAAGACCAGTAATGTGCACATCCCTTAATGGGCAGATAATATATTGTCTGTGTCAACGTGTTGCCAGTAAATCAACACGTTGGTTTGATCCAGAAATAGCGTTAATTGGTGACTAACAATATTCTTCAGCACTTTAGATAAACAAGGATTACAGATTTTAGCCAACTCAATGGAGGCAATTTTCCATTGATCAGGAAAGTTTGTAGTCACTATTGACCTGTTTACAATATCCGTAATAACATTGAATATGTGTGACAGAGTTATATTACTTACTATTATTAAAGAACGTAAAGAATTTGAAAAACATCGTAAGAACCCGAGAGCCACCTGGAATCATTAAAACTATCTCAAATCTTCAGAAAAGTAAGGCCTCCGCCAGCGAGTTGTTTTCCATAACTCCAGATCCAACTCAATCACTTGATTCTGTGAACGACTTCTTCGCAAACGTAGGAACAAAAATGGCATCCAAAATCATGAACTCCCAAAATTATATATCTTCAAATATTTCTGACCCTGGTGCCCTAGAAGCACACCCTAACTCGATGGCTCTATTTGGCACGGACAACGATGAGATAGATTGTCTTATACGTGGACTACGACTAAATAGTGCTACGGGTTGGGATGGTATTCCCGCAACTGTGATCTATCGAGCTAGAAGCACCATTGTACCTGTGATTTGCCACGTTTTTAATGTTGCTCTTGCATCTGGAATATTTCCGGCTGTTTTCAAAAAGGCCATTGTGCACCCTATTTACAAGAGTGGAGATAGAAACAGTGTCAACAACTACAGACCTATATCTGTGTTATCTATCTTTTCTAAACTTCTTGAAAAAATATTGAACGGGCGTTTGCTGGATTACCTTAGCTCAAAAAATATACTCGCCAATAACCAATATGGGTTTAGATCTGGTAAAAGCATGGAAGATGCCATAATAGAATTCCTTGACTCAGTAGCTCAAAATCTAAACAACAAATATAAGTCTATGGCTATCTTCCTTGATCTTTCAAACATAACATAAACATAAAACATAAAACATTCTTTATTACCAGAAAGATTATATACTCATTACAATTGAAATTCCTTGACTCCTGAACTAGTTGTAAACTGTATGACAGGAGCCAGTGCATTCCGCTCAATAAAGTACCGTACAGAAAAAAAAAATACAAACTGGCAGTTATACAAAATGAAAAATAAATAAAGCTAAAAACTAAAGTAAAATACGAAATAAAAAAAAAACATCAAAAGCAGGTAATTTAACATGTCAGGATATTAAAATTACAAAAGCGTTAGACACTGTCTCTGTTCCGCTCCTTCTCACTAAGCTAGAAAAAATTGGTATAAGAGGCCTTCCGCTCAACATGTTTAAAAGTTATCTTAGTCGTCGTTCGCAAATCACTAAAATAGATAACCAGAACAGTAATGAAGCATATCTCACCTATGGAGTGCCGCAAGGTAGTGTCTTAGGACCTACCCTTTTCCTAGTTTACATAAACGAGCTCTGTAAACTTGATCTCACAAACTCCAAAGTATTTGCTTACGCTGATGACACAGTTATTCTGGTTCGAGGCAGTGACTGGAACGAAGTTCGTATTCAGGCAGTGGCAGCCTTACAGATAACTATGAGATGGCTCACTCAGAATTTGCTCACCCTCAACGTGGATAAAACAAAATTCATAACATTTAGTCCAAAGAAAGCGTCACAACCAGCGCCACCCTTCCGTTTGAGAGCTCATACGTGCCCTACAATGAGGGCTGCCACTTGTGGCTGTCCCGAAGTTATGCGCACGGATTCGTTAAAATATCTCGAAGTTTGGGTTGACAGTACGTTGACATGGAGTGAGCAAATAAATTCACTGGTTTCCAGAGTAAGTAAGTTAATCTTTGTTTTTAAAAACCTTAGATCTTCCGCACATTCCTCTACCCTAAAAACAGTTTACTTCGCTCTTGGACATTCTATTCTAACGTATTGCATTTCAGCCTGGGGCGGTGCTGGTAAATGTCTTATGTTGCGCTTGGAGAGAGCACAGAGGGCTGTCCTTAAGGTCATGGCCCATAAGCCCATTCGTTTCCCTACCAGCGAACTTTATGCTCTATGGAAACTACCAACAGTGAGGCACTCTTTTGTTTTGAGAACAGTGTTGCGGAAGCACTCGAATCTATTCTTTAACTCTGAGTTGAGTAAACGTAAGCGTAGACTTGACAGAGTCTGCTCTACAGCTAGAAGTAAACTTAAAGTTGTACGCCGGCAGTTCCTCTTCTGCAGTCCCGTGCTTTATAATAGAGTAAACGATGTTCTCAATATTTATCCATGTACCTCCAGGGAATGCAAAAGATTGCTAGACGAATGGCTCCACACGCTCTCGTATGAAGAATTGGAGAATTTAGTAAAGCCCTAATAATCTTCCTTCCGTAGACATGCATACCAAATACATGTGGCGTAGAGTGCGCTTGTGTGAGGATGCCATACAAACGCACTCTATACTAACACCTGACGAACACGCACTACACATACACTTATCACACCCACATGCACAACAATATTACACTCACCTAGTTTTATTCATTCTTATTATTATATTAACTTTGTTTTTAGTTTTAGTTTATAAGTAGTTAGTTTTCAATAGTTATTATTTTATGTTAAATTGTTTCCCTCGAATAATAATAAAATGGAACGCTGTCGTCTCCCTCTTGCAGGTGGGCGTTAATAGCTGCGACACAGTTATTAACTAATGTAGCTATTTTCGTACACAAAAATTTTGTAAAATGTATTTTTGTTCCAATAAAAATTATCTTATCTTATCTTATTACTCATGTCCAGGGTAATGTTGTCAAGGCCTTCAGCGTTACTTTTGAGGTTCTGCATAATACCTAAGCGAAATATCTGTCTGTTCCACTGGGGTGATTGTGAACGTTGCTTCACCGTATTTGTCATTATTAAAATAAGTCAAAAGGAAGAAGGGGTGTTCCCAGTGTACTACCTACTAACTTCACTATCTAGGCGTGCTTGGTAACAGAAGTTGACATAAATAAAGAATCGAAGAAAGAATCTTGCCACATAATTTAATTAAGTACCTACTTTAACGAAATCTAAGACAATGCCACAAAATTAAGAGAAAATGTGTGCTCGCGTTCAGAGCGCTACAGCACGTACCTACCAAGTATATCTGCGCCGGAGTCGAGTGCTGCCTGCTCGGACAAGGGCGGCAACGCTCGCGGCTGGCGCAGCGCCAGCGCCCGCAGGCGCACGCGCAGCTGCAGCGCGTGGAACACGCGGCCCGTGCGCACGCACACCGCGCGCCTGAACCACGGCCGCTCCACCGCGAACCTCTGCGCACACAACACTCATCACGCGCAGCCCCGCCGACACTACACACAGTACTGTGACAACAATGTGCGGTATTCTAGAGCTTAGCTAGTAGTTTGATCGATCAAACGCAGCACCTTGATCTTGTCGGCGAGAGGCTTGCTAAGCTGGCGCGCCAGCAGCGTGGCCAGCCGGAACAGCGGGAACTGGTCCGTGGGCGCCATCACTCGCGGCGCCGGCTCGTGCGTGGCCGTGCCCGGCTCGAGGGGCAGGTGAAGGCATTGAGGAGCTTGCGACTGGTATTTATGTGAAACTATTTATCATAGTTGGTGATTTCTTCGGGTTTTCAGTGTTTTAGGTTTTTGGTTTTGGTCGATTGAAAGGTATTGGTTCGATTGTGTCAACCTGTCAACCATAGACAATGTAAAAAGAAGTCGAATATGTGTAGACAAAAGCAGCGTAGAAATAGAATGTAATACACTACGTTTTAGCAGCAGAAAGAAAACAATAGATAGATAGATAGATATACTCTTTATTGTACACCATAACAGAATTAAATAAGGACTTAAAAAACTACAAAGGGTGTCCCAACTAGCAAAAAATAGTCTTAAAAATATCCCAAGACCATATTTTTTTCCAGTCTTATATCACTTATAGACATATATAAGTGTGGATTTGGGCGCACTTAATAAGTATATTCACCCTTACAATTGCCTTGTAATGGTCTCGCGACGTGTATTTTTAAACTTACAAAATTCTTGCTGATACTTTTATAAGGAAAAACAAACTTAGAAGTGACTTACAAGGGCATGCTTTAAGGGCAAATAACCTTAAAGTCCTCTTACTAATGCTATTTTAAGTGTAATATCGCTTGTAGTCCTCTTTGTGATCTCCTAATAAGAGTGTAAACACAAACCGCCGTGAGCTAAAGATAAACTTTACGAAAATATTAAAAAGTCGCGTAAAAACTTAAGTATTCTATTATTTTATTTGCCTACAATATGCTAGTGTGTAAGCTTAGTTTGTCACGCAATTTATGTGATTATTAGGTTGCGAAGTAGTTTTTCTCGATTATTTTGAAATTTGAATAACAGTATTTTCACGGGCATTTTCAACAATTTGTCTTTTATTATATATGACGGAGAGACAGCGTCGTATGTGTTTTTCCAAAAGTGTGACATCAGCTCAGCCGACGTCACGAATGTTCTCTTGGTGATCAGTCATGTTTGATTTTCAAATAAAAGCACTTGTTAATGTTACCGGAGACTCGTTTATTCAACTGACAGCGTAACGACTTGACAGAGAGGTCCGCACTGTCCAGCGGCTCGAACAAGAATGAATCTGAATCTGCTTCTAGCGTATTTTTTTTTTGTGAGTGACATCTCGCAGGTCAACCTCTGAGGTTGTCGGCTGCTTAACCGGGCTTGCCTGTGGTTGCCTTAATTAATAAATTAATTAAAGCCTCCAGCCAGGGCTTATTAAAAACTTACAAACTAGGCGACTACGTTACCCCGTTGGAAGCCGGCGCTGGAGTGTAAATGGAGGTTTACATTCTTTAGGAGCGCGACATCGAGGACATCGGGCCTATGGTTGTGGTCGTGTGGGTAGTGGGTGGGAGTCATCGGAGCGATGACGTCATAGTTTAGGGTCGCGCCTAGGTTATACACGATTCTGCCTCTGGCATTTGTCGTGTTGCTGTTCCAAGCGGGGTGTTTGGCGTTGAGATCGCCTGCTAGTAAGACGGAGTCACTCAGGCCAAAGAGAGTCGTGAGATCGCTGGTGAGCGCGATAGGATCGTCTGAAGCAAGAGACGCGACCGATGGTGGGGGATGGTAGGCAGAGATGATGGTTATCGGAGGATGACCAGTCATGCCTAGTCGACAGGCAGAGTACTCTAGGTGAGAGAGAGGCGCGGGTGGGGTCAGAGAGATGCAGTATAACTCCTTCCTATAATAAATAAGGGTACCGCCGCCGTGGCAGCGTGTTCTGTCATTGCGAACTAGACGGTAATTCGCAATTTTGGGGTCAGCACGGTGGGGTTTCAAAAGAGTCTCCTGTATAAGGAGGACGTCTAATTGGTGGTCGCGGAGGAATTTAGTTATTTCGGCGCGTTGGTTGAAAATGCCATTGGCGTTGAAAAAACCTAATTTGAGGGATCGAGGACTAGTGTGGTTTGTGCGTTGGGAATCCATTGGATCAGTCCATCGCATCCATCTGGTCGAGGCCTAGCACGACATCACTGTGTGTGCTGAATATTTGGCTGTACATTGCCGTCGTAATTTTGCCGTTATTCTGCTGCTCGGCAGCCAGAAGGGCATCGCGGAGAGACCTGGCTTGGCGGGTCATAAACATTCTATAGTGGCGCAGTAGAATCTGGCCGCAAGACTCGCCGTGCGCGACGGGTGAGGGATTGGGTGGTTGTTTGCCTGCAGGAGCAGCAGTGGTTTGAGGCTCGTGTTGGGGACTGGCTGTGGCCTCTGGAGCCACGGCTATAGGCAGGATGGGTATATCCATCAGTGCCTGCAAAGGTTTGGCAGTGGCCAAGGAGGGAAAGGCTTTTTCGTGGTTTAGCCTGTTCCACGGGGATGGTCTCTGAGGAGCGAGACGTTGGGGAATTTGAGAGGAAGGTGCCTCTCTTTGTTGGCGGGCGTTGGCGCGCTTCGCTAATTTAGGAGCGAGTTTGGGGGCTTTGGGACAGCCGCGGTAGTTTGCCGGGTGACAGGTCTGGCCGCAGAGAACGCAGCTGGGTGGTTCCGAACAGAGGGTTTGGTCTTTGGGCCGAGGGCAGTCCACAGTGCTGTGCTCGCCCAGATACTTGACGCATCTGGGAGTCGCATAGCAGTTGCTCTGCGCATGGCCATACAGTTGGCAACGGTGGCATTGTCCCACTGTTGCGGTTTTGTAGGGCTTTTCAATTGAGATACCGGATAGGGAGCAAATGGACTTAATCTTGAAAATCGGGTGATGACCTTCGGTTGGTTCACAAATGACAAAAACCATGTCGTACAATTCACCGCCTCTCGCTTTATGTAAGCGATGGACGGCGATCACTGGTATACCTTGATCGGCAAGGTCGTCTTTAATATCCTGTACTGGGATTTCTTTAGGGACACGTTTAATAGTAACACGAGTGGGCGTGTCCTCGGGGAAGGAGAAAGTGTGAAAGGAAATATTCCTTTCACGGAGGGCGCGATATAGTTCCCTATAGTCGTTCGACGTAGGGACGGTGACTTTAATGCCATTTTGGCAGGCACGGGCGTTTGTGTAGTTGATCTTTCGATCAACACACATCTTGGACACATCAGTCCATTTACCCTTGTCCTGGATTTAAAAGGGGGGCGGAGGGCATTGCTTCCTTTGGGCTGAGGAAGTTTGGGCAATCGGGCTGGGGGGACGACTATTCTGCGCGCGAGCAGAGGTAGTTGGGACGGGGCTAGCGGGTCGAACGGGCGTTTGAGTTGGGGACGGGGGCGACGCGGTGGTCTTTTTGGCCTTGCTGGCCTGGGAGGATTTCCCTTTCTTCCTCTTGCCGGAGGGAACGACTGTCGCAACCGACGGCCGGGCACGCCGCAATTGCGGCGGTAAGACCCCTCTTTGAGGAGTGGCTAGATCGGCGTCACGGCGTCCTGACCTACCGCATGACGCAGGTCCTCACCGGACACGGAAGTTTCGGGAGGTACCTGTGTCTGAAGGGAAAGGAGGAAACGCCTAGGTGTCACCACTGCGAGGGTCGCCCTGAGGACACCGTAGAGCACACGGTGCAAGACTGCCCCGCCTGGGCAGAGCACCGACGTGTCCTCACGGCGGCGATACGCGGAGACCTCTCGCGCCCGGCATTGGTCGAGGCCATGCTGCGGGGCGAGAGGGAGTGGGAAGCGGTCTCCTCCTTCTGCGAAGCAGTCATGCTTCCGAAGGAGGAGGCGGGCCGCGTGAGGGAGAAGATGGCGTCCTCCCTCCAGCCCAGCCGCAGTGGTAGACGCCCACGGCGTCGGACGTCGGCCGACGATTTCCGGCCACCGTAGGCGCGGGCATGCGGACAGCGAGTAAAGGGCAACTCGCTGTCCGACCATGGACCATAACCGGGTCGACGGCGCGTCGTGTTCCACGCGCGCCTCAAAGAGCGTCAGCAACATGACGAGGCCCGTCTGCAGAGGGCCGAAGCCTGCCGGGGACGTGGGACTCATCCCGTTACCGTGGCCCCGGTACGTAAAGGGTTATTGAAGGAACACCGTGGATTTTAGTCAAAGTCAAGAGTGAATAGGTTACTTCTAGGCAAGCGTGCTCCATCTTCGACCACATCATTACTTACCATCAGATGAGATATTGGTCAAACGCGAACCTATTATCAACAAAAAAAAAGTCGCTTTTGGAAGTAAGAAAAGAAATAGTCACCAAACATATTGCAGATTTCCTCGCCACTACTAGACGAGATGTTAATGATGATGTAAATTTAAGCACCGATGAGTAACAGTTAGTTTGTTTTTTAGATTTAACGTATTGCCAAAAAGCCCTAGGATTTTTAGTAATTGCCTATTTAATGTTTGCTAAACGGTTATTAAACATTTCTTCAACTTCAACTCTTGTTATGTGATCTTTGTGGAGAAGCTACCACAATTTTGTCAATATCACGTGTATAATTAAACATTTCTTTCTTCATATCTTTGGCCCGTTGACGCAAGGTACGAAAAGATTAAGAGTCCGGAAGAATTCCATATATTTTAAACTCTTGAATAAAATTTAGTCTTTTTAACCGACTTCAGCAAAAGGTTCTCAAGTCGTCTTGAACTTTTTTTATGTTACCTCATTACTCGAAGATGGCTGAACCGATTTTGAAAATTCTTTTTTTATTTGAAAGGGTCCCATTATTTAATTAGTCTTATTGTCGTCATGTTTGGATCTGATGATGGGATCATGGAGAAATCGAGGGAACTCTTCGAATATTATAGGCACACCTATAGCGTTTTGGGTATTTCTTATAGTACCTTGTGCAGTTGCTTTTGAAAAGCACCATTTGAGGAAGTGGAACTGATGATGAAGACCCCAGATGGCCACCGAAACTACTCAATAATAAGTATTTCATGGATTGAGATTACTTGAATATAGATGTTAAGCACTTTATGCTCGTCAAAATGCATATGGTGAAGTAGAGCTGATGTTGATGTACCGGGAAAACTCCTCAAAAATTAACGGCTCTGCACCGGGAAAAGCAATATTTTGTAAAAGGTGATAAGTAGTTGACATTTTGGCTTTTGTAACTAGATAAATTACAAACCGACCCACAAAAAGCGTGAAAAAAAATGTTTAGCAAAAAATAGAACCGACTTCTATATAAAAACACTACAAAGGCAAAAATAACTTTAATTTCGGTATTCGGTGTCAGTTTGTCACTTTAACTTCGGTAGTGTGTGTATTTTTGCCTTTGTAGTGTTTTTATATAGAAGTCGGCTATTTTTTGCTAAAAATCTTTTTTCTTTCAGAATTTCATAAGAGGTATTTTGTACTAAGGATACTTACCAGTCGAAACTATAATTTTAGATGGAATATATGTATAATGAAGCAAGTTGATTTGTCTTAAAAGAATTTAACAGTTTCTTCGAGAGGTCTACAATTTAGTTTCAAGGACCAATCAATTGCCATACTACCTTGATTTATAGTGTCATAGTTCCCTTTAGCATACGAGAGTAAGCGATTGCAAGCGATGAAAGTGTCATAATAACTGGTTTTGATGGGATCATGCAAGTTCCCAGGATAATAAAATATTCGGCTGATTAAAGTCACCAAACACTAAGATCTTATACGTGGGATATCTAAGAATAATATCAGATAAACCTTTACAAAAATTATTAAGTTATAATATTAAAGAATTGCTAGATTGTTGATATGTATCGGTAACTTTAGATCTTTTGTTAAGTGATAGGAATCCACATATCCTTGGCTGACGAGCACCATTTAATAATAGCGAAGTGAACATCCGCAACAAGTTCTTGATGTATGGCTTTTAAAACCCCACCTATACTTTGATTATTTGCGAGTAGCTTAGATCTCGTTGGAATCATTTGTATTCAATGACCGAAAAATAATTATTTTAAAATTTAAAATATATGTCTATTCAAGGCAGATCTTTTTCTAACTGCACATGTATACAGTATAAAATAACAATAAACAAGGCGTAATGAGTTGAATGAATAGACGACAACAAGCGATAAAGGAACAGAAGGCAGGCGACAATGGAATGCGTGCAAAAAATACGCACCTGTCTTTCTCAAACTTGAATCAAACGAGTTATAAATTTAACAATTTAGTGATCATAATATTAACTAAAACTTTTTCCAAATCAGCTCAGCAAGTCTTGCAGGACATTTGAGACGTTTTTATTAACTTACAAACTAATTTTACTCTGGTTCTGTTTTGATGTAGTGTTGGTGGAGTGTTTTCGCACAAGTATTTTACAACCTCTAATCCACTCATGTTCCAAGCCGCGCTCATCGTCTTGAGCTTTGGTTTTATTGAGCAATAATTTATTTTCCAATTTTAGGTGGTCGTTAATGTATCTCTGTTATTACCATCTCCAGCAGTCAGTTTTTTTTTAATATTTATTCGCAGCATTACGTGTCGGGCCCCTTTTTTTTATATACAGTGAAATCATCCATCCATTTGCCCTTCGTGTTCCGAGGCCGCGGTAACTCTTTCGAACAATTCCGCAACTCCGGCAAGCAACGGCTCCCTTGTGGGCTCCGACAATTTTGTTGACACTCTTTGAGACGCGCGTGGAACACGAGTCGTCGTCTACCCGGGCCTGGTTTCTGTCGGGCGGCAAGCTACCCACTGCTCGCAGCCGGCAGGCCCAGGCCTACGGTGGCTGGGAGTCACCCTGCGACTCTCGACGCCCGAAGCGTTTCCTCCGGCGGCTGGGGCGCAAAGGCTGTGAGGGCCTAAAGACTCGACATCTCTTTTGCTTGCATAACTGCTTCTCAGAAAAAGGGGACTGCTTCCCATGGTGCTGGCACCCTTGCAATGTAGTTTATTTGTTCCTTTTGTACATGAAAATTAATTGCTTCGCCGATCTTGGCCATTACTGTGAACATGTCTTCATCCTTCGTAAAAGATGTACCTAGGTAGACTGTGGGTAGACTGGTCGGCGCTCGCGAACACTAATAATTGTCAAGAGCTTATTAGGTTTACTGTTTCACTTAAAACTGTAATAACTTTAGTAATCCAGGTCCGATTTAAATGAGCAGTATCACAAAATAGAAAATTTTCTTGAGATTAACACTGATTAAAAAAAAATTATACGTTTATACACCGAACCAAACATAAAGTTAAAATTTTTCGATACTACTACTGATGGGTAACCGTCATGCTGTGGGAAAACAACCATTAAAATTTCACGATTTTTAGATACTAGGAAGTCATATAACGAGAATAATCATTAGGATAATAGGAGGATGTAATTAGTGCTGAACACACGAACGAGGCGCCGCGCCGTAGTGACTGAAATATGTCAATTATAATGCTGGCCGTTAAACAATAAAATTGTTGTCAATTTTCTATCTATCACCTTGCTTTGAAGTTGAGCAATTCAATATTTATATGTATCATCCGTATCATCTATGATATACATTATGTAGTTTCACTTTACTAAGGATTTTTGCATTTTGAAGTGAACTTTATTATATTATACAATATTTTGTGATTACAATCATGGAGCTGCACTACTCGTACGCGGTGAAGCGCGTCGCGCTGGGCAAGCAGCCGCTGTACTGCATGCAGGCGCCGCAGCTGCTGGACAGCGTGGCGAGCGCGGCGCGCGACGCGGCGCCCTACGTGCTGCGCAACCCCGTGCACCAGCCCTCGCAGAACGCTCCCGCCTTCTCCCAGCACGAAGTCAACACTGAACGGTATGCATGCGACCTACTGCTGCCAGCACGACTACACAAGCCTCTAGTTTGAATTGTTTACAGAGTCGAGTTCACCGAGGCCGGCGTAAACCACGCAGAAGGTGGCTGGCCGAGGGACGTGAACGTGAATGACCCCGAAGCCACGCAGAGATATCGCCGAAGAGTTGAAAAGGATGATACATACATAAATTGCGTGATGAAGAACGCTACGGTGAGCATGCACTACGCTATACCGACTCGCGACACATTCAAGATAATCACTTCATCATCAGGATTGTTATCGGCTTATTATTTGTTTCCAGTGCTTTGCCACAGGCCTTATAAAATGAGAGACTGCAACACAGTCGATGTTCTTTGTTCAAAGACTTGCTGTTAATATAACCGTCTATCTGCATGTAGACCCTTGACCCTGGACTTAATGAATGTACCTACTTCGGTTATCTTTTAACATTCACAAAACGGTGTATTATTTGATATTAATTACTTTTCTTTGATTGCTTAATATTATGGTTTTTATTATTTCCCTGTCAAAATCGGCGTGATTATATACATACAGTATGTATACGTCGCAAGTACACGTTGTTGCAAGTATTTGAATTCCGTGAGTTTACCGATTAGTTTCGTAGATTTAGATATAATTATAGTGACAGTTTGGTGATAGTAAATTAAATATGTTTTAGGACTTGGAGCACTATGTGTTGCAAAATAACGCCATCGACATGTACCAAACGTATTACTCTGAGCTCGACGAACTCCCAAAACAAGAGCAAAGAGAGTGTCGCACCGTGAACGTGTTTCGCGACGACCCGGACAATAACGGTCGGCCCATCAGCTCCATCTGCTGGAAGCCGGACGGCAGCCAGCACTTCGCGGTGTCGTACCTGCAGGTGGACTTCAACAGGAACACGACGTCGTCCGTCAACGCGTACATCTGGGACGTAGAGAGCTCTAGCGCCCCCGTGACGAGCATCGTGCCGCCGTGCCCCATGCTGGACCTGCAGTACAACGCCAAGGAGCAGCACGTGCTGGCGGGCGCGCTGCTGAGCGGGCAGGTGGCCGCCTTCGACGTGCGCGCCCCGCTGGCGCCGGCCGTGCTGTCGCCGGCGCACCAGGCGCACCGCGACGCCGTGCGCAGCGTGCTGTTCAACAACGCCAAGTCGGGGCAGGAGCTGTTCTCGGGCGGCACGGACGGCGGCCTCAAGTGGTGGGACCTGCGCGACGTCAGCGCGCCGCTGGAGCAGCTGTGCCTGGACATGGTGAAGGCGGGCGAGCCGCAGTCCATGTCGCGCGCGAAGGGAGTCAGCGTGCTCGAGTTCGAGCCCACCATACCGACGCGGTTCATGGTGGGCACCGAAGACGGATTGGTCATGACGGGGAATCGCAAAGCGAAAACGATTGCGGATAAAATATCGGGCAAGGTAGGCTTTTCACAAAAATTCTGTTGTTTTACCGCTAAATCAGTTTTTTGGGGACCGACTTGTATAAGATTGTGAAGTAAATAAGAAGGACGTACAATACATATCAAATTTAATCTTGCATCACACGGTTAGTGGTTCCATCCGTGTGATACCGCGCAGTCATCTGAACTTAGCCTGAATGTTCCCTAAAGAACCACTTAAAACCGATTTTTCAACATGAAATTTCAAGTTTAGTAATTGTCAAACTGCACTTAAGCCGGAATATTACTAGAGGGCTCGTTCTGTAGTGTTTGTAAATGCTGAATGTTAAATATTAAAAAATATTAACAAATAAGTATTCTGGCTTTGAGCGGCCGCCGCTTCGTGGACTCATGTTGTTGCGGTTGCAGTTCACCGCGCACCTGGGCCCGGTGTGGGCGCTGCGCCGCAACCCTGGCTTCCTGAAGAACTTCCTGACGGTGGGCGACTGGACGGCGCGCGTGTGGAGCGAGGACTGCCGCGAGTCGTCCATCCTGTGGACGCCGCCGGGCCGCCACTGCCTCACCGACGGCGCGTGGAGCCCCACCCGCGCGTCGCTGATGCTGCTGGCACAGTCCAATGGAGTGCTGGCCTTGTGGGACCTGCTCAAGTGCCAGCTCCAGCCCGTCCTGTCCGTGCAGGTGTGCCAGGAGCCGCTAGCAAAGGTCGCTGCACACGAAGCTGTAAGCGTTTCATACTTAGTACCATTCATGAAACATAAGTTTATCTCGGTGACTGGGGTCTTGGTGACGAGTTCTCTGGGCCCAGTAACATGCAATAACACTTTGTGCCGATGTAACTTTGTACGTGAGGTAAACAAATAAAAAAAAAATTAATTTTACTATACAGCTTACCTATGATACGTTCCTATCATTAACATCTATGACCGTGCCAAGTTATAGCTTCGCATCATTAGACGGTTAAATTGCAAAACTATCAGAGTGCCTTGTTATAAATATAACGAAACATCGTTTCTTTCACGTTGTCACCCTTTTTCAACCGACGACAAAAAGAGGAGGTTATCAATTCGACGCGTATTTTTTTTTTTTAATGTATGATCATCGATTACTCGAAGACGGCTGAACCGATTTAGAAAATTCTTTTTTTGATTGAAAGGGCATACTTCGAAATTGGTCCCATTTTTATAAACGTCAGGATCTGATGATGGGATCCTGGAGAAATCGAGGGAACTCTTCAAATATTATAGGCACACCTATGACGTTTTGGGTATTTATTATAGTAACTTGTGCAGTTGCTCTCAAAAAGTACCATTTCAGGAAGTGGAACTGATGATGAAGACCACAGATGGCCGCCGAAACTACTCAATAATAAGTATTGAGTGGATTGCGATTCGATTACTTGAATATGGATGTTAAGCACTTTATGCTCGTCACAATGCATATGGTGATGTAGAGCTGATGGTGAAGTACCAGGAGAACTCCTCAACAATTAACGGCCCAGCATTGGGAAAAGCAATATTTTGTAAAAGGTTATAAGTAGTTGACATTTGGGCTCTTGTAACTAGGTAAATTAAAAATAGACCAACTAAAAAGAGTGAAATAAAAACTTTTTACCAAAAAATTAAACCGACTCCCAAAAAACACTGCAAAGTGAAAAATAACTTTAATTTCGGAAGTCGGTGCCAAAAACGAAAATACAAAACTAAAGACACCGACTACCGAAATTAAAGTTATTTTTCACTTTGCAGTGTTTTTTGGGAGTCGGTTTAATTTTTTGGTAAAAAGTTTTTTAACACGTTTTTATTAGGTCGACCTGTATGTAACTAACTATGTAATGGAATCTAAGGTAACTAATTTAACCATCTTCTTAGGGTCATAGCGTAATGAAAATTGGCAGCTGTATGTAATTCTGATGACAATACAATAATATGGTACTGTCAAACTGATCTGATGATGAAGACGGAAGATCAGTGGCCCTGACTGCTATGCGCAAGGTCGTGGGTTCGATTCCCACCTAGGACAAATGTTTGTGTGATGAGCACGGTCATTTGTTCTTTGTCTGGGTGTAATTTATCTATAATATGTATGTATTTAGAAATATATATGTATGTTTATCAGTTGTCTAGTACCCATACCACAAGCTCTGCTTAGTTTGGGACTAGATGGCGTTGTGTGAAAAAGTTGTGGAATATTATTTATATATTATTTATTTATTTATATGAACCGGAACTTCATGATGGAAAATCGTATCATAGCTATTTTGGATTTCTTAGGAAAGTCTTGTAATGAACTTTGACCACGATTAGGTTTCAAGGTCTGATGATGAAGCCGGAAGATAGGCACTGGCATTTCATGATGGAATATAATATCATAGTTGTGTTTGCATTTGTGAGAAAGGCCACGTAATGGACTTTGAACACGATCAGGTTTCAAGGCTATAACAAACCTAAAGAAAATCCGTTACCGCTTTTCTTAACCTTTTTGAATTACCGCGTAATCCATAGATTTATTATTAGGTCGATCTGTAACGATCCAAATATGCAATAAAATCTAAGAATCTGAATTATACGTACTTCTAATTGTTGTATCATCATGAATCTTGGCAATTATGTGTAGATTAGACGACAATACAATATTATTGTACCATCGAGCTGGTCTGACGATGGAATTGGAAGGTGGCTGATAGAACCTTGGACTGCCTATTAGTAAACATATCTAATTCCTGCTCATTACATTAGTCTTAAAAGCGTGTTTTTGGTTTTTTAAACTATTAATTTATATTAGTTGTTAAGTTCATAATTTTGTTTTACTGTTATGGTGTACAATAAAGAATATATGTATCTATCTATCTCCATACAGATTTAGATACGCTTTGGAACCTGCAACTTGACTGACAACCTTGACAGTTGAAAAGTACCTGAGAATGGTTTATTTTGAAGATGAATAGCTTTGAGTTGATAAATGACTATTTTTCTGTTGCTCGAGTAGATGTTGGAGATCGCATGGTTTCTGGTAGAGTTGTAGAGCGTGTGGTGTGCAGGGCGCGCTGGTGGCGGGCGGCAGCGGGCGCGGCGCCGTGTACCTGGTGGAGCTGGCGGGCGCGCTGACGGCGGCTGACAAGCTCGACAAGGCGCTCGTGACTCAGCTGCTGGAGCGCGAGGGCAGGCGCGAGCGCATTCTGGAGGCGCGCGTGCGCGAGCTGCGGCTGCGCCAGCGCCAGGCGGACGAGCCGAGCCCGGCCGCGTCCCTGGCGTCCGCTGGCGCGCCACCCGACGCCGACCTGGACGCCGCCGCCGCCGACTTCGTCGCTGCCGTCAAAAAGGAGCTCGCCAGTTTCTGACTGCCGCGGACCGCATCCTCCACTTTTCATTTGATCACTTTATTTTTATAAGGATTTAATTTTAAATATAACTGTACCTTTCTAGTTAACTCTTAATAGGGTAGTTTCCTGTGTTACAAAATAATTATTTTATTTGGTCCATTAGGTAGATTTTCAAAAAAATATTGGTTACGTATGTTTTGCTTTTTCAAGTCAAGAAAAATTCACAAAGATGGAAAGCTTCAAAGTACAGGAGTGGGGGCTGCTGACGTCACACATTGCTAAGAGAGGTGTGACGTCACGCGAAATTTCAACTCACTGTATTGTATCGTCTTAATTTTTCGATTACGTGAAAAAATAAAAAATACGTGTCCAATGTTTTTTGTTAAACTACGTGACGGACTAAATAAAATATTTTAGGAAACTACCCTATTCTTTCGGATTTGTTTAGTTATTAATGTTTTACTTTGGTAGGTATGTATAAAAAAAAGTAACTTTAGTTTGCTATAGTTAAGTTTTGCGATTGTCGTTAAGATAATAAAAGTATACAATTCGGCGGCCTGTTTTTTAAACATAAATTGCATTCTAGAGGTAATTTCGGTCTGAGCCGAATAATAATAGATATAGATATAAAAGTGATAAAAGCAATTAGAAGTATAGTAATACTCATCACGCTTCACTCACCACTGATTAAGACAACCTGCAACGGGCCCTAGTCAACATTGCAGCGGGCCCTAACGGGAAACACACTTAGGTATTCTAATGTATTTTCACTTTGTCGACGCCTACGCGGATTTTGGTTTTGACCATATAATCGTTATTAACGTCTCCAACAACCATAAGGAATAGAAAGCAAATTCTCGTCGGTGCCATTTGATTGATTGATTTACGGCCCCTTGTCTGTCGGTAACGATTCCGTAATCAGCTGATGCCTAAGGATTCTTTCAGGCCTATCTAAGATTATTCGTGCAAGTACCTCTTTGTGCAATTATCTTGAAGTGTAACTCTACTTTCTAGTATCACCTTGGAGAATATTTTATACTAGCTGTGCTGCGACTTCGTTCACGCATAGGGTTGCCACCTTTTTGTTTGCAGTTAAAGTACATAGGTTAAAATAGGTAAGAAAAAAAAGTACATAGCATCAAAATAAAGTACAATTTATTTTCAGTCGCTTTCCGCTGTCCGTCAAAACTACGCAACGGATTTTGATGCGGTTTCCTTTAATAGATAGAGTGATTCAAGAGAAAGGTTTATTATGTATACTACATGCATAATATAGTAGAGAAACAATGATAATTTTAGAGGATTTAATGTGATGTCTTAATAAACAATTCTTTTTGCGCTTACACTGCAAACGCTGGCTGAACCGTACGAGATAGATCAAAATAATGTACTACAGTACTGTACAGGTACACCTTAAAAAGGTCTACAAAAAAATCCGCGATGGCATATGCTTATCTCTTACGGATAACATACTACAAGGCATGCCTTTTAAGTTTTGTCGTTTGAAGAAAAAAACACAACTGGAACCTTATAGTATTTTTTATTGTTTTTCAACGTATTCACTACGTTTCCATTCGCTCAAACCAGTTATTATAACATTTATTCCACTCTAAAGTGGGGGTGTTCAAAATGGCTGACTTTAAAGCGTCGACTGCTTCTCCACCGGACTGGAACCTTTGACCACGAAAACTTTTCTTAATTCTAGGAAATGTAAAGAAATCATTAGGGCTTAGGTCAGGACTGAATGGAGGATTGTCAAGAATTTCTACTTTTCTTGCTTCAAATACACAATCGTTTATATAACGAGCGCTGTATGAGCTTGCGTTGTCCTGGTGCAGGATGATGCGTCGCTTTGAGTTAGATTTTCGAAGTTCGGCGATAACTTGTGGTAAACAAACTGTGGTATACCAATCTGCGTTAACCGTTCTACGATCTTCAAGTGCAATAGTCGCAACATGGCTGGTATTTCCAAAGAACGTGGCCACCATCTTCTTTGAAGTGCTTTGAGAACGAACAACTTTAGTCGGCTGGTTTAGGTGGCTGATTTGGAATCAGGATAGTAGGCATAGATCCAAGATTCGTCACCACTGATGATGTCGTAGACGTGATTTAACTCTCCTCGGTTGAACCTTTGCAGAGTTTTCTTACACCATCTGACGCGGGCCGCCTTGTGATCGTCGGAAAGCAGATGCGGTATCCAACGGCAAACTAGCTTTCTCACACCAAGCGCTTCATGCAAGATCTTCTGAATGGTTGTCCCTGAGATGCCTAACAGAGTCTCTATCTCTCGATACGTCACATGACGATCTTCAATAATTAGTTGTCTCACAGCAATGTTGTCTTCAGTGAAGGCGGATTTTGGGCGTCCTTAGCGAGATTTGTCACTAACACTAGAATGTCCACGCTGGAATTCTAAATACCAGCGTTCGACAGTCCGCAGACATGGGGCTTCATCACTGAACACAGATGTTAGCTCTTCAAAACAATGAAGCGGTGTCAAGCCTCTTCTAAAATTTTAGAAAATTATTGTTCGAACATTTTTCTTAGAAAGTTTTATTTTCGTACGTAACCTGACAGATTCAAATCGACGCTGTAACCAGCTGTAACTAAACAATAGCATTAATCCTAATACTTTCAACTATTTTGAGATTCAAAATTTAAACACATTCGAATATAGAACAGTTCCAAATTCAAAATTGCTGGGAAATATGGAAACGACAGAACTTAAAAGGCATGCCTCGTATATATCCATTTTAATACTTTAAAAAATGGGCAATTATAAAGCGGTAATTGGAAAGCTATTTACATAAATACTGTATTAATCCCGATCATTTTGAATAAGTTAGTTGGCTTGAACATTTCATGAAGATTCCTTCCCTTTACCCCATGCAAATTAAATGAATACCTTAGGGGATATAGCAAAATCAAAATAATGCACAACGAAATTAATTTCGTGTTACTGTGATTTGACCGGGCGTCTCGCTTCAGAGTCGGGGGAGTCCGAAAGTTTATGTAGTATATCAATGTATGGTGGAATTGTGTATCTTACATATGCCTACAGAAAAGTCCGCGATGGCATATGTCTATATGTTAAAGATAACATCCTACCAGATCCTACCTATGTCCATTTTAAAACTTTAAAAAATTGGCAATTATAAAGCAGTAATGTGAAAGGTATTTACACTAATACGGTATTAATCCCAATCATCCAAATTAATATTATGTATAACGAGGAAAGATCATTGATTTTTTGTTTGTTACGATTTAACTCAAAAACTACTCAACCAATTTTACCGAAAGCTACATCTCCTAGGAGTAACATAGGCTATTTTATATTTTCCGTAAAGAACCCATGCGAAGCCAGGGCGGGTTGCTTACTAAAATTTAATTGCCTAATGTGTATGTACGTAAGCGCATTAGTTCAGAACAGCTGCATTAATTTGACTATTTTTTTTTGTGTTCGTAATTATCTGGATAGGATTTAGAAAGAAAACTGTATGATACCGAAAGAAAAATTGCACCCGTGTGAAGCCGGGGTGGGCAGCTAATTATGTTTAAAAACATATTTCTTATTACTTTTTGCGGTTTGTATCAAATTAGTATCTCTACTAAACAATTGTACAGCATCTTTACAGTCTATATTTAAATTAAAGTAAATAAGTAATTAATATTTTATCAAATTCAGAGACGCTTTGTTTATTAGGACTAAACTTTTCAAAATCCCAAAGAAATCAAATCATGCGAAATAAAGTATTTTCTTGTACTTTATTGTTCTCATAAAGTATAGAGTACAATTACCTGCAATAACGTCCAATACTTTATTATAAAGTACGGGTGGCAACCATATTCACGCATGCTTTTCGTATTTAGGAAGAAATACTACTACTACACTACTATATGTAGGTACTCGTCATGATTATGACATGGCTTACAAAATTACGAACAAATACTTGAAGAAATGCACGTAACGAATTTTTAGTGATGTTTATCAGTAAGTATAAACAGGATTTTTTTGCTTACTCACGACATACCTACAGCTGACCGTGCGAGAAACAGAACTTCCGCAGATCCACACCAATACGACTCATAGTTTGTCCCTCAGCTTTATTTATGGTCATGCCAAAACTTACATTTACCTACTGGGAATTTCACACGTTTAAACCTGAACAGTGCCATTTCACGTACCGTTGAAGTGAAGTCACTTTTAAACGTGTGCTATTGCACAATATATTTATTTATTAGAATTTTATGAAACACAAGTAGTACAAAGACGGACTCAATGCCTTAGGCATATTCACTAATAGGCAGTAATCACCAGTAATCACTGCCCTGGAGGCCCGCGACCTTTCGTTTATTTACACTACCATTAGTACCTACGGGGCTTCGCGGCTGCCCCATTTCAAAACCTAGTAAGGACTCATAACGAAATTTTACAGGGGAGCGTAAAAAAGGTCAGCCTATGAAAAGTATTTATGTTAGGTTAAAAAAAGCTATTGGTTGTAAAAAATACTAAATAATGAACACAGTACTAGTAACATTTTAATACATGTGTATATTACATATTTTAAACCCCTTACTAACTTTGATAATTGACACGAGGTAGGAGGTTCATGTAGCTAATTAGTTTTATAACATAGTATAATAAGAGCACTTGCCAGGTTTTGTTATGGATTATGGAACATGGAACTTGCACATCAAATAAACTAAATTCTAGTAACTCTACCCATATGAATAAAATAATGATTAATTTAATAAATTAGTCTATTTATTTTTAAATCAGGTCAAACACAAAACAAAATAAATGCTGAATAGCTCTATTCAGCTTCTGTAGACATTTGCCCACCATTTGTCAAATCAACAGACGAGTCATATATTAACGGGTAAATTATGCCAAAATGCCTTTCTTGTTTCAGGCATCAGGCATACCAATTTATTTATAACTAGCTTTTGCCCGCAACTTCGTTCGCGTGAGAGGCTTTTCCCACGTAAATCCCGATCCCATAGGAATTCCGGGATAAAAATACCCTATGTCCGTCTGCGGGTTCTAAGCTACCTCCCTACCAATTTTCAGCTAAATCGGTTCAGCCGTTCTTGAGTTACAAATAGTATAACTAACACGACTTTCTTTAATATAATTATATAGATTTGTGTGTTTATTTTTTGTTTATGTGTAAATGTATCCCTATATGGACTTTGGTCTGAAAATAAAGTATTTTATACCTATATGGTAATCGAATGGGGTAGCTGAAGAAGCTCGCGCTCGGACGCCCCGCCTTTTTATACCTTCGGCTGCGAGACGCGTCGAGCGCGTCGACCGATTTTCAAAAATAATCCTTATAGCATGATTCAGTATTCACGCGCGATGGCTTATTATTAGCGTATTTCATGTATAACTTTGGTGTTTCAATACCGATTTATATGATTCTTTTTTATGGATAGTTAATAATGTTAACTTTTTCAATTAGGGGTGACTCAGAGTGTTCTAAAGGTAAGAGTAGACAAATATTATAATCAGAAAGCTTTGAACTGCTAAGCTATCGGGAGTTACACGTGTTATTGTGAGTCAACCATAAAAGATAGACATATAATGTCGTGGGATATTTTTTATATAATTTTAGGGAGAATATCCGACATGAACTGATTTCTGTGTAGCTTTAACCAATAAGGTTGCACACGCGACGGAAGCTTAAAAAATTGGCCAAGTGCGAGTCAGACTCGCCCATGCAGGATTCCGTAGTAACTGCAATGATATAATATAATATGTTTATTTATTTGACGAATAAAAAAAACCTTAAAAATTTCTTAAAACTAGCTTATTTACATTTATTTTCAACTACGCCAAATAACTTTGTTTTTCATAGTATTTGTATGAATTACAAAGTTATATTTGCGGTTTTAGAAAATAAGCTGTATGTCAAAAACTGCTGACCCGATTTCATTCAAACTAATTTTGGTTGAAAGTTTACATTAAGATCTACAGACAAATATTTTTTTTAGATTTTTCACTCCATTATTATAGAAGTTAGAGGGAGACACACATTTTACCACTTTGGAAGCTTATATCTTTTAAACGATTGACTTTATGAAAAAGTGGTTTTAGAAACCCTTATATCATTTTTAAAGACCTGTCTATAGATACCACACACACATAGGTTTCATGAAAAAAAAATATTTTCAGTTCTAGTTCCATGTATGGGGACCCCCCTTTATTTTAAATATTTTATTTTATTCTTAAAATCGGAAAGCGGTTCACAGAGTACTTCTACCTACTAAGTTTCACATGTATAGTCTTAATGGTTTCGGAATAAAATGGCTGTGACATACGGGCGGACGGACAGACAGACAGACGGACAGACATGTCGAAACTATAAGGGTTCCGTTTTTTGCCATTCGGCTACGGAACCCTAAAAATGGAGTAACTTCTCCCGTTTTCCCAACATTTCCTTTCACTGCTCTGCTCCTATTGATTGTAGCGTGATGAAAAGTATACATATATATATATATAAGTATATACCAGCTCAGGAGTATGAAAAATAATTGTACCAAGTTTCGTTAAAATCCGTCAAGTAATTTTTGTTTCTATAACAGTTATACAGACAGACAGACAGACAGACAGACAAACATTTTACTGATTGCATTTTTGGCATCAGTATCGATCCCTAATCACCCCCTGATAGTTATTTTGGAAATATATTTAACTAGCTTTTGCCCGCGACTTCGTTCGCGTGGGAGGTTTTTCCCGCGTAAATCCCGATCCCGTGGGAATTCCGGGATAAAAAGTAGCCTATGTGTTATTCCAGGATGCCTACTATCTACTCACCAAATTTCATTGAGATCCGTTCAGTAGTTTTTACGTGAAAGAGTAACAAACATCCATCCATCCTCACAAACTTTCACATTTATAATATTAGTAGAAAGTAGGATAGGATGTACAGAATTGACCTCTCTACAGATTTATTATAAGTATAGATTTCTTCTTTTTTATTAGGGTTCCGTCGCCGAATGGCATAAAACGGAACCCTTATAGTTTCGATTTGTCTGTCCGTCTGTCTGTCTGTCCGTCCGTCCGTATGTCACAGCCATTTTATTCCGAAACTATTAGGACTATACATGTAAAACTTGGTAGGTAGATGTATTCTGTAAACCGCTTTCCGATTTTAAGAGAAAATTAAAAAAATATTTAAAATAAAGGGGCTCCCCATACATGGAACTGAAACTGAAAATATTTTTTTTCATGTAACCTATACGTTTGTGGTATCTATAGACAGGTCCTTAAAATGTCATTAAGGTTTCTAAAATGACTTTTTCATAAAGTTAATCGTTTAAATGATATACGCTTCCAAAGTGGTAAAATGTGTGTCCGCCCCCTCTAACTTCAATAATAATGAAGTGAAAAATCTAAATAAACCATATGTTGGAGATCTTAATGTAAACTTTCAACGAAAATTGGTTTGAACGAGATCGAGTCAGCAGTTTTTGAGATATAGTATATTTTCTAAAACCGCAAATATAACTTTGTAATTCGTACAAATACTATGAAAAACAAAGTTATTTGGCGTAGTTGTAAAAATTATAAATAAGCTAGTTTTAAGAAATTTGTAAGGTTTTTTGTTTTTTTTTTCCAAATAAATATATTAAGTATATTATATTATTATAGTTACTACGGAACCCTTCATGGGCGAGTCCGACTCGCACTTGGCCAATTTTTTTGTTTCAATTCTACCAATTCCATTGGTTTAACAAGAGAATTTGCAAAGCTTACAGGCAAATAAATCTATTTAACGTTTAATTGCCAAATACCGGCCGGGGTGATATTAGTTGAATCTCGAGAAATAAGGTACACGAAATAGGGGCCGACATTAGAAATATTAAAGATCGTAATGTCGACCAGCCTCAAATTCGGACGCCACTATACAGGCTGATTACTTTTGTATTTTTTCATTGATTGGGTGGGAAGGTAGTCATTTTTTATTTATTTATGTAACATATTTTCTCAATATTAAATATGTGTTATGACAAGTATATTTTATTAATATTATTAAGAAGTTAAGTTTTAATGTAGGTATTGACAATATTGAAAACATATTTATGGTAGCTAATTATGGTTTGGGAAATTGGGACATAAATATAAATTGCTCTTTGGAACTTGCTATCTATGAAACTCTTGTTTATTAAGCCTGCAATACATGTTGGCCGAGCGTAGGCCAACGCGAGCGTTGGCAAATAGGTACAAGGCAAGAAATAATGTCCACACGTTCGACAAGTTCGTGGAACGCCAATGCAGATGACCAATGTAGAAGAGGGTCTGTAGAGCTGCCCACACGTTAGCCGAGCGCAGGCGAGCGCCATTGATTTGTGACCAAAAATCGACACCGATCTGAAGTGAGGCAAGTGATCACGAGCAACGGCGAGCGAAGACAAGTTGCGCCAAATGAGCTTTATACACGTTGGCGCTGTCCTCCACTCGGCCAACTAGGCAAGTGACACCGAGCGATAGCAAGACAAGGCAAATATACCGTCTACATGTTGGTATTGGCCTTCACTCGACAACGCTCGGCCAAAGCCGGCTCTACACGTTGGCCAACACAGTGGCGAATGTAGTGGCCAGCATATTGGCCAAGAGTTCGTGATAGCGTCCACACGTTGGAAGGTCGTTCAGTTTGCTACGGTTCAGGCCAATGTGCGGACGTATTTATTAAAATGGATATTAAGGCGCTAACTGCTGCTTCTTGGGTTCCACAAACAATTTATGGCTTGGTAGAGCTCTATAAACCGAAAAGTTTCTTCGTTATTAGTCATTACTGACATTTTGTTTACACTAGTTGTTACCGACGCGTGACTATAAAAACTTATTAACAAAAAATAAAACCAACTTCCATATCAAAACACTACAACGCCAAAAATAAATTTAAAAATTAAAAAAAAATAATTTCACGTTTTTTAGTGGGTCGGTTTGTAATTTATCTAGTTACAAAAGCCAAAATGTCAACTACTTATCACCTTTTACAAAATATTGCTTTTCCCGATGCAGAGCCGTTAATTTTTGAGGAGTTCTCCTGGTACTTCACCATCAGCTCTACATCACCATATGCATTGTGACGAACATAAAGTGCTTATCATCCATATTCAAGTAATCGAATCGCAATCTATGAAATACTTATTATTGAGTAGTTTCGGTGGTCATCTGTGGTCTTCATCATCAGTTCTACTTCCCCAAATGGTGCTTTTCGAGAGCAACTGCACAAGATACTATAAGATATAACCAAAACGCTATAGATGTGCCTATAATATTTGAAGAGTTCCCTCGATTACTCCAGGATCCCATCATCAGATCCTGATTTCATAACAATGGGACCAACTAGAAAGTATACCATTTCAAATGAAAAGAGAATTTTCTAAATCGGTCGAGCTGACTTCGAGTTATGAGGTAACATACATAAAAAAAAAGTTCAAGACGAACTGAGAACCTCCTTCTTTTTTTTGAAGTCGGTTAAAATGTTTAATCAGGTGCGTGCGATCTTTCTGGGAGCTCGTAGCATACTAAATGCGCGGCCAACGTGTGGACGCGGTAGCCAATACTCGGCCAACAACCCTTTGATCTTTTGCAAAAAACCGACACCACACGGATCTCGCGCCAACTCGTCGGCCATCATTCCAATACAACCCAAGATGCACAAACACCCCCTCTACACGTTGGCGAATAGGCACTGGCCACTACATTCGCCACTGTGTTGGCCAACGTGTAGAGCCGGCTTTAAAAATATAAATGGTTGGTCGTGAATCTTTGAAGTTTACTTACTTTCACTGATTCATTAACCTGCATGTGACTAAAAGCTCGTTCGTTTTCACTTAATGCTTTTAATTTAAGGTACTACAATGACAGAGCAGGCAAAGCAAAGAAAATTATGCAGTTACGATCGCAATAAAATAAAAGAAGCTCTTGAGGCAATAGGTAATGTGATGGCCATTCGTGCATTAAACTATTTGGCGTCCCACGAACAAGTGAACAACTTTACAAGTGTTTTATTTTATTGTGATGTTTTACTTTGTTATAATTTTAGTACCTAACATTTTTGAGGGGAAAAAATATATTTTAGTAATAAACAAATACAATTACAAATGTATACTTAGTGTGATATTAGATTCCTGCCAAAATAAATCATATTAATAATATTTGTCAGTCTTAATTTAAAACACCCTATACCCGGCCGACATTTGGGAAAAACGCGACCGACCATGGGCCGTGAATGGCCGACTTTAGGGTTTCTTCGTTCTCGACTCATCTAAATCTTAATACTATTTTCTTTTCATAGAAATGTCAACCTTATGCCTATAAACATGAAATAGGTACCTATATGAAACTATCCAAAACCGCATCAGAAGCTATCCTTCGTTGCAAACTGATGGCGCCAGAGTGATCCCCAGTCAGAAAATCCGTTAGGGGGCCGACATTTGGCGTATTTACCCTACATAGTTACCGATTTAAGTTTGTTCAAAGAATTGTTGACTGTCATAATCATTGCTGTGTAAAGGGTCCAATTTTTATTTTGGGCTGTACAATTATCAGTCCGTATATACAAGTGCTCCAAATCCCTATTCGCCTGTAAGAAAACATATATGGCGTTCACAATACAATATCATTCGCCTCTCTTCCAGCTTGAGCTTCATGCCAAAGGACACACGTGGCTAAATCGCTGGACTTCTTTTCAATTGGAGCAAATGTTAAATTAAAAGTAATCAAACCCTTCCCCCACTCGCTGTACGTATTTCAAAAACCTAGTAAAACGCATCGACCATTTAAAAACCTAGCAAGGCCAGAGAGTTACTAAGTTTTGAAATGGTTAAAGTGACATACTAGGTTTTAAAGTGGTCACGAGGAAGTGAATGGAGCACTTACTAGGTTTCGATGCTTAAATATATCTGCTTTTAAGCGAGTTTAAGATACTGGTGTTTTTGTATTTAGTAGGGATTAACTAGGTTAGCAAGATTGCGCAATAAAACGATTTTTGTAAAAAATGTCCCTTACTAGGTTTTGAAATGGGACAGCCGTGCGCTCCCATGGCCTTTATTACGATAAAATCTTAACCCTACTTTTTTGCAGTCGAGTAAAAAGTAACGTATAATCTTCCTCAAGCTTCAAGCTATTTTTATACTAAATTTCATCTAAATCCATCCAGTACTTTCGAAGATTAGCGCGTTCAAATAAACTTTTTTCGCTTTATAATATTACTACACTTACTACAGATTATCACCTAATATTGTAAAATTTTCTACAAGTTTCGTATTAATAAATCGTTAGTTGTTTTTAACCGGCTTCAAAAAAAAGGAGGTTTACAATTCGTCTTGAACTTTTTTTTTTATGTATGTTACCTCATAACTCGGAGATGGCTGGACCGATTTGGAAAATTCTTTTTTGTCTGAAAGGGTATACTTTCTAGTTGGTTCCATTGTCGTCACGTTTGGATCTGATGATGGGATCATGGAGAAATCGAGGGAACTCTTCAAATATTATTGGCACACCTATAGCGTTTTGGATATTTCTTATAGTACCTTGTGCAGTTGCTTTCGAAAAGCACCATTTGAGGAAGTGGAACTGATGATGAAAACCCCAGATGGCCACCGAAACTACTCAATAATAAGTATTTCGTTGATTGCGATTAGATGACTTGAATATGGATGTTAAGCACTTTATGCTCGTCACAATGCATATGGTGAAGTAGAGCTGATGGTGATGTATCAGGAGAACTCCTCAAAAATTAACCGGTCTGCACCGGGAAAAGCAATATATTGTAAAAGGTGATAAGTAGTTGACATTTTGGCTTTTGTAACTAGATAAATTACAAACCGACCCACTAAAAGCGTGAAAAAAAACTTTTTAGCAAAAAATAGAACCGACTTCCATATAAAAAGACTACAAAGGCAAAAATAACTTTAATTTCGGAAGGTGTCTTTAGTTTTGTATATATTTTCGTTTTTGACACCGCCTTCCGAAATTAAAGTTATTTTTGCCTTTGTAGTGTTTTTATATGGAAGTCGGTTCTATTTTTTGCTAAAAAGTTTTTTGAATTTAACGAGGTTTTAACTATCCCCACTGTGTAGTATTAATCACTAATAGTATATGGCGTAGGTAGTTTGGAAATGTGTGTTTTTTAATAATAATAAAATAACACAAGCTGGGAGTATCTTCACGCGGTGATGGCGGTAATAGTTCTGCTAACTGGCTAAAACTGCCATTTTTAAATACCTAATCTTTGCTTTTGGACTAGTGTTGTTTTTAATGTATGTACAGTCGGCCAAGAAAGTGGTGTACCACCCTAAGGTTGAATATCGCTTGCAGATTCATAGGTGATAAAGATTAGTTTCGCTTGCAGATCGATCTGACAACTTCTATTGCTGTCTTTATCTGATTATTGATAACGACTATTACTGTTTGTAACGTGACAGCTGTTCTTAGTTTGAACTTGATGGAACCAATGACGTCGTAAAATCAACGGCGGGGGGCTGTAGATTTTGATGACAAAATTGTATCTACAAATTCAGAATTGTAATCAACAAGTTACATAAAATTGTAAAGGCACAAGGCGAGTCCACAAACCTACAATTTCTGTAAACTTGTAATTACAATATCAATAAAAAACAAGCTAAAAATAGATTTATCCTTTTATTAAATTTCTACAATCAATTTTAAAATACTTATAACAAACAAAAACATAGCATATATAGTAATATTTAGAAGATATTGAAAATTTTTAAAAATTAGAAACGGGTGTAACCGCCGTTGGCCTCTATAACCTCTAAAAGACGAGACCTCATTGAACCAACAAGCCGTGAGCAAATATCGGTTCCCCGCATTTCCTCCCAGATATAATTACAGTGACTAATAAGAGCTTGTTTGGTTCTTTCATTTTGATGCGACCATCGTTGGACCATAAGGCCCCAAAGATTTTCTATCGGGTTGAGGTCCGGCGATCTTGAGGGCCACTGAATTACCCTTACGTCAGTGTGTGAACGAAACCAGGCTCTTACGATCCTCGCATTATGAATTGAACAATTATCTTGAACAAAATCAAATTGTGGCACTTCGTTCTCCGGGTAAACATTACGGACTGTCGGTAGCATTGCATTCTGAAGCACGTCGATATAATTTACAGCCGTCGCTCGAGGAGGTAGAGAACACAATTCTCCTACACCATCCGTACTCATCCAGCCCCAAATATTTACGGAAATTCGACCTGATTCTCTATTTGGGATTACATGATCATCTTTATACCGTGTTGAATTATATCGCCAAAGGTGAAGACGTCCATGCTGACTGGATTTAAATGTTTTTTCATCACAAAACACTGTATTAGACCAATCAAACTCTAAGTGCTCTCTGGCGAAGTTCAGACGAGCAAGTCTGTGAGCATCCGTCAAATATATTTTCTTGGCGTAATGCCTGTGGTGCAACCCCATGTAATGTAGATGATTCCTTATTGTTTGGGCACTCACATCGAACATCTCCGCAAAATGTTTTGTGGGCTTAAAACCATTGATTTCATATTCCCGTCTCATGAATTCTCTATCGTTATTGGAGAGTGCAGGCCGGCGACCACTTCTTCTGTGATCCAACAAACTTCCCTCCTCTCCTTCACGACGAATCCAAAAGCGGACAGAACGCCTCGATATATTCAAATTCCGGGATATCGCACTGATACTGCTTCCCTCATTAAATTGGGCAATTATTTGTGCTCTTTCGGCAATGGTCTAGTTGGCAGGCATTGAGATGATTTTATATGCAGTTGATTGAAAAATAACACGGAAAATATATCGATTTTTTGCATATATTTGACAAAATGTCAATTGTCAGTTTTCTTTTTCAAATGGAATTCGGTTGTCTAAATAGTTTTTATTACTTTTGTTTGGAAACATTTCAATTGCTTTGTAGAAACTAATGTCCTTTTCATTTATACTAAAGGTTAAAATGTCATGTACTTATATGTGACATATGACGTATGAATACTAAATACATAGGTTTACGTCATGATAATGTTGTCTCTTTCAGTAATATCTTTTTATAACGAACCTTGTTGTAATTTTTGATGACCGGGAAACTAAATCAAAACTGGTACACCACTTTCTTGGCCGACCGTACCTATAGGACGTTTGCTTTGATGAGGTAGTCTACTCGGTAACGCAGGGGAGAAGCCATCAAACTTTTTGTACATTTTCTATAGTGAGATCTTAAATCAAAACATTATTGTAACAAATACCAAAATGCCTAGGTGAAAGAAAACAAGTCTTTCTCAATATTTGAGAAACTCTGAACGAATGAGACAAGTTTGAGTAGAAGAAAACGAGGAAGAACATGAGTTACGCTTAGCTGCAAGCTGAGAACGATATGCTGAATCTTTGTCTTAGGAACTTGTGACCGTATCACAAGTTCTCATGTCTGTAGCTATAACCTGGGGGTTCAAGAGTGAATAGGTTACGTCTATACAAACGTGCTTCATCTTCGACCACATCGTCGCTGACCATCAGGTGAGAAGGTGGTAAACGCGAGACTATTAATACTTAAAAAAATGTATAACAGCGTGAAGGACGTCTCATAGCTGACCGCGAACGACACGCTGCGTCTCACGACTCAGAAACGTTCACTCAGCACGAAGAAAGATTGACAAAGGATTGAAACCAACAAGCTAGAAATAGGGCCATTGAAAATGAACACGAACACCAGAGACGTCAAGAATCGGCGAGAGAACATTATCAACAGATGATTCAAGATCGATTGAATTTTGTGTATGGAAAGAGAAAGAGTTGACGATATACGTCTCCTAGAGACAAAAAGTCATTATGAAGCTCGCTTACATAGTGATCGTATCCGCCATTCACCAAATATAATGTCGATTTCCTCTGATGATAAGAAGAAGATGTGTTAGATCGCTTCCGTCTTTAATGAATCATTGATATGGACTAATAAAGAAATAAATGGATGGAAACTCTTCAAATATTATAGGCACACCTATAGTGATATGAGTATTTTTTATAGTAACTTTGTTCACGCCATCTCTCATCACGACGACGCAGCAACGCACGATCAGACGTGGTACAGGGCGCCATCTAGCGACCAAGAGAAGAAGACCACCGACCATCAAACCGAACCCGGTCGTTCCTTCAATCGCCTCGCATTCAGTCGTTCCTTCGGTCTCACATTCTCCTTCACTCAAGCCTATAAAACCACTTGTAATGTATTCATTCTTCCCTTATTTTTCAACTGCCAACCAACAAGTACAAACCAATGTAAATACGAATTTTATTATACGAATTGAAAAGTTAACGCAAGTCACTTCATTTACGACGGAACAAACCTGATCCTGCACATAATTTGGTCATTCGAGACGGATTTACTGGATTCAATACTACGGAGAAACGAGTAACGACGCCAATCACACGCAGCGGCGACGCCATAGTTGGACCAGTAGCCATTTTTGTTACGAGAGAAGAAAACGAAGATATCAGAAACGCAACGGTCAGGTCTTTGTTCCCGTCCTTTCTCTATACGTTTAGATTTGTGTTAACGTTGTTTTTATACGATTACAGTTTGTACGCGACGCGAAAGTTGAAACCACACGGCTCCGTTGATGCTTGCACGTGAGTACCTACCTACTTCGCTTATTCGTAACCGCCAAGATGTCCGTTAAGCATGTAGAGGAAATTCTTTCTGAGTTTAAAAAGCGTAGGGGTAGTGTAAAGGGCCGATTAACCCAATTTAAAAATTTTGTAGACTCGTTTGTGGGGGCTACCTTGACTGCCATACAAGTAGCTGAATTAAAATTGCGAGTTCAGGCCGCCATCGAAATATTTTCTAAATTTAATAGTATTGAAAGTGAAATAGAATTACTTTTTAACCGACTTCTGAAAAAGGAGGAGGTTCTCAATTCGGATGTTTGTTTGTTTTTATTTTTTTTTTTTTTTTTTTTTTATGTTTGTTCGGGCATAGCTCCGTCGCTCGCCAACCGATTTGAAAAATTCTTTTTTTGTTGGAAAGGGTATACTTCCCAAATGGTCCCATGAAAATTTTATCGACATCGAACAAGCCGTTTCTGAAAAATTAACAAAAGTCTAAAAAAATATTTACATTGATGATCTTTTCGGTTACTCTATATTGTGTTTTTTGATCGCGCGTTTTTAGTTTTTTGTAGTTGACATTTTGGCTTTTATAACTAGATTAATTACAAATTGACCCACTAAAAAGCGCGAAAATAAAAACTTTTTTGCAAAAAAAATAAAACCGACTTCCATATCAAAACACTACAAAGCCAAAAATAATTTTAATTTCGGGAGGCGGTGTGAAAAAAAAGAAAATACAAAACCAATAACACCGACTACCGAAATTAAAATTATTTTTGGCTTTGTAGTGTTTTGATATGGAAGTCGGTTTTATTTTTTTTGCAAAAAAGTTTTTATGTCGGAATCGGAACTACCCGCGAATTCAGAATATGTTGAAGCGTTGGATTCTTTATATTTTACGGCTATGGCCAGTGCGAATTGTCTTATTCACAACGCGGAGGCTTGTAACGAGCTCTCTGTTTCATCAGCTCGGCTCGGAGACCGACAACCTGTTAATATTAAATTACCGGATATAAAACTACCTGCCTTTGAAGGTGAATATGATCACTGGTTGGAATTCAAACATTCATACTGTTTGCTACCGAGCTGGTAACGTTGAGCTTTTTGGGAACACTTACAGGATTATGAATGAAACCACTATAGTGTTCTGATCTGAGCTGGCTTTATTTCGTTAAATCTGTGTGGACCCTACTGAATCGCGGTAACGAAACCATAGCGACTTCTATTTTAACGCCATCGCCATCTATCGAGCTTGGGCTTAACCATTTTGGATTTTGCACAATTATGGTTCGTTACTAAACATACCGCCCACCAAGGACATTTAGTGACAGAATGTCCTTCTTAAATTTAAATTACATCTATTTGATACATACTGATCTTAACATCTATAATAATTTAACAAAAGGAAAAAACCTTTGATAGCTCAAATTAACCCAAAAAGGATGTGATCTAACTTTATAGTGTAGTTCTTAGATGCATGACAAAAATATACATTATATAAATAAATAAGTCCCTAAATTGTAAACAACAATATATTACCTAACTTAATAACAATGTAAATATTAATTTGATCTTGGAATTTAGAATTTTATACACATTAAAATTTGTTCTTAACTGTGAACTTAGTACTTAATATTAGTTTAAAAATATGACCTTTGTAAATAATCGTTACAGTTAATTTAGTATAAATTATTTATTGACCATTTATTGGCAAAACACATAATTTGAAGTGGGTCTTGTAATTGTTTAGGATTTTGATGTAATGTGACTACCTGGGTGCGAACTATCTAATAATATTTTAAATATTCATTATTACTTGAGTCCCATTTTTTTTTTATTGCTTTCAGTATGCAACACTCGGGAAGAATACATTTTAACATTTAAATGTCCCGGAGTTGTTGGTATTTTTTGTTTTAGATTTATATTAAGATGTCCTTTGTATTTAATAAATTTGTCCTTTAAAAATGCAATTCCTGTAAACCACATTGTACTATTTCTTAATTGAGTGGTTAGTATTCCTCTGGAAGCCCAGTCTGCTGGATTCTCTTTGGTTGTGAAATGAAACCATTGAGAAGAATTTATTACGCTGAATATTTCAGAGGCTTTCCACCTATAAGGGTGACTGCTAAGCCATGAGAGTACCACAGCAGAATAATTCCATGTCGTGATATTTTTCTTTGCGATATCTAAAACTTCAGCGGTCTCTATCACAAGCTTAGACAAAAGTACGTCTGAAAAACCGTGCCATTTTAGCTTCTGCTTTGAACTTATGTCCAGCCAACGAGGTAGCCGAACCTGGGTGAGTAATAGCAGCTTTTTACGGTAAGTATTCCATTCAGTTACTAATATGTTGCTTAATTCTTCATGACAATTAATACCTGCAAGCCATAATTTATGGATAAATAGTTTTGCTTCGTCCATACTAGTTGCTAACCACCCTATATCGAACCAACGAGCTATGTTTGATTTGATAGATCTTTTTATTTCAGGTGCTGCTATCGACGATGGAAGATTAATCGAGTACTGGAAGGTATCTTCGCGGTGGTTCCAGGTAAGTCCCGAAATCTTTGTAGTACTATCTAGCTTTATGTCTATGTCCTTATTCTCTATATTCATTTCTATTCTTAACATGTCCTTTCTACTTTTGTTCTGGTTGTCCTTATTTTTCATATAAGTTTGACCTGTGTTGTCTGTTACTTCTTTTCCATGCCTTAAACTAGTTTTTTCTGACAATTTCATACTGTTTCTGTTCCATTTCTGCAATGTATAGCCTCCTTTTCCCAATAATTCTACCATTTGTTTACAGATTTCTACTGCCTCTTCTACGTTACCGCAGCCCGTCATTAAGTCATCCATATAAAAACTATTTAACACTCTGTTTGCTGCAAGTGGGTACTTGTCTCCTTCATCATATGCGAGCTGATGGAGTGATCTGACTGCTAAGTATGGTGCTGAAGCGGTTCCGAATGTCACCGTCACAAGTTCGTAATCTCTGACCTCCTCTTCTGGGCTATCTCGCCAAAGTATGCGCTGAAATAAGGCATCTTCATCTGCTATTTTGACTTGACGGTACATTTTAACTATATCTGCCACAATACCAATGAAGTACACTCTCCACTTCAAAACAGTATGCCGTAAGTCGGCTTGCAGTGTCGGTCCAACCAGTAGCGTATCATTGACAGAAATTCCGTTTTTGTTCTTCTGGGAGGCATTGAAAACGACGCGAACTTTCGTCGTGGACTTATCGTTTCTTATCACTGCGTGATGCGGTAAGTATACTGCTTCATTCCTTTTATTATCTTCTTCGTTTACAGGTCGCATATGCCCGAGCTGTAAGTATTCTTGTATAACTTCATGATATTGTTTCTTTAAATCTGTGTCCTTACTCAATCTATTTTCTAATGACCTCAATCTAGTTTCAGCTATTACGCGTGAACCTCCGGCCTTACAAGCAGAATCTTCATCGCGAAATGGTAATCTCACAATGTATCTACCTGTAGCATCTCTTTCAGTTGTCTTATTGTAGAAATCTTCACATTTTATCTCTTCTGGATGAAGTATTTTCTTTGTAATAGTATGTTCTTCAATCTTCCAAGAATTCTTGAGGGGATTATATTCATTGACCTGTGTACAATGTACACTTACCTGGTTTACGTTTCTTTTTGACCTTTTATGATCTGAAGCTATGCCATAAATGGTCCAACCTAAAGTGGTGTTCTGAGCTATCAGAGTGCCTGATGGACTCTTCATTATTCCTTCCTTTATGATATAGCAATAAACATCTGCACCCAATAAAATGTCAATCTTACTGGGTGTGTTGAACTTGGGGTCTGCGAGATGCAGACCTTTGCTCTCAATCCAATCCAGTGAACTTATATTTATACTTCGCTTAGGTAAGTAAGATGTAATCTGGCGCAAAACATAAGCATTTATTTGTACTTGAAAATCATGATTTGATCTTGATTTGATCGTCAAATGTACCATGTGCTTAGCCATGGTTGATCTATTGTCTCCTACACCGGAAACGATACCTCGGACTGGTATCTTTTTTAGATTTAATAGTCGTACGGTGGCCTCTGTTATGAAACAAGCCTGTGAGCCTTGATCAAGCAAGGCTCGAACAGTTTGGAACTCACCCGTCTTGGACTCGGCATTTACTAACGCTGTGGCTAGTAATACCTGTCTGGGTTTGGAGACCTTGCCTGTAGATAAGCATGCAACTATCGGATTATCACTTGTTGAATCACTAGTGTTATCGATAGCAGGTTTCACTGTAGTATCTTGACTTGTAGTCTCTGACTCTCCATTTGGATGCAGCAGAGAATGATGTCGTTTTTTGCAAACTCTACAGGAGGTCTGTTTTAGACAATCGTATACTGTATGATTACTGCCTAAACAATTAAAGCAAATTTTATTTTTAGCTACAAAGTCTCGTCTTTCTTCTGTGGACTGTTTTGCAAATTGCTTACAGAAGCAGAGCTTGTGAGTTTCTGAGCAATACTCACATAACATATTGGCTGATTTTGTAGCCAGCATTGCTTTTGAACTATGGGCTTGAGAATTGACCTGGTGAGCCACAGCCTTTCTCGGCTCTATGAATTCTAACGCGCGGAAACGGTTTTCAATAAAAACCCTAAATTGCTCAAAGGTGGGTAATTTATTGCTGGAGTCGTTGGAAACGCTTAACT
Organism: Tholera decimalis; assembly: GCA_943138885.2. Lineage (NCBI taxonomy): Eukaryota > Metazoa > Arthropoda > Insecta > Lepidoptera > Noctuidae > Tholera > Tholera decimalis. The sequence goes on from OW964553.2 coordinate 48,327,853, forward strand.
CCCATTGTTTTCGCGTTTCGTTATCTAATTTAAACGTTACTATATGAATGATAATCACGTCCCATGTACTCACATCGATCTCCAAATTTTTTAAAGCATTTATACAATCACTAGTGGTATCTAATAACTCCTTTAAGGAAGTTGCTGATTCTACTGGTAAACGTTTTTGGCTGAACAATCTTTGCAAAATACAATTAGTTAAATATTTTTTATTAGCATAACGTTTTTCTAATTGAGCCCAACATTGGCTGTAGTTAGCATCTGTTATTGGTGTGTGCCTAATTAACTGTTCAGCTTCACCAGTAAGATGGCTTTTGAGATAGTGTAATTTTTGCACGTTATCCAAAGAACTGTTATTGTGAATTAAAGAAGTGAATAGATCGTGAAAAGTTGTCCATTCACTGTATTTGCCAGAAAACGAAGGAATTGTAATTTTAGGTAACTTAACTAGTGAACTAGATGATTTAGAATTACCTTTAGAAGATCCACTGTTTTGTGACATTGGTTGACTGACACTCAGCTTATTTAGCGTAGACTTAATTAAACATTTACACGTTATGTACGTATCTTCGGTTGCGTCATATATATCGACAACCTTTTGTTCTACGACTTCTAACTTAAACCGCCCATAAAGTTGTGATTTGGTGTCTTTAAATGACGACCAATCATTTTCTAATAATTCAAGTCTAGTCTCTATGTATTCTATCGTTAGCCTATCCTTAGGACATTTTTTGAAATTTGTAAATGCTTTTTGGATAACGTTTTGAAGATCTTTTAATATATTAATTTGTCCTTCCATCTTAAATTTCTATCAATAGCCTATAAATAAAACGTATTATAAATATTATAAACTTCCTAAATGTGTCCTATTAAATAGTTTAATCAATAAACAAGATCAACAATCAATCTAAAAGTTGCTGACAAAAACCAACGTATTTTTTCTAAGTCACAATAACTGCTAAAAATTTTACAAGTGTTTTAAAAACATTACACTCTGGTAGAAATCGGGCATAGATTCCCCGTTCCTCCGTTTTTAATGCAAATATTCTAAGTCCTTAACTAACATGCACAAATCTTAAGACTAATAATATGTACTAACAAATAGATTATAAATTTTCTAAGTCCAAATAATCTTCTAAATTGTTAAGTTAAATTCGCAATATAATTAAAGTTCAATATTGCTTGGCAAATCTACTTGATTATCGTCACTTGATAAATATATGAATGTACTCACGGTTTGCACTTCACTCACACAAACACCTGAAGATTGAACTGGTACTGTACTGGTGGCGCCCCCTGCGGCGTCCTCGTGTACTAAGCGCTGCGACCGACTTGACTGCCTCGCTGGTGTGCCAAGTTAATGCCACCTCTTGCACTTGAACTGGTATGATACTAGAGGCGCCCTCTAGCGTCACGTAGAACTCGTTAGACTCTGGATTGCTGCTGCGCTGGTCCGCCTTGCACAGCGTCGGACAAAGCTGTCGCAGCCTGTGCGGGGTGTCCGGTACTTTAGCCGCAGCGATCCACTGCGAGTACGGCGGAGTGCGGTGTATAACACCGCTTGAACTTCAAAAAATCAGACTGTTCTGGGTCTGAGATCCAGGGTCGATGGACCAATGTTTGCTACCGAGCTGGTAACGTTGAGCTTTTTGGGAACACTTACAGGATTATGAATGAAACCACTATAGTGTTCTGATCTGAGCTGGCTTTATTTCGTTAAATCTGTGTGGACCCTACTGAATCGCGGTAACGAAACCATAGCGACTTCTATTTTAACGCCATCGCCATCTATCGAGCTTGGGCTTAACCATTTTGGATTTTGCACAATTATGGTTCGTTACTAAACACATACCTCACTATGATCCATAACCGTTCCGATTTAGATGAAATACAAAAGTTCCATTATTTACGGTCGGCTCTGCATGGAAGTGCATTACAGGTGATAAGTGCTTTAGAGTTCACTCCTGCCAATTACATTCACGCATGGGAGTTATTAGAAAATCGCTATCATAATGATAGGCTGCTAGTAAACAATCACGTCAAAGCGTTATATAGTATTCCGGCGTTAAAACAGGAATCACCGTCTCAAATTCGAAAGCTAATTGATACCGTTCTACGTAATTTGCGCGCTCTGACGTCACTCGATGAACCCACAGACAATTGGGACACATTAGTTATTTATTTAGTCGTCAATAAGCTTGATCCCTCCACGGAACGGGAGTGGGAGAACAACATAGGAACTATGTCTTTAGGGTCACGCGATAAGGTCAAATTAAACGACTTAATATAATTTCTCAGAAACCGCGCAGATACGTTAGAAATGATCAGCTCAAACCTCGTTAAGTCAAAGGAATTGCCGCAAAGTGATAAGCATCAGCATACTAGTGACAAACGAAGTTCAAATCGCGTGCATAGTTATTCATCTATCAAAACTACTCGTAGCAACTATCGTAATAATAAGAAGGGTTTACCTAATTGTGTTTTGTGCGATCAAGGTCATGCGTTATATACGTGCATTATAATATGCGTGCATAACATTCCTTAATATGTCTATTGCGGATAAAATGAAAGCTGTTACTGATAAGAAGTTGTGTGGGAATTGCCTGCGATCAGGTCATACGATAAACGATTGTATTTTCGGACCATGCAAACTATGTCAGCGCAAACATAACAGTTTGTTACATCTAGAAAATTCCAATAATCAAAGCGTTATTAACAGTGCATGTGTGGGTAGTGCGTCGCGCGGAGAGGCGAACGTTACCCACACTACGACGACTGCGGTGCATTCTTTACCTAATCATACGAATAACACTGTTGTATGCGATAAAACAACTAGTGATTTTAAATTAATAAATACGGTTTTACTTTCTACGGCCTTAATAGAAGTAGCGGATAATAACAATGTTTTCCATACAGCTCGTGCGCTTTTAGATAACGGAAGCCAGAACTGTTTTGTTACGGAGAAATTGTCTAAACGAATAAATGCGTCTTATATACAGTCCACAGTTCAAATCTCGGGTGTGGGGCAATCTGTCTCACAGTCATGCCATTCATGCGATATTTCAATTCGATCAAAAGTAAACGATTATTATACCAAGCTTCGATGTATTGTCGTGCCATGCATAACAACCGGTTTGCCTACGATAAACATAGAAGCTGATCTTATACGTATTCCTGATTTTCTACAATTAGCAGATCCTACGTTTAACGTTAGTTCGGATATTGATTTGCTGATAGGTGCAGATAGATTTTGGGATCTTTTAGAAACCGATAAAATACGTTTACCTAGCGGATCATTCTTACAAAATTCTAAATTAGGATGGTTATTGTCCGGTCCTGTGTTTATTAGGAACCCAAAACCTACTCGCGTTCATTGTAACTTCAGTCAGGGCATAGATAAGCAACTCCGGTTATTCTGGGAAATTGAAAATATTCCTTCATCACCATGTGTAATTCTCAGAGATGATGAACGTATGTGTGAGGAATTATTTCATAATACGACTAAACGCGAAGAAAATGGTAGATTTTCGGTTCGTATACCACTAAGAGAGGCACCAGACGCACTGGGTGATTCTTATACGCTGGCGAAGAAACGATTTTTAACCTTGGAACGTAAACTTGAACGCCTCCCAGAATTTAAACGTATGTACACTAACTTTATGCGAGAATACAATGACTTAGGTCACATGTCGAAGTTAGATACTTGTAGTCAACCTAACTATTATCTTCCACACCACGGAGTCATTAGGGAGTCTAGTACGACTACAAAATTACGCGTAGTGTTCGACGCTAGTGCTGTCACTAGCTCGAATAAATCATTAAATGATATTCAGTTTCCGAAACCCGCGTTACAAAATGATATTTTTTCTATTTTGTTGCGATTCAGACAGTATAAATATGTAGCTTGTGCAGACGTGGAGAAAATGTTTCGTCAGGTTCTTCTCCAGTTTGATCAAAGGTCTGTACGGTTGAGACTGTGGCGCGATAATCCTTCGGATCCATTAGATACCAAGACATTCGCATTCCTCGTCACGTTAAGGGTGATCACAGTCAATATACAGAGCTTCATATATTTACCGACGCGTCTCAAGACGCATACGGCGCGTGTGCTTATTTACGTACTTATAGTGATAGCTCTGACGTAACCGTGCGTTTGTTATGAGCCAAAAGTAAAGTCGTACCTTTAAAGGCTATAAGTATTCCTCGTTTAGAACTTTGTGGTGCCTTAATAGGAGCTAAATTATATAAGAAAATCGTTGAATCTCTTAGGTTACAGTTTAGTAAAATATATTTCTGGACGGATTCTACAATAGTCATGGGTTGGATTAAAACGTCACCACATTTACTTAAAACATTTGTACAAAATCGAGTGACCGAGATCAATGACCTCACGGGCGACTCGGTGTGGTTACACGTAAGTAGCAAGGATAACCCAGCTGATCTATTGTCGAGAGGTTATAGTTTAGACTTATTAAAGGATTGTGATTTATGGTGGCACGGTCCATCTTATTTACATAACAGTTTACATAATTTTGATCAAATCAAATGCGATAATTCAGATGTTTGTAACTTACCAGATTTAAAATGTAAACAAACGTGTTTACCTTCGGTACAATGCGAAGATTTAATAAACTTTGAGAAATATTCTTCATTTAATAAGCTTAAACGAATAGGAGCGTACATGCTTAGATTTATAGATAACACACGCATCAAGTCGACTGTTAAAGACAGCCGGCAAACCGGTTCTTTATCAGTAAGCGAACTGAATGCCGCACAAAGAATGCTAATTAGGTTGGTACAAATAAAATCATTTCCAGATGTTTACAATAATTTAGTAAGCAATATTCCTATTAAACGAACTTGTAAGCAATATAATAAAGTTTCTAGTCTTAGTGTTTTTATGGATGAACACAAATTAATTCGGGTTGGTGGAAGATTATTTAACTCGTCTAGTTTTGCTTACGATAAAAAACACCCGGTTTTATTGTGCAGTAAACATCCTTTCACTATTTGTTTATTTAGGTATGAACATATACGATTATTCCATGCCGGTCCTCAACTTCTTTTAGCTACGGTGCGTGAATGTTGGTGGCCATTGAACGGTAGAAACTTAGCTAGAAAAATAGTGCATGAGTGTGTGAAGTGTACACGTATTCGAGGTAAGACACTAGCACCTATCATGGGTAACTTACCGCCTGAGCGCTTGGAGCCTGGCTTCCCGTTTATGCGAACAGGTGTTGATTATGCGGGGCCAGTGTTTATATTAACTAGAAAAGGCAGAGGTTCAAGATTGACTAAAGCTTACATATGTTTATTCATATGCTTCACGACGCGAGCTATGCACTTGGAGCTTGTTACAAGTCTCTCTTCAAATGATTATATTCTAGCATTGAAACGTTTTATTAGTAGGCGAGGTAAACCTTGCGTCATTTTTTCGGATAATGGCAAGAATTTCGTAGGTGCAGAGAAAGAATTTCCTTTATTTTTAGCCAAAGAATCAGAGACTATTATTAATTATGCTTCAGATAATAACATTGAATTTCGATTCATTCCTCCTTATTCTCCACATTTTGACGGTCAATGGGAGAGTGGGGTACGCTCGTGCAAGTATCACCTGAGGCGCATAGTGGGTAACGCGCGATTAACTTACGAAGAATTTTACACAGCTTTGACACAAATCGAAGCCGTCCTAAATTCCCGTCCAATTTCACCTCTTTCCTCAGATCCTTCCGACCTTACTCCTCTAACCCCCTCCCATTTCCTAATTGGCCGACTGTTGACAGCACCACCTTCTGAAGACATCACAGATAAGCCGGCTTCGAGGTTGACACGCTACGATCGAGTCGAACAACTGCGGCAGCACTTCTGGCGACGCTGGTCCACAGAATACGTGTCGGAGCTGCAACTGCGAACCAAGTGGAAGACTAGGCAGGATGACATCACACTGGGCAGCCTTGTCTTCATAAAGGATGATAACCTACCGCCGTTAAAGTGGCGGTTAGGTCGTATTCTACGTATATTTCCCGGAAAAGACGGCGTGGCTCGAGTAGCGGACATACACACCAGTACTGGAACAATAAGACGAGCCTTTTCCAAGATTTGCCCGCTGCCACCGCAATCGGTGAGCGACGACGCTTGACTCCATACTCAGAATCATTTCGAAAGCAGGGCTTTCAAGGCCGGGGGCATGTTCACGCCATCTCTCATCACGACGACGTAGCAACGCACGATCAGACGTGGTACAGGGCGCCATCTAGCGACCAAGAGAAGAAGACTACCGACCATCAAACCGAACCCGGTCGTTCCTTCAATCGCCTCGCATTCAGTCATTCCTTCGGTCTCACATTCTCCTTCACTCAAGCCTATAAAACCACTTGTAATGTAATTCTTCCCTTATTTTTCAACTGCCAACCAACAAGTACAAACCAATGTAAATACGAATTTTATTATACGAATTGAAAAGTTAACGCAAGTCACTTCATTTACGACGGAACAAACCTGATCCTGCACAAACTTGTATAGTTGCATTCGAAAAGCATCATTTGTGAAGTGGACCTGATGATGAAGACCACAGATGGCCACTGAAACTACTCAATATACCTTTTCATGCACGGTTTCTTTGGATGATAATAAACGATATGGCATGGGTTTTATAATTCTATGTCTACATGTGTGAAGTATAATAGAAATTTCAATACATTGATACCAGAGGCCGAATTTTCAAATTAAGAAGAACGAAGAGAATCACCGTGTTATTGGCAAGTGACGTGGAAAGTTATCGACCCTCGTAGTGCTGTGACACGTTTGTTATGATTGGTATTCAAGAAACACATGAAACCGATAATTTGATATCAATTCTTTGAGTCACTTATTTTGAGCTGAAACTGTGCATAGAGACTCCATACCAGATGTTGTCTTCAGCCCCTTTGGATAGATATGGGGTTTTTTTTTTTGTGTGGCATCTCGCAGGTCAACCTCTGAGGTTGTCGGCTGCTTAACCGGGCTTGCCTGTGGTTGCCTTAATTAATAAATTAATTAAAGCCTCCAGCCAGGACTTATTAAAAAACTTACAAACTAGGCGACTACACGCTAAGGGCACCCCCTGTGGGGTACGGACCTCGGCTTAGGGCGTCGCAGGGGAGGGCAGCTAGGGACAGGCTGGATCATATCATTATTATTATTAATAAGGGAATTTAAAGCTACTGGCTCAGCGTCGCGGGCTGGCTCTGGCAAGGGTCGGGGTGGACTATTACGGGGACGTCGCGGCGGGCCTCGGCGGCGAGGACGGAAGGACGGTCGGTTTTTGTGTTTGTGTGCCACTGTACTTGTTTCCCTACGGCTCTCTTGGAGCAGGGTGATTGCGTCATCGGGAGTGACTAGGGTATGCCTTGGTCGGCGAATCTTAGAGATACGCGAAGGTTCATATTGGGCGGCCGATACGATAAGGGGATTCCTATGTTGGATTGAAGTTTCAAAGAAACGCTTGGAGACGCGTTTCATGAACTGCTGGATGGTGGGCATCTTGAGGTCTACGTGAAGAAGCTCATTTCGAACATAAAAGGGGGCTCCCGTGACTCTACGGAGGAATCGGTTTTGGAGGGTCGGCATCTTATGGAGGAGGTAGGGCTTTGCGTGTGCGAAAACAACGCAGGCGTAGGTCATGATGGGACGGATGACCGCGGTGAAAATACGCAGCTTGCACCTGAGTGATAACTTGCTGCGAGAGCTAAGAATGAAGTGGAGCCTACCTAGAGCGAAAGCGGCGCGCGAACGTGCCTGCTTTATGTGCTCAGCGAAGGAGAGGTGTCTATCGAGGACCACGCCTAAGTATTTGGCTTGCTTTTCCCAAGGGATCGGCTTGCCGTACATGGTAATCGGACGGGGGGAGGGTGGGTTTATCCGCGGCTTAGAAAAGAGGACTGCCTGGCTTTTGTCTGGATTGACTTCGATTCTCCATTTCCGGAACCACTTGGCCAGAGTGTTTGCGGAAGTTTGGAGAGTGCGAGCGATGGCATCGGGTTTAAGACCGGTATAATAGATAGCCGTATCGTCGGCAAATAGGGCTAGCTGAGTATTTTTATGCTTGGGGATATCGCTAGTGAATAGCGTGAAAACGAGGGGGGATAGTACGGTAACCCTCAATTCGGTAACGAAAGGTGCGATTCGATAAAAAGTCCCGTAGGATGAGCACGAGACGGTCAGGCACGCTGAGTTGGTATAGCTTATAGATTAAGCCATTGTGCCAGACTTTGTCGAACGCTTTCGCTATGTCGAAGAATAAGGCTCCCGTTATTGCGCCCCGTTGGAAGCCGGCGCTGACGTGTTCTATGATGCGGTGGACTTGTTGGATACATGAGTGTTCGGTTCTAAATCCAAATTCTAAATATAGTTCTAAATCATTGGGTATAAGACTCTTTGCTTCGGCAAAATCTTTGAGCCGCTTATATATAAGCCTTTCATAGATTTTACCGAGGACGTTGAGTAAGCTAATGGGACGGTAGCTAGACGGGTCAGACTTGGGCTTGCCTGGTTTGGGAATACCTATGACGGTGGCCTGTTTCCAGGTTGCGGGGAACATATTATTGCTCAATGCGCCATTGAAGATGGCAGTCATTAGCACTATAAGCTGGGCGGGGAAAAGTTTGAAAACCCTATTGGTGATGCCGTCGGAGCCAGGGGCTTTTCGCGGTTGGAGACTTTTAATGATATCCTGGATCTCATCAGGAGTGATGGGGGCCAATGGATTATCATGATCTTCGACGGGCGGAAGGGAAGTTCTACGTTCGACTTCGGCGTTCACCATATCGAGGTGGGCTTGGTCTACTGGTTGAGAGCTGGGAGAACACTGGGACTCTAGGCTGTCGGCTAGGCATTCTGCTTTTTCAGAGTTATCGAAGGCGACACTCTTATCGGGACGAATGAGAGGAGGCATTGTGGCCTCTTCAGTGGATCGTAACTTCCTCTGAAGCTGCCAGAAGGCAAGATGGGTGGGCTCAAGTTCGCTCAGCATCTTGTCCCAGCTCGCATTACGCTGCTCGGCAATGCGTTTCCTTACAGCACGCTGTAAGTTGCGCATGTGAGCTTTGTTTGCGGTGCAGGGAAAAGCGCTGTACGCACGGATGGCTGCGTTCTTCTCGGTTATCAGATTCCGTACATCGTCCGGGAGTTTCCAGCGGTGGTCTACCGCTACTGGAACTTCCCTTGAACAATCGTTCAGGACGGATTGTACGTGATCTGTAAGCGAGTCGATCGCCGCCGTCGTGTCAGCGACTGAGACTATGTGGTCAGGAATGGTGTCCAAGTGAGGCGACGTGGTGGATTTCAGTTTTTCACTTACTTTCCTCCAGTCGGTGATCAATTGGGTCGGAGGAGATTGGGTAGGATCATGGTTACCCGAGCGGGAACCTAGGTGTAGGATAACGGGACGGTGATCCGAGTTGAGTTCGTGAAGCGTTTCTATGGAGTGTAAATGGAGGTTTACATTCTTTACGAGCGCCACATCGAGGACATCGGGCCTATGGTTGTGGTCGTGTGGGTAGTGGGTGGGAGTCATCGGAGCGATGACGTCATAGTTTAGGGTCGCGCCTAGGTTATACACGATTCTGCCTCTGGCATTTGTCGTGTTGCTGTTCCAAGCGGGGTGTTTGGCGTTGAGATCGCCCGCTAGTAAGACGGAGTCACTCAGGCCAAAGAGAGTCGTGAGATCGCTGGTGAGCGCAATAGGATCGTCTGAAGCAAGAGACGCGACCGATGGTGGGGGATGGTAGGCAGAGATGATGGTTATCGGAGGATGACCAGTCATGCCTAGTCGACAGGCAGAGTACTCTAGGTGAGAGAGAGGCGCGGGTGGGGTCAGAGGGATGCAGTATAACTCCTTCCTATAATAAATAAGAGTACCGCCGCCGTGGCAGCGTGTTCTGTCATTGCGAACTAGACGGTAATTCGCAATTTTGGGGTCAGCGCGGTGGGGTTTCAAAAGGGTCTCCTGTATAAGGAGGACGTCTAATTGGTGGTCGCGGAGGAATTTAGTTATTTCGGCGCGTTGGTTGAAAATGCCATTGGCGTTGAAAAAACCTAATTTGAGGGATCGAGGCCTAGTGTGGTTTGTGCGTTGGGAATCCATTGGATCAGTCCATCGCATCCATCTGGTCGAGGCCTAGCACGACATCACTGTGTGTGCTGAATATTTGGCTGTACATTGCCGTCGTAATTTTGCCGTTAGTCTGCTGCTCGGCAGCCAGAAGGGCATCGCGGAGGGACCTGGCTTGGCGGGTCATAAATATTCTATAGTGGCGCAGTAGAGTCTGGCCGCAAGACTCGCCGTGCGCGACGGGTGAGGGATTGGGCGGTTGTTTGGCTGCAGGAGCAGCAGTGGTTTGAGGCTCGGGTTGGGGACTGGCTGTGGCCTCTGGAGCCACGGCTATAGGCAGGATCGGCGCTGCGATGGGTATATCCATCAGTGCCTGCAAAGATTTGGCAGGGGCCAAGGAGGGAAAGGCTTTTTCGTGGTTTAGCCTGTTCCACGGGGAAGGTCTCTGAGGAGCGAGACGTTGGGGAATTTGAGAGGAAGGTGCCTCTTTTTGTTGGCGGGTGTTGGCGCGCTTCGTTAATTTAGGAGCGAGTTTGGGGGCTTTGGGACAGCCGCGGTAGTTTGCCGGGTGACCGGTCTGGCCGCAGAGAACGCAGCTGGGTGGTTCCGAACAGAGGGTTCGGTCTTTGGGCCGAGGGCAGTCCGCAGTGCTGTGCTCGCCCAGACACTTGACGCATCTGGGAGTCGCATAGCAGTTGCTCTGCGCATGGCCATAAAGTTGGCAACGGTGGCATTGTCCCACTGTTGCGGTTTTGTAGGGCTTTTCAATTGAGATACCGGATAGGAAGCAAATGGACTTAATCTTGAAAATCGGGTGATAACCTTCGGTTGGTTCACAAATGACAAGAACCATGTCGTACAATTCACCGCCTCTCGCTTTATGTAAGCGATGGACGGCGATCACTGGTATACCTTGATCGGCAAGGTCGTCTTTAATATCCTGTACTAGGATTTCTTTAGGGACACGTTTAATAATAACACGAGTGGGCGTGTCCTCGGGGAAGGAGAAAGTGTGAAAGGAAATATTCCTTTCACGGAGGGCGCGATATAGTTCCCTATAGTCGTTCGACGTAGGGACGGTGACTTTAATGCCATTTTGGCAGGCACGGGCGTTTGTGTAGTTGATCTTTCGATCAACACACATCTTGGACACGTCAGTCCATTTACCCTTGTCCTGGATGTAAAAGGGGGGCGGAGGGCGTTGCTTCCTTTGGGCTGAGGAAGTTTGGGCTATCGGGCTGGAGGGACGACTATTCTGCGCGCGAGCAGAAGTAGTTGGGACGGGGCTAGCGGGTCGTACGGGTGTTTGAGTTGGGGACGGGGGCGACGCGGTGGTCTTTTTGGCTATGCTGGCCTGGGAGGTTTTCCCTTTCTTCCTCTTGCCGCCGGTGACGACTTGAAAGTCGTCTTCCGAGGATGAGGGGCATGATGACAAATCATTGTCGGAGTTGTTATTGGACACAGGTTCGGTGGTGTCCATTTCACGGAATTCGACTGTAGCGCACACCTGCGCGGCGTCCATTGTTCTATGAACAATGGGATTAGTAGGTGGGCCGGAAACAATGGATGATTTCGGGAATTGGGCGGTCGGCACGACATTGTCGGCGGGCGAGAGCGATAGAGGGCTATCTACCTGGAAGTCGTTCGTTGTTCGATGAACAATGGGATCGGAGTTAATAAACACTTCCGTGAATTGACCAACCGGAATGCCTTGGTCAGCAAGCGGGGGAGATAATGGGCAGTCAAGCGCGTCACTCAAATCAGCGACGTTGGCTTCGGTAGCCGGAGGACAATTAGCGATTTCACGCTGGATTTTTCCGCCATATTTGGCGGAAATAGCAGGGTTTTCCCTAAGGATTTCTAACAGTATCTCCAAAATATTGGAGTTTGCCATGATTGGCGAATGGATTAAAAATTGAATTGGGAAATTTTGGAGATTTCTCTCCCGCGGGGGGCCTATTTAAAGCCTAACTGGCCTAACTCCCCGGATGGATGGGTCCGGGGATGTGTAACCCTCCCAGTCGGGTAGAGACTGGGAGGTGAGTACCTAATGGTGAGCCCTAAGCTTGTAACCGGTCGCCAGTCTTATTGTGCGAACCGGGCCCTATTGGGTCTAGTGCGAAGGGGTAGACACACCCAACCGACACTAGGTGTGTAGCTGAAAAGGAAACTCAGTAACTAGGTTTGACTAGGAGATCCCCCAAGGCCAAAACCTAGCACTCGACTCCAATTGACTGCTTCACCCTGAAGGGGATCAGCGGGTGCGTCGGGTCAGCACCCCCTTGGTATTGTTGACACCGTGAGGTTTCCAACCAAGGACCACGAAACTGTGGTTTTACCCTGAAGGGGCTAAACCAAATTGTTTTTGACGAAACTCTGTTATAGAAACAGGATATCCTTCACCGCCTCGAAAAAGGCGGATCCGGACCAGGCGTCGTAGTCGGCGACTACGAGTGACGTCACGGCGGGCGTGACGAAGCGTAGCGATGACTCAGGCACGGAACGATCGAGAGCGCGGAGCGGTACGACCGTCGCGGGCGAGCGTTGGAAGCGGAATGAGATATGGGGTTTCCGTTACACGTTGTATAAGTAGTAATAATAAGTATTTCACGGGTGCCGCTTCGATTACTTGAATATGGTTATTAAGCACAATATGCTCGTCACAATGCATATGGTGAAGTGAAGCTGGTGGTGAAGTACCACGAGAACTCCTCAACAATTAACGGCCCAGCATTGGGAAAAGCAATATTTTGTAAAAAGTTTTAAGTAGTTGAGATTTAGGCTTTTGTAACTAGGTAATTAATAGTTTGGGGAAAAAGTTTCTTCACATTTTTTAAGAAGATTCAAAACATTTTTTAATATAGTTTATTTACATTTAACTAAAGTATGTAGGTACCATTTTGTTCGATAACTTTTTGCCATCTTGTAGGTAGGGACATGATCCCATTGCTATAGAAATTTTGGGACTTCTAATCAAAATACCGCGACAAGTGGTTTTGGCAGTCCTCTCGTGATGTTAAGCCTGACACTACCTAAAGAATTCTGAAGAGACCGAAACAGATGGAAATCTGAAGGTGCAAGGTCAGGACTATACGGCGGATGTATTAACACCTCCTAGCCAAACTCTCTTAATTTTTACTGAGTGGCTAAAGATGTGTGAGGTCTAGCGTTATCATGATGAAAAACCACATCCCTTCTGTTGATTAATTCCGGCCGCTTTCTCTCAACTTCTTGCTTTAATCTCATCAGTTGTTTGCAGTAGAGTTCAGAATCGATGGTCCTGCCTGGTGGTTATTAAGTTTTAGAGTGGTGACTCGAAACTTGTGAACAGCGGTGTGCAGTGGAAGTTTGTATTGCCGTGTATAACACTCAGTCAAGAATAAACCAATGTGTTAGAGCTGAACTGTGTAATATTTAGTAGAATAATTAATTATAGAAATACATAAAATGCAAGACGAAGAATTGTGACATGAGCAAAAATTATATATATATTGTTAGGAACGAAGAAGTAACGACTTTTTAGAACCTATAAAAGCAGCGCGCGCGCCATTACTCGGACACAGTCCGGTTAAGTAGCACACAGCCTTAGTGAGCTGAACTACGAGTGGCCCAAAAAAAAAAAAATAATATTCGGGCACTTTCTGGTTGTCGCTCGCATCGGAAACATCGTCAAAGGGCCGTAAGACTTATATTTTCCTAAATTACGCTATTTGTGTACCTACTTTTTATCATTGCGAATATTTATGAGTTAAATTGTATAAGTGACGATTTGTGGTTAGATAGATAGATATACTCTTTATTGTACACCATAACAGAATTAAATAAGGACTTACAAAACTACAATGGGTGTTACAATGGGCGGTCTTATCGCTAAAAGCGATCTTTTACAGACAACCTTTGGATGGATTTGACACAGCAGGAGAAAATAAATACGCGGGTAGTCCATGGTGTACTATTCACTTATATACAATAAATAAGTAATAACCTACATACTCAATACACATATACATATATATACATGAAAAGAACAAAGCTGAGTTATATAAAAAAGAGTAACAAATTAAAGAGAGAGATAGAGATCTTTTATCATATTTTTGAAAGAAGGAAGGGTTTGTGCTTGTCTTACTGACACGGGAAGAGTATTCCACAGTCGTACTGCTTGAGCTGCGAACGACTTACCAAAGAAATTGGTGGAGTGACTCGGTACCTCTAGCCTCAAGTTTTCCGATGACCTCAGAAATTTGGCATGTGTGTCATGGAGGAACTTAAAACGTTCTTTAAGATAAGAGGGGGTCTTAGGACTTAACAGAATACTGTAGAGCAGAGACAAGATGTGTAAGTTCCGGCGAAGACGTATAGGAAGCCACTTGAGTTTCGTACGAAATTCGGATACGTGATCATATTTGCGCAAACCAAATATAAATCTTATGCAAAAATTTTGAAGTCGTTCAAGTTTATCAAGTTGTGCCTCTGTGAGATCAAGATAACTGACATCAGCGTAGTCTAGGATGGGGTGTAAAAGAGACTGTGCTAGCGCAATTTTAGTGGCAGTTGGCAGAAAGTTACGCAACCGTCTTAGGGAACTGGCAGAAGCAAATAATTTGCGACTCTCCTCTTGTAATTGGGGACCCCACGAAAGATATTTGTCCAACCAAACCCCAAGGTTCTTAACTTTCTCGCTTAGTGGAATAGCTGTGCCGTTGAAAATAACCTGAGGTAACTGAGACCAGTTTTTAAACATTTCCACTTCTGATTCCTAACATCAGAAGTGGGATAAAGAACTTAAATTGCCCACTAGATTACGTATAAAACATCCAAGGAACGAAATATGCGAATACTTCTCTACCCACAAATTTTACTTTGTTATTTTTCCTTTGTTTAAAATTAGCAAGGAACATTGTGTCACACTTTCGAATCGTGATTGTGGTATGTGAAGTGATATCCGAAAGCACCGCCGTGCTAGGATAGTGTCGGTCGTGAAATTAGTGTTTTGTTAGTTCGTATTAAATCGTTAGAAAGTATTGTGCTTTGTATTCATCGCAATTATGTGTGTCGACACGTGGTCGCCAGTTAGATTCCTCAAGTCATTCGTTCCCCGTCGTTTCCTTTGATAAATATCGCCTTGTGCTGTTTGCACCGATCAACCGGCGGAAACGAATAATGTGGGTACCTAGAGAAATAAATACATCAATGGTGACCAATGGGGTTGTCGTCAGTTGTATTATTTTTCGCGGACTGATTATTTAAGTGCTAAAAGTTTTAAATAAATCAAACGAATATGACTGTCTTATGCGTATTGGTAACGGCTTGAAACGTGATACTAAGACTTGGCTAACGTATGTGAAAGAAACATACTCGGAATTGCGCATTTGGTGAATTCAAAAGCTGACGTTACAACGATCGATGTTTGTTTACTAGGAAAAGTAGATTAGAACTACCACAAACTCTTGTGATTAAGTGATTATTGATATCACTTGCAAAAATGATTTTGTTGCAAACCTTTTCGGAATATGTTAAGCCCAGTTCATTGAAGGGCACTGATTCTGAAAATCGTTCATATTGAAGGAAAGGAACACTTTGATTGTTGTTTGGGAAAACGACATTTCATAGAAAAATGTTTTGATGTGATCCGTTTGAACAAAATAATTAGATTGCAACAAAAAGGGTAAGGTGATATGGAGGTCCTCACGTCTAGCAAGGCGAAATGAAGGTTTATTTCTGTGTCAGCTAGTTTATTTACATGATCACGTTGTGATGAAATCAAGACGTGGAAAACCAATCCACCCAGCGTTGGATTTGCACGTCTGGTGATTGCCAACAAATGGTTGTCGCTCGCGTTGGAAGCATCGTCAAAGGGCCGTAAGACTTATATTTTCCTAAATTGCGCTATTTGTGTACCTGCTTTTTATCATTGTGAATATTTATGTGTTAAATTGTATAAGTGACGATTTGTGGTTAGATTCAGTGATTCGTATTTTGTTCCTTAATTTAAAATAAAGAGTTGTATTATTTGTGTTGCGTCTCGTATTGTTGTTTTTTTAAACATTTCCACTTCTGATTCCTAATAATATAAACAAGAAAGGTTACTTGGCAACGTCACGTTAATCAATGACCATATAGAGTCATAGAGTAGGATATACAGTCTTCACACCCTCACAACTTTTTGCAGAATTAAGGGATTCTGTTCAAGCCAATCTTCTTGCTCAAATCTTGCAGTCTGGGCCCATAGAGTGGTTTCGTCAGCATGTCTGCTAACTGCAGTTCTGAAGATACTTACTTAACTTCAAGGTCCCCGTTGGCAACGCATTCTCTTACGAAGAAATGCTTCAACTTAATATGTTTCGTACGCTTGTGGTACTCGTATTTAGGGTTATGTGACAGCTTGATTACTGACTCATTGTTTAGATATAGTGTAGGCTGGTTCAACTTCATCAGATCTTTCAATAGACAATTTAGCTATATAAGCTCTTGTGAAGCCTCGCTGGCTGCAATTACTTCCGCTTCGGTAGAGGAAATGGATACAACGTTTTGGCGTTGTGATCTCCAGCTAATAGCAGCTCCTGCGAGTAAGCACACAGTACCAGACGTCGATCTGCCGGTGGTTTGATCGCCAGCAAAGTCTGAGTCAGAGTAGCAGACGATATTTTCAGTCGAATCATTACAGTAGGTAAGACCTTTGTCATTTGCTCCTTTTAAGTATCGAAAACTCCGTTTAACAAACGCAACATCTCTGTTCCTTGGCTTATCCAGGTTTCTCGATGCTTTTCCTACTGCATAGGAGATATCGGGTCTAGTGCCCATGGCCAAGTATGTTAAGGCACCTACGGCTTGTCCGTAAGGAAAGATTTTTTCAGCTTGTGTTTCTTCATCTCCTTCCATGTTTTCTTTAACAATAGGTGTTGGTACAGACTTGCTGTTGTTCATTGTAAATTTTTCTAAAAGCTTCTTTACGTATGATGTCTGACGTAGTGTGATCTTGTCGTCTTTCCTTACAATTTCCATGCCTAGGAAATATGTAGCAGGCGACGTTCGAATCTTCAATCGTTTTTGTAGTTCATCAACAAACTCAGCTTCAGCTTCTTGTGAGTTGCTTGCTACAAGCCCGTCATCAACATAAAAAGCTATGAGGACTCTCTTTGTCCCTTTTGTCCTCGTGTATAGACAAGGATCAGCTTCGGACTGTTTGAAACCTGATTGTAACAAAAAAAAAAATATACAGGTATTCCAACAACGTGGAGCTTGTTTAAGTCCGTACAGGCTTCTTTTCAGGCGACATGCTCGGTTTGTGCCATCGTTGAAACCTTCAAGTTGCTTCATTAAAATTTGTTCTTCTACTGTTCCGTTTAGGAACGCTGTAGTGACGTCAAATTGTAGAAGCCTTAAATTTAGTTTGACAGCAGTTGCGAGAAGGGCTCTGATAGTACTGAGACGTGCTACCGGACTGAATGTTTTATCGTAATCGATACCAGCTTGTTGTGAAAATCCTTTAATTACCAGTCGTGCTTTGAAGCGTTCAATACTTCCGTCGGGGTTTGTTTTCACTTTATACACCCATTTGCATGGTAAGGCTTTTCTACCTTTTAGTAATTCTACTAGTTCCCATGTTTCATTCTCGTGGAGTGATGAAATCTCGCTTAGCATTGCTTCTAACCATTTGTCTTTGTTTGCTGAGTCAAGTGCTTCTTTGTAAGAAGTTGGTTCTTTTTGTTTGATAACATCATCTGCAGCTGCCAGTAAGAAATCGTCAAATTTTTGTGGTGGGTGTAATAGCGATCTGTCTCGAAGTGTCCGTGTTTCAACAGGTCCATTAAGTTCAGGTTCATCAAGTTGGTGTTCATCATTATCAGCTCGAGGTTCGTCAGGTTGTTGTTCTTCGTTTTGTAGAAGAGTGCCCTGAGGAATGTTGTTTTCCTGATCTTGATCATTTTCAATCTCAGCCTGTTGTTCAGTGTATTCATAGATGCTATCGTTTTGATGATTGTTATCGTTTGTATCTTCGTTGTTTTGAAGTTCAATTTCAATAGATTATGAATTGCTCCTAGACGCTACTCCTTGCTTATTCACAGCTTCAATTTCAATCGTCTCCGTTTGTGTTAGAGGTATTGGTTGAGTATGAATGTTTTCATAGAAGTTGCTCTTTAAGATTTCACATCTCTCGAAATGACGGTCTTGTGTTTAGACGGAATGTAAATTTTATAGGCTTTGCTTATTTCTGAATATCCCACAAATACACCAGGTGTTGCTTTTGGAGCAAATTTATGTCCTCTGGCACCTTTCTTCAGAACAAAGGCTTTGGATCCGAATGCATGTAAGTGGCTTTCTTAGTACCCATCTTTCAAATGGTGTTTGATTGTCAATAGCACTGTTGATACTTCTGTTTGCTGTGTTTATTGCTTCAGACCACAGATGTAATGGTGCATTGGCATCAATAACCATAATTCTGCCTTTTTCCACAAGGGTTCGGTTTTTCCGTTCTGCAATACCGTTTTTTTTCAGGTGTATAGGGTGCGGATAGTCGTCCAATCCCGTTTACCTTGAGGTAATTTTGAAATTCTTTATTAATGTACTCAGTTCCATTGTCAGTTTGTAGGAACTTTATTTTATTTCCAATAGAGTTCTCCATTAGTTCTTTATATTCCTTGAACTTCTCAAGTACATCAGATTTGTTTTTTAGGAAGTATATGCGGCCATATCTGCTGCAATTGTCTATAAACGTCACAAAGTACTTGTTGTTTGCAGTGCTTGGAGTTCTTATAGGGCCACACACATCACTGTGTACAATTTCCAATCGTTGAGTTGTTCGTGGCGTAGATCTAGGTATGGGTCTTGGCACTCGTGTAGTTTTTGCTTGAATGCATGCTTCACAATCAGATGCTTTTTCATCTTTGTTGAACTTTAACTCAATCAGCGTCTCATTTTTCAAAGATAGAAGGAGGTCGTTGTAATTCATGTGTCGCATTTTTCTATGCCACTCTCCAATGGAGTTGTCTGGAGTCGTCCCATACTCGTTTCTGGGTTTTCAGTACAGTCCCCAACTAGCAAAATACCCTTAAAAACAAAAGCTTGTAAGAGCTGTGGTTTCATATAAGGTTTCTACGTGTTCTGATTAAGCCAGAAACCCTTAGTACCCTTACAAACAAAAGCTTGTAAGAGCTATGGTTTCATATAAGGTTTATATGTGTTCTGATTAAGCCAAAAACTCTAATAGTGTTATCTTATAAGTCTATTTAAGTTTTAAGAGCATTCATACTTGTAACATTATTCTTATAGACGTATATAAGAAAACGTTTTATAGTATTAATAAGAGCACTGGTCTTATAAGCGCCTTTTACAAGTCTAATTGCCTTTGATTCTTAATTAAAACTTATAAATGCATTTTATAAGTACATTTAATCTTATAAGTGACTATACTAAGTGTTTTATTAGACTTCTGTTGAACGAGTGTTTTAAAAGTGTGATTATCTCACCTAAGACATATTAAAGAGTAGAAGCACTTTTAAAAGTCTTACAAGTGTCTTAACAATTCTCTATTAATTATTATCTATTTTCCGTGTTGTGTTTGACACGAGAAATATCGAGTATCTCATGCAACTGACACAAAAAATATTTTTGATGGTTCCGTGCAAAATAACGACCTAAGTATTAAAAAGTCTACCTACCCAAAGTTTTTCAATATGTAGCTTGAAAGTGCGTTATGATTTCAACGATATATTTATAATTTTATTTATATATTATTATGTAATTAATAGAAGTTTATTGGTTAATTAGTTACACAATTCACATTCATCACTTGAGTAGTGGTCGTAAATTGCAAATTTATGGCAGCCTGCGTACGAGAAGAAATCCAAATACATTAAAGTCATGATATCATTTTGGGCCGTTGTAAAATGTTGGAGCAGGAACTTTGAAGTAGGATATCCACAGGCTATAGATTTTTCACACAATACAAAGTGCGTTATGTTCAATGGCCAAGTTTCATTCTTAAGCATTCGGAGCTTTTTTTTACTTATGAAACAGTCGACATCCATAACTGCAACCATACTTTGTGTGTGTTTGTCCTAAAACATAATATAAGCGTATTTACATTGAATTAACGTAGTGAATTAATTATTTACTTGAACATATAATGACTTCGTTGTTTGGTTTGCTTTTACTTATTAAGGAACCCTAAATTATGAGTAGTATGGCCATGTAGACAACGGTTTTAGGTTTAATTTGACTTTTACGAGGGCGATATAAACCTTACACAAGAATACTGGACTTATATTGTTCTGATAAAGCACTTATGAGTTTTGGTTGGTCGTAATGGCGACATTTTGAATATTATCTCACAAATAATTATAATTATATATAATAAAGGAGACATTTTTGAGAAGGCCCGTAAACATACTGTTATTCAAATTTCAAAGTAATCGAGAAAAACTACTTCGCAACCTAATAATCGCTTAAAATGCGTGACAAACTAAGCTTACACACTTAGGAAAATGATATAAAATATAATACTTACGTTCTTTAATTATTTTCCCAAAGTTTCTCTTTACCTCACGGCGCGGCGGTGGTTTGTGATTACCGTTGGTGATTACACTCTTATAAGGAGATCACAAAGAGGGCTACAAGTGATATTACACTTAAAATAGCATTCGTAGGAAGACTTTAAGGTTATTTGCCCTTAAAGCAAGCTCTTGTAAGTCACTTGTAAGTTTGTTGTTCCTTATAAAAGTATTAGCAAGAGTTTTATAAGTTTGAAAATACACTTCGCAAGACCATTACAAGCCAATTGTAAGGGTAAATATACTTATAAAGTGCGCCCAAATCCACACTTATATGTGTCTATAAGTGTGATATAAGACTGAAAAAAATATGGTCTTGGGATATTTGTAAGAGTATTTTTTGCTAATTGGGTCATTAATAATTTGTGTTTTGACGTAGTAGAGATTGATTTTCTTCTTTGCAGTCATTAGAGTTTTGTTATTTTTTATTATTTTAGCTTCATTTCCATTAAAGGTGACAGTTGCACGATTTTGTGTCATTTTGGAAACAGAAAGAAGATTCGCTGTGAGGTTGGGTACATACAGTGTTTCTAGTAGACTTACTGTGTGGTCTGTATTTGTTGCGACTCGGACTGTACCACGTCCTTTAATTTCAGCGGTTTGTTCCTTCGAAGCTAGGTTAAGTTTGCGTGAATCTGCATTCAACGTGGTGAAGCTTTCTCTTGCGTAGGTCATGTGAGATGTGCATCCGCTATCCAATACCCAGTCCTTGCGGTTTCCATTGTTGGCAGTCAAGAGACATTCGTTGGTATGATGTGTCGTTTCATTTTGACCCTTGGATGTCGTCTTTTTAGATTTGTTTTTCTTCGACCAGCAGTTTGAACATATTTTGTGATGGCTTTTCTTAAAATTGTGTGCGCCTGTTTTTTTGCATATTTTGCATGAAGCGTAGAAAGATTCTTGTTGAGTATGAGTACTCGTGCTTGGTTTCATTTGTGAGTGTCGAGCCTCGCTTTCTTCAATAATCTTCGTTTTGAGCTCATCTGGTTTTGGCAGTGTGTCTCTGCTCTCAATTGCGATTCTGAAGTTATCGTATTCGGGCTGTACAGCATCATTATCGTGAGTAGATCATCATTGATGTTTATCTGCATGTCAGCAAGTTTATCAACGGTGTCCATAAATTTGTTTATATGCTCACGAACGTCATTGCCTTCTCGTTTTGTTAGTATTAACTGCTTTAGAAGAGATGCTTTACGAGCTGGACCTTTGCTCGCGTATATCGCTTTCAGTTTGTCCCAAATTTCTTTTGCAGTTTTGTATTGCTTTATTTGTTTTAGCTCTGAAGGAGCGATTGGAAGAATAAGGGTTGGCTTCTTTCTCCTTGTCAATTTCTTCAGTACCTGCTTTTTCAGATATGTTTTCTTGCACATATTTCCAGAGTTTATCTTTAATCAACACAGCTTCTGCCTGTATTGCCCAGGTATCATAATTCTCCTTGTTTAGGGGTTGTATGTTTACCTTAGACATTTTTGGTTCGTTTTTCTTGATGCGACGCTACCATATTAAGTTTTAGAGTGGTGACTCGAAACTCGTGAACAGCGGTGTACAGTAGAAGTTTGTATTGCCGTGTATAACACCCAGTCAAGAATAAACCAATGTATTAGAGCCGAACTGTGTATTATTTAGTAGAATAATTAATTATAGAAATACATAAAATGCAAGACGAAGAATTGTGACATGAGCAAAAATTATATATATATAAACAAGAAAGGTTACTTGGCAACGTCACGTTAATCAATGACCATATAGAGTCATAGGATAGGCTATACAGTCTTCACAGTGGTACAGCCAAGGATCTTCTACCTACTAACTGGATTGCTTACGAATGATTCAAAGAATACAGAAAGTCTTTCTTAGCTGTTAAACAATAGAGTATAAACTTGCATGCATAAAACTGAAAGAACTATTCGTTCCGAGCGAGACAGTGCGTGTGTGGGCTGTGTCCCTTTCTTCTGTGTGTCAGATTAAAAATATTTATTTCAATGGTAATTTTTTCGACCTGTCTGTTGTAGTAATAACACCTAGTTTTAAACTTCTTTGGCATTCTATCTTTAAAATGAATTACTATTATTACTGTATGCATATTAAAGAAAATTAAAGTTATTTTACCATGCAATCACAAGATGTTTAAAACAAAAAAAAAATGGAATTTGTAACAATTAGTAGTGATATATTATACTATACATGGCAATTACTACGTTGCCGTCTGACGTTTACTTGACATCTGTATGTTTGTAAAGCATTATATTTAATTTTGCGATTTTTCGTAATATTAAAGTGCAAGATACTGTAACCATGGTAAGAACGTGTTTTGTGGTTAATTGCAAGAGTGAAGGGTACCCTGGGTCTGGAATTTTCTTTTTTAAGTAAGTTTTGTGACTTTGTTTACAAATTGCATTTAGGGTGACTATGTTTTCTATGTAAAAGTGGATGTTCTTCTCTTTATTCTTCTTATTTATTATTTTTCTTTCTTCTCATTATTTATTATTTTGTGTTATTTTAAGCTTTCCTAATAATGATGATCTTCGAGACCGGTGGCTCAGTGTTCTACACAGAAAAAGGTCAGAAACGGTTCCAAAATTTGTAGTCGCCATTTCAAGCCCAACGAAATATTGCATTTCGAAATAAGATCAAATGATGCAATTCCATTCATTTTCCCTAAAAAATTGTCATTTGTAATACAAATGACATGAAGATCACCGTTTCGAAATAGAATATGAGCATAGCAAGATGAATTTTCATTTTCAATCTATCTTAACCATAAATACTAAAATTTTGTTCTCATCAATCTATTATTATTTTAGATTCCTGTTAAAGCGAAACAAATAAATGTTTTAAGTACTATAATATTGAAACCCACTAAAGAAAAGAATATACAACCAGTACTGGGCACATTCAAAGATCTGGTAAGTGAAAGTTATGAAAGGAGTCAAATTAATTAGCATAAAAGTCGACATTTTAGTTGATTTATTTACTTTTGCTTAGCGAATTGATGGCAAAAATATTTTATATCATTTTGGCCAAAAACTCAGCTACGCAAACTTACTTACAAGTGTAGTTTATTATATTAATAATTACTTATAATTTAATTACTTAACTTTTATCCACTGCAGTTAGTTAATGTCGACAAATAATAATAATTATTCATAATTTAAAGATTATTTCCATACTTTTATCTAATAATAGTGTAATACATTTTTTAGGGTTGTGTGTCAAGCCAATCTTGTAACAAACCTGCAGCTGCAACATATGAGGAACTAGAAAATATAGAACCAACCTAATAATAATAACCTTATAATTGACATTCGATCTGCCTCCTTTATGTTTAGAATTATGTATGTTAATAATATTGATTTCTAACCTTAAATAGCACATGTGGTGTTAGCCTGTAATTAATTTTTACACTTATAAATGTAATATGACTGTTTCATACAAATGTATAGTGTAAACAATTGTAGGTTAACCTAAATAAATATATACATAAATAAATTATATCTCTTCTGTTATTCTTTCTATTTATAATCATCGTTTTTCATGAAGGGTTTTAGTAGTTTTAATTATACAACGTGTAACGGAAACCCCATATCTATCCAAAAGGACTGAAGACAACATCTGGTATTGAGTCTCTATGCAAAGTTTCAGCTCAAAATAAGTGACTCACAGAATTGAACCCAAATTGTTGGTTTCGTATGTTTCTTGAATACCAATAATAACAAACGTGTCACAGCACTATGAGGGTCATCACTTTCCAGGTCACTTGCCAATAAAACGATAATTCTCTTCGTTCTTCTTAATTTTAAAAATTCGGTCTCTGATATCAATGTATTGAAATTTCTAATAAGTTCCACAAATGTAGACAGGATTACAAAACCCTTGCTATATCGTTTGTTATCATCCAAAGAAGCCGTGCACTTGGTATGTATATACCCTTTGAATTACACGTTGTATATAAACATTGCATCATTTTATTTTTAGTCTACTGGTTCTGACCGTACAAGTGTCGAATAAACGTAGATTACCAATTAATGCACGTTTGTTTAAACGTCTATACCACTGCCTATCAAGGCCAAGCCTTCGAAGAATTGCCAGCTGGTGATTCTGTTATTAATTCTATATCTGCAATAATTGTATTTGTATCACGGGTCTTAACCACTTTGAAAGTTTATAATTCAACGCAATAAAGTCTGCTTAACAAAACCAATTTTGCATTTAGCCCTCATAAGGAAGGGTTTATTCACGGATTTGCTCCGTGGGTTTATTATAGAAATTAGCGCGCTCAATATAAGTTCCTCAGATATATATTGAGAACTAGCTTTTCGCCCACGTGGAATTCTGCTATATCGCGCTACCGAGCAACTGTTCAAAAATCTGAGATAGAAAGAACCTTATCAGGGTTTTAAACTATCTACATGCCAAATTTTTTCGAAAGCGACTCTGTAATTTAACCGTAAAAGCGTAACAGACCGATACAGACCTTTGTATTTATAATTGAATTTATTTATTTCTTTCTATTTAATACGTTGTTAAGAAAAAAACCGGTCAAGTACGAGTCGGACTCGCGCATGAAGGGTATTTTTATAGGTAGGTAACGAATGGTACGGAACCATTACCTATAAAAAGCGCCAAAAAAATCACAACTGTTGTATGGGAGTCTCCCTTAAATATTTATTTTAATTAATTTTTATTATTTTTTGTTATAGCGGTAACAGAAATACATCATTTGTAAGGTTAATAATAAGTGTCTTAAAAAAACCTGCAAATAAAATTGTCCTTACGTTTATCGCGAATTGATATCCACACTACTAGAAAGAGATAGCTAAGTCCTTCGAGGGTATACTCTTCGGAACGGATTTGAGCTTCGTGTCCGCATTCCAGTCTAGGTACAAGTTCCTTGGGTACAGCTCATAATGAATAATGCCTTTCCAATCCCACACACAGCATCACCTTGTTGCGAGTTAACCCGAGTTTCGCCACAGTCTGTGAAGCCTGACCGGCCTTTGACCACGACCTTTTTCGCACGTTCTTGTCGTACATGATCCACTTTTCATCACCAGTTATCAGCTTCTTCAAAAATGGTTCGGTTTCATTACGTCGTAATAAAGAATCACAAATGAGTACACAGTTCATTAGGTTTCTTTCAGTGAGCTCGTGAGGTACCCAAATATCAAGCTTTTTTGTGTACTCAGTTTTTTTCAAATGCGCTAAAACTCTTTTGTGGTCAATTCCCAGTTCTTCAGCTACGTCGTAACTACTGATATGCGGATATTGCTCCACTTTTTCAAAAATGGCATTAATTTTATCCGTAATAGGGCGACCAGAGCGACGTGCATCTTTGACATCAAAATTCCGGATTGAAAACGCTTAAACCAAATTTGTGCTACTCTCACAGTCACTGCACTAGGTCCATAAACATCAAAGATATATAACAAACTATAGATACGTTGTCCGCGCTCTAAAATGGCAAGTTGAAATCAAGGTAAGTGCCTCGTGTCTGTTTAGTTACGCACGAACCTGTGTCGCGATCGCTACACTACACATCTTAAGAAAAAATGTGTTTTAAAAGAAAATTAGGAAAAAAGCATGCCTTTGTGTGTTTTCAGACGTTGCACTAATTATACTGCTTCCGTGAGAGATCAAAATGTGTCATTTCATAGGTAAAATATCAACAGAAATACATTTTTTATTTTAATTTTTCTACACGTCTAATGGCGGCTAGCGTATGAATGAAGTCAGTCACGTGACGTTAGGGGAGGTTGTTAACTAAAGATGTATATTCATCTCTCTCTAACATCAGGCGTACCTAAAGATGGCATTTATTTTCTGTCCCTTTCTTTACACGTATTAGATAGTAATTCTCTATGTGTGTTTCGTGCCGTTTTTGAGAGGTGTTTTGTGGGAATATGACGCGTCTATTATGATACGTCATTGATAAACATCACATATTTTTTTCGCGGCTTGCGTTGCATTTTTACCTTTTTTGTAGTAAAATTTTAAAATGTATCGAATTTCTTCATTAGATTCACTCATCTTGACAATACGAAAAACAAATGAAAATCACACATTTTCCTAATTTGAATTTGGAATTATGTTCTTTAAAATTTAAACTTTCAATGATACCAAACCAGCCAGATACAAATAGTATAGCCAAACAGATTTTATTACAAGTTCATACATACTATAATGCGAAAAGATTTTTTCCCCTTTCCAGAGACAGCTCGTTTAGTTTACTTTAGTTATTTTCATAGTGTAATGTCGTACGGTATTCTTTTGTGGGGAAATGCCGCCAATATTCAGACAGTCTTTGTTTTACAAAAAAGGGCTATTCGTTCAATATATAAATTAAGTCCTAGATGCTCCCTCAGAGATAAGTTTAAAGATATTAATATAATGACTGTGCCCTGTCAATATATTTATGAAAATATTTTATATGCTCATAAAAATAAAAACATGTTTAAAAAGTACAGCGATATCCACAATATAAATACTAGGAATAAGCACACATTTATTGTTCCTTCAACTAGGCTCAAGAAAATTGGGGGTTCATTTAGATGTCAATGTATACGCTTTTACAATAAACTTCCCAGTCATATCCAAGAACTAAGCCTAAATAAATTTAAATCGTTTGTGAAGCAGAAACTTTGCCACAAAGCTTTTTATTCTGTCAAAGACATTTTTGTTATCTTGCTAACAAAAATGCTTGGGATTGAGCTGCTCCATATGTTGTAATTCTGTTTTGTTTCATTTTTCTTATTCATTTATTTTATTTTCTTTTAATGATTATTTCATATATACATTTTAACATGACAATATTATTTACTATTTCAAGTAATAGAATATACTTTTTTTTACTTTAATATTTTTATTTTGTTTGTACAAAATGACCATATTATTTTTTTTACAAGTAATATATTTTTTGTAATAGCAAAAGCTTCATTGTGAATGTGAGAGCAATTTGGGATAACAACAAATATTATTAATAGATTACCGCACTGTCTGGCAGTTTAAGTGCTTTATATGGCCCACCCAAATGTCCTAACTTTGGTATTGTTCGTCATATCGTTGAAGCTCCTTAATATATAAGTTGAGCTACGCGATATTTGACAAATGCTTGCACTGCTCGGACGGGCCTGCTCAAATCTGTTTGATTCTGTCCTCTAAAAGGCGCCACAGACATTAACCTACATGGCTCTCATATGATTTGATCACTACAGATTGTCTGGACTTTAAAAGAGACGTTGACCTCTGAGTTTGTTTCAGTGTTTCTTCTCAGAGTAGTCAGTTAGGAAACACTGGTCTCATCTAGTTTACATTTACGGAAAAAAAATGACGTGTAAAAGTGTTATTTTTAACCTATTTGCAAAATAAACATTATTATTTCATTTCATTATTTCCCCAAACTTATATAAATCGACAAACGAACGGAAGTCAGTGTCAAAAACGAAAATATAAAACCAAAGACACCGACTACCGAAATTAAAGTTATTTTTCACTTGGCAGTGTTTCTTGGACGTCGTCGGTTTAATTTTTTCGGTAAAAAGTTTTTTATAACAGTCGATACATCAGCATTCACTTTGGTCATCTCGTTAGGGATTCTAGGGATTCTGTCAGGATTCTGACCTGGTGCCTTTTTAATTTAAGGATTTTGATTACTGTTTCTACTAAAACATAGTATATTACCTGAGTGTATTACATTCTCTTTGATTTCTATTTCACTTTGCATAATTTCTGGTTCCAGTTTTATTTCTATTTGGTTGTGTTGTGTACTGTTTGTATGGTTTGTATGATGTAAAACATCATGGTTAGCATTTAGATCCTCATTGAATTTTGTTCTTGTGTTCAAAATGTCCTCTCTTCTTGTCGCAAATTTATTTCTGTTCTAGTATTGGTGTTCTGTTTTGGTATACATTCTTTTTTTGATTCTTTTTGTTCTTGCCAAACTTTGCGTACATCACTAGATTTGATTATATGTTTTTCAGGGGTTTCTAGTCTTTTAAACCTGTGGCCTTTCTTGATGTTCTTTTTTATTTATTTTCTGATTTTAATCATTTGTTTTAGGTTGCTTTTACTGTGTGGTCCTGACAAGATAAATTTTCATTCTTCAATAAGTCTTCAAGTCCTCTCATTTAGTTCATATTTGTATTTCTTGTAGTAATTTGTGTTTTGGGGTATTAGGAGTTCTTTTTTTGCGGATTAGCCTACTCTTGACCTCGATTTCATTTGATGGTAAGCGATAGATGAGGTCTACGATTTATTTTATTCATTCATAGTTAATTGTTTCAATTGGTCTATGTTCAACTGTTGTCTCATAATAAATTGTTTTCAAGGATAGAGCAATATTTGGGAAGCCCTGGATGAACTTACTACATATCTTTGGGGGGGTTTTAGTCTTAAAGCGCTTCTTACAAGGCTGTGATCTGTGTTGAAGTTCAGATTCGATTCGAAAAAATGACGTCTATAAGAGCTATTTAATAACCAATTTGCAAAATAAAGATCATTTATCAGATTATGTTTGATTTATCCGTGAATGGTTTAAATGTTGTCGCATGGTTGTTGCTCATAATATAATCTATTTCATTCTTGTATTTGCTGCTTTTATTGCTTCTGTTATTTCGAAAATGATTTATTTATTTTTCTTTTTTATTGAAATCGCACCACTTGTATCATTTAATGTTTAACAATCTTATACTAAGGGCTGGTTTTTAAAGGCAATCTGTGATTAAACGTTGAATGAAATATTGCTAGAAGCGAAATTTGATCAACTGTCAATAATTCGTTACATAGCAAGTAAACTCTCGCATTAACCACTTGCCACATCAACGGGCAGTTCAATACCATCGTTGTGTTTCAGATCAGGATCCATATTGATCAAGATATCGACGATGAAGATACAAGAACCTTTATCTACCAAAACATGATTTTACAGGACACGAAAAAAACGTTTTATTTATTTTAAACGCAAGGTATGAAAAATACTGTTATTGGATATATATTAAATAAGAAGCGGGTATAGGGGGCTATGTGCGACTAGTGTATATACAAACTTTTTGATTTAGGCGTAGATAGGTGATATTGCAAACTAGGCTTTGAAAATATACATTATAATAGCAAAGAAAGAAGATATTTCTAGTAAGGAAATTCTATAATATTTTAAAGAAAAGGCGTGATTTTCATAGAATAATTTTTAATTATCTTCAAAAATGTTACAGATTGTTAGAAAATAATAGTGTCATATTAATTAATAATAATAGTAATAGTAATTTATTTCTCAAAAAACTTAGTACTAGTTTACATAAATTATAATTTGGCAGTGTATAACATTGTAAACTGGATGTAGCTTTTGTAACCGAACTAGGCAATGCCTGTGTTTCAGTTATCAATGCCATTTCCCAGGAGTTTTAATAAAATCGCCAACAAAGTGTTTGCCATAGTATGGAGTACTTATCTGCTAAGATTAGAATATAACATTAATTACACAAATTAAGAGTTAGTAAGAGCGGAAGTGATTATGAGAGTGCGTGCAGTATCTGTGGAGTTTGATTTAAGTGTGAATGCGTGAAGTGTATGTAAGTGGTAGTATGTGTGTGAGTGGTGGGATGTATGTGTGTGTTAGAGTGTGTGAGTGTGTGACTAGGCTTGGGTAAGTTGAGGATTGAGGTATACATGTGCGAGTGTGTTTGTGTGAGCATGGTTTTATCACAAAAGGTTATTTTACTTATAATTTACATTTAAACCTAATTTATAATTACTGTACAACATTAAGTAATAGTTCAGTTTCTTCATAATTAAGTTGTTGCAAATATTTACTTACAATTGGCTTACATTTTGATTTTGTCAGGGGATGTATATTTAAAATTTTATTTATTTTGTTATAAAGGAACGGGCCGAGAAATTCAAAGAATTTTTTAATAAATTTAGTTTTATTATTTGTCCGTCCCGTACATACATTTAATCTACGACGTGTACATGCAAGTTTGTCGTAGGGCACTATCATATGTTGTTTTAGTATGATGTTTAGTATAAAGAGTTGCCTTACTGTTAGAACCTCACATATTTGATAGAGAGAGACCGTCGGAAAGAGAATTGGTTTGAAAATGCATACCTTTAGAATTGCACGTTGGGCAACCTCAATGGACTTCATTGTTGTTTTACTAGAACCCCCCCAAGATGAAATACAATAGTTTAATATAGACTGACCGAGGGCAAAATAAATTCGTTTTAGAAGGTATGGTTCAGCAACATGCCGCAGATTTTTAAATATATATATAAGTTTACGCACACGAGAGCAAAGCAGCCTAATATGTTCCTTGAAATTTAAATTACTGTCGATTATTACGCCCAAATATTTGATGGTCTGAACACATTCCAATGACAAACAGGCACAGTTGGCTTCTAGGATACATTTGTGAGAGATAATTTTATAACTACTGCTGTGGTTTGACATTTTATTAATGCTGAATAAGGCATATTTTGTTTTGTCCACATTTAAGGTCAACATATTTGCGTGAAGCCAGCTTCTGGTTATATCATAACCCCGCTGAGCAACACTATATACCTCATCCCAAGTATTTGCTGCAAAAACTAAAGCGGTATCGTCCGCGAAGGAGATGATTTCGCCTTGAGTGAGTTTGAGACTTGTGAGTTCGTTTATGTAAACGAGAAAAAGGGTGGGTCCAAGGATGCTACCCTGGGGTACACCGTGGGTGATAGGAAGGTAATCACTTTTGCATTGACCTACACGGACACACTGACTACGACCAGATAAATAGCTCTCAAAAAGTTCCAGTTGGGTACCTCTTATACCAATGTGATCAAGTTTGGTCAGTAAGAGCGGAACAGAAATCGTATCAAATGCCTTTGCCAGATCGAGAAATATTGAAAGACATTTTCTCCCCTTATCCAAGTTTGAACTGACCAAGCTAGTAAGTTTGTTCACTGCTTGTTCTGTGGACTTACCATGCCGAAAACCATACTGATTTATGGATAATATTTTATTATTTTCTAGATAATTTACGAGGCGACTGTTCATAATTTTTTCAAATATTTTCGATATTGCTGGTAGTATGGATATTGGTCTATAATTATTGATACGATTTCTGTCCCCACTCTTATAAATTGGACACACTTCTGATCTTTTTAAGGAATCAGGGAATACGCCAGATTGTAGACTATCATTGATAATTTTCGAGATAGGACTGCTTAAAATATCCTTATGCAGCTTTAAAAAGTGACCACTAATCCTATCACAACCTGGAGCGCTTTCACTTTTTAGGCCCATAATAATTTGTTCAACTTCCTGTTTATCAGTGTCCATCAAAACAAAAGAATTTTTCTGCTTACAGACATCAATATAATTTTGAAAATCTGTATGATGTACACTAGTTTCGTTTTTTAATTTCTCAGCTAACGAGGCACCGACATTTATAAAATAACGATTTATCGTATTTAGAGATTGCTCTGGAGAAGAAGAAACTGTCAGGAGCTCTTTTGACTGTTGTTTTAATGTTGCTGTGTTAGTAATATTTTTGATTGCTTTCCATAATTTTTTATTGTCATTTTGCGCGTTTGTAATTAGATTATTTTCATACTCTATTTTAATTTTTCGCAAAAGTGTGTTACAGAAATTCCTGTAACGTTTATAACTTATTTTTAAAATTTCATTTTCCGGTGACAATTTGGCTTTTTTATGTAAGTTATCCCTGTTTCGCATACAACCTAATAAACCCTGCGTTATCCATGGCTTAATGATTTATGACCGCCTTGGCAAAGTTGTGGTTTGTGTATTTTTTTCGATTATATGTTGAAGGCTTTGTGTCAAGTAAGTCAATGTAAAGTTTGGATCTGCTGACTGATAAATAGGATCGAGATTAAGACTAGATAGATCTTGTGTTATTCCTTCGTGGTTAGTTTTAGTTATAGTTGTAGTTATGTAGTGTAATGTCTTTTTTAGATGCAGGCTTAATAAAACTGGATAATGATCAGTGACCGTTGCATGAGGAACCAGTGTGGTCGCTGTGGTAGTAGTTTTAATTAATGCGTGATCCAAGCAAGTTTCACTGTCCCTCCGGGTTACTAAGCTATGTGCTGGTAATAAACCGTATGTGGCAGCCAAAGTTAAATAATGTTCCCCATGTAGGTCTATTTTATTTGAATTAATAGCTATGTTTATATCACCCATTAAAACATTGTGCTTATAATTTGATACTTTCAGTAGAATTTTATCTAGGGAGTGGAGAAATGGATCTATGTTGGTAAAAGATGGTGATCTGTACAAAGCGATAATAGCAATTTGGCGCTCAACAATGGCAACCAGGCAATTACAGTCTTGGAAGTCTGGCTCCTCAATGGAGACATTGAGGTGCTCTTTATAATAAATAACTACACCATCATTTTTTTTGTTATTATTTTTAGTTGCTGCATGAAGATATCCATCTAGCTTTGGAACTACTGCACATGAGAGCCAACACTCTGTCAAAATTAGAATGTCACATTTAAGTTTTAGTCTACTTAACAAAATTTCAAAGCCTGAAAAATTACAGTTTAAACTGCGGATGTTCTGTGTTAAAATAAGTATTTGATTAGACGTGTCCGTTAAGATATTGTGACATTCTTCTAAATCTGCAGTTTGTGAATGGGATACTGATAGTCTATCAATATTTTCCGAAAGATTAATTATATCACCAAATGTTTATTAAAAAATAAAATATATAATGAATATTTATCGGGGATTTAACTTGATGTAGAGCATTTTTGTGCGTATAAATGTTTGGGATGTAAGTTTTCAAAATGTTGTGTGTTACGTTTGTATATAAGCGGTTGTAAAGTAGGTTTAGGTATGTATAAGTTGAGTATGTATAGTATGATTGGTATTTAAAGTGAGTTATTATGTGAGTGTAAATGAAGAGGCGCAGAGAGTGGATTAGTGATAATCTGTAGGTGTAGTGTAAGTGAGTTATGAATAGTGTTTTACAGGTTGCAATTAGAGTATAATTTACATTAATACAAAGAATAAAAGCATGCATTAAAAAACAAAAACATTTTAAAGGGTCGACCGTAACAAGAAATAGTCACATTGTGTTTCGTATGTTATCTAGGTCCGCAACTTCGTTAATACGGATATGAGACGATTCTTCGCTTTTTTTTAAGTACACAATCCCGTTTGAGGTCCAACAGAAGTTAAAACCGTGGGTGTTTTTGAATTGTCTCGCCAGAAAGTATAGCTTCTGAGTTCTATATGTCAGGGTTTCTGCTACATATAAGGGTTTAGCCTGATATTTATGGTTTAAATGAGTGGCGTTCAGCTTTTCACCTTTCGCCTTCGGTTTATTAAAACTTTTGACGGCCTTTAGAACTCTGTCTTTCAGGAGCACGGAAGTGAGGTCTACGACTACCGGATTCGTGTTATCTTTGGACTTTAGCCGATAAACATCTTTTATACTGGCGCTGCTGATATCTATATTAATTGTTTTTGCTAAATTTATTATTTCGTTGCACAAGGAATCTTTAGTCTCCCCACTTTGTTTCGGTATGTTCCGAATTTCAAGACCAGTTCCACGGGTTTTTCGCTCTATTGCCTCAAGTTTCTCTTCCAACTCTTTAATCTGCAATTTGTCAACCTTTCTTTCCTTTTCTAGTGTGGTAACCTTTGATAGGAAATCATCGTATTTGTTTGACATTAAGTCCATGCTCGTTTTAAGGTCCTGGAAGCGTTTTTCCTGCTCTTTTGAAAATGATGCAAACATATCCCTGATAAGGGCCGTAATGTTAGTATTTTCCTCGTCATATTTCCGTTTTTTCCGCTCCGTAATGTTAATTGCAAGAGTGTGGAGATCAGGTTCTGACTCGCAATGTTGCAAAGGAGTGTCAATCGCTGCCTGTGCAAACGCAAGCGGAGCACTCCGAGTCTTCACTGCTCCCTCTACCGCCATTGAGCGGGAAGGTGAAGCGGGAGGGGTCCGTTTTAGCGGCATAATAACAAGAATAGAGTTTTCTTCGCAAATTTACAATAAGTACCAGGGCAATATACGTACGAAGCGATGAAATATGCAGAGTCGCGTCGGAGGTCACGTTAAAGTTGCTGCAATTGACGAATGCGAAGTAATTACTAATCCGTCCAGTGTAGTGAGAGCTGTACGTTAAACAATAGATGCGCGTACGCCCCTATTTTTAATTAGCTGAGAGAAGCTTATCTATCTCTTTCTGGCACGTTGACACGACTTAGCCGGACAGCACTCTCTCATTAGATTTCTATCCTTTGCGCGCTTTGCCTTTCTTGTCGTACAGTTTAAGTTTGTATATGTGAATATACGTGTGTGCGTAAAAAAGCGTACTCACAGAATGTTTGTTAAGCTCCTGCGAGCTTATGCACTCCTATTCACTAAGGATGATATTTTAATATTTTAATTGCAAATAAAATTGAATTATAAGTGGAAAATAACTTTGTGGCACGTCTACTCTCGTCAAAGGTCCGGGAGGAAGGGAATCATTACAATCAAATATCTGATAGAACATAAAAATGGCTACATTGCTCTTAAGACTGCTCTTGAGACTTAATTAAAAGAAAAGAGAATAATCAGTTTATAATTAATATTATTGGAACAAATACAATGGAAGAAAAAAACATGTTATGCCGACCGCAAGTAAAATCGGACAAGGGCAGCAAGATGAGGTTGGGACAACTATGTTGTCTCAAAAATTATGTTTTATTAAATTAACCAAATGGTTCAAACAAATGGCAAAGTGTCATAAAAATTATGGCAATCTTTAGGTAATACTGCTTTTAGTTGTTGCAGGTGGTTGTACTTCGTCACTGTAATTGGAATTTTGTTAGGATGTAGTGGAGGATAGATTGTTTCCGAAGCTAGTAACCTACGTCTGTTCGGTAAAGGAATCCACTGTACGTCAAAACCCAGTTTAACTTCGATTGTCATAGTATTGTACTTTATTACTCTGATATCTACAACCTGTGGATCGCCAGCTTTGCGGCCTGGTTGAATACTTTTATAAAGCATATTAGCATATTAGGTCGGGCATAATCTTTAACAAATTCGTGATCTACATTAATTGCTTCATAAGGGTTAGTGCTTCGTGCCTCTTTAGTAATCGTGACATAATCACTGGGCAAATGTATTTCCCGATTTCTGAGTTTTCGCTCAATAGCACTGTGAACTGAGTCACACTCCATCTGAGTGTGACCTGGTTCTAAAAATTTTTGCGTAATGATTATGTTATGTTTCTTGCTCAAAAAGAGCAGTGCATTTGCCAGCACACAATTACGATTCTGGTATGTGCACCCGTCGGAGTAAATAACAATTGGTAACTGATGTGGAATACAATGTCTTTCTAAATAATCAATTAAAAACGTTGCAAAAGTGCTAGACGTTAAATCAGCAGAAGTTTCATCGAACCAATAACAACTGCAGTGCTTGGTTACTAAATTAAAAACAGTGTAATTATGGCACGTTAACTTTGTCTTGAAATACAAAGCACTAGCAGTAAGGTAAGGACAAACTTTCACAGCCTCTAAATCCATAGTCAAAAGTATAAATTCTCCACCAGCTTCTTTTTTCTTGTCCTCTTCTTTTTCTTGTCTAGCCCTGTTTTTCTTAATTATATGTATTTGGTAATCTGATTCATTTAAATTACCCGAATTGTAACTTGAACAGGTGTCACACATGTCTTTTTTAAGCGTAAATAGTGACAAGGTTTTGTCATGAAAATTCTTTTCAAATGTAAATCTACTAACATAAGGTTGACTAGTTTCAGTGCAATATTTCTGATACGCTTTGTATAGGTCGGAAAGAGAACGATAGATTGGTTCTATGAAGAGTTTAGCTGTATCTTTTCTTGCGTAATGCGACGGCAATTTTGGCAAACTTGTAAAAAAATTGTTTAAAATCGAAAGTTTTGTTTCTACTTCTGCTTTTGGAATCTTTGTTTTAGAATCGTATATTGCATCATGGTTTGAAGTCATGCCAAACTCACTCTTTTTTACCCATGCTTGAACAGTGAACGATCCCAGTGATAAGGTGTTTAAAAACATTTGTTTACATACCTGTACTTTATTTGAGCAGTCTTTCTCAAGCGGCAAAAAATATGATAGGGTTCCCTCCCGCCTAGTTGGTTCACTAGCCGATTTAGTCTTCCGAGATGTACTAGAACATGTGACCAATCCCGTAACGTAAACTCTTCGTTGATCCCAGGTCATTTTCTTCCAAAAATTACTATGTATATCCTTTCGACAATCCTCAGTGAACCTATCACAGCCTCTTACCTTACTCTTCTTACAAAAATTAGAGACGCAAGTTGGTCTTAGTCGTCTTGCTTGTCTTACAGTATCTTGTTGGAACTTCCTATCTTTTGGTTTAGAATATCCTAGATACTCTTCACCTCGCATTCGCTTCAAAAAAGCCTTATTCCTTTTCCAAGATTTAGGATCAGCATTGTAACGACGTTTTCGACCTTCTTTCATATCTCCATAATCTTGTTGGTCCTCAGTCACCAATACTTCAGCAGAACTTCTTTCTTCAGGAATTTGGTAAACATCCGATATAGATTCGATCCGATCCGGTCTGTTAAACGCAGCCAATAAATCAAGATCACTGGTAATGTCCAACAACGCCGGAACCGATGGCGACTTTTTTAGGGAACTAATCATATTGTTTGTATCATGTGTTAAATCAGATAATGACCAAGACCTTACTACGAGACGACGACAAGTGCTTGAATATAAAGAAGTAGATTCGTAATCATTATTGTCAAGGATTTCTGTGGGTTCAAAGCTACAGACTTCTGGTGGACTTAAAGCATTGATGTTGGCGTTTATAGCTTCCTTTGGGTTGGCATTAGGGTTGAGATCGCTTTGTTCAAGACTACAGTAATTGCCAGAAAAAGGCGTGTTGATGTCATCTTCAGGCTAAAAATAAATAAATAAGTCATTATTAAATGTAAAGTTAAGGTGTTCTTACAAAGTAGGTTCCTATTTATGCAAAGCGGAAGAACTTTATAAGCAAAACCTTCACATGATTTTAATATCTTACCATTTCGTGTTGATGTCCAAATATCTGTTCATTTTCCTCAGCAGTAGAATTTACCAAATTATCTTGTTGAAGTTCGCTAAGAATCCTTTTGCTTCTCACTCCTTGTAGAAATCGAGCCATAGCGGTAGTAATAATATTGTCGCTCTATAATTAAGATTATTATTATAATTAATGACTAAACATCAGTATTTGTTAGAACGAAATAAAAGTTATGGTTCCATACTAATACAAAAGCAATTGCTTCTATCTACTTAAAATGTATAAATCAAATTTGTACACTCGAACAATAACTTCTATCTTCTTGGAACACACCAATAAAACTTACGATAACATAATAACCTTATGATATTTTTGTAATATAAAACTTAATTTATGTAGATGATTAACAAAAGCTGTACCTATAATTATTTTATTAATATAGCTCGGAAAAAAAAAAGAAGACTTCATCAACTTTAAAATACTTACCTACTTAGGTATTTGAAAAAACCTTTAACCTTAACAATCACAAAAAAAACAAGAAGAAAACACTTCTGTATAAGTTTTAACTGTATGAGCATTATATTAGGCAAAAAAAAATAATTACCTGGTATAACAAAAATCCCACTATTTACTTTAAAAACACCAAAAACACTCTTCCCGCAAACTTTCACGTTGCAACTTGCTCCGAATTCAAACGAAATGACAGACGAAAAACGGTAAGCGAATATTGCATGATCCCTTCTATCTGTCTCACTCACTCATTTCTATGAAATTATCCTTCCTAGACGCAAGCAGGCCCATTCAGTCGGCCGGTAGCTGCGTGAAAGTAAGGACGTATCTAGCAGGAGTGAAGATAGGAGGTCTTGACGGAAATAATTACGTTAGGGTTATTTAGTAGTTATTGTTATTAGTTTCTTAGATGATATTGTCAGCAAATTTGATGCACATTTGCTTAATAGTTATTGTCTGTTATTAATAACTCGTTAAAAAATAAGATATGAGGTTAGCTGCTATTGCCCGCTCACGCAAACAATTATATAAAGTCTATCTACGTAAAAAAAGTAAAATCGCAAAAATGTCAGTTAGGAGTTCTTGTCACTTCATCGTCGATATGTAATGTTTTGTACTCCTTCTGATGGCTCTTGATGATGGATGTTACATTCTCAACATTAGTAAACCTCGTAGGCGCGCTGCTTACTATACTCTTTGTTATCAATCACAAAGTACATTTGTGTCAACCAAATGTCAATAATTTCCTATCTGAATGATTGATATCTACAATTGATATTGATTTGTAGTGTCACAGTATTACATTCTCTTTGTTTGTAGTGTCTAATTTATGGTCGTCGTTTATGACATTGTCGTCAGTGCTCAAAGCTTTTATTGGTTTTCTACATAATTATCTATTACGTTAGGATACTAAGTATTAACTGAATAACTAATATGGCATTAACACATGTATACACTAAACTGCGCAGCCAGTTTGGTCGCCAGCCCATGTTCAGCATGACGCGGGCGGACATGTGTGACAGCATCGCCGCCGACCCCACGGAGCAGCGCCGCTACGTGCTGCGCAACCCCGTGCACTCCGCCACGCAGCACGCGCCCAACTACTCGCACTGCGAGCTCAACACCACCCGGTAGGTAGCCCACCCACCTGCCCCCCACCGTTCTCCCGCACGTCACTCACCGCCGCCGTGCCTCTTGCAGGGCCGAGTTCGCCAACAGCGGTGCCAACCACGCGGAGGGCGGATGGCCCGAAGGAGTGAACGTGAATGACCCCGAAGCCACGCAGAGGTACCGCCGCAAGGTCGAGAAAGATGAAGGATACATCCACTGCGTCATGGGGATGTCCTCGGTCAGTAGCGGGTTTAAAGCACATTAAGTTGAAATTAATAACAAAAATGTAATGGGTCGAGACAGTTGGGTAGGCAAACAGTAATTCATATCTAGCTCCAATGCTGACTGAAACAAATAGCTCCTGGAAAAATAATTGAATAAGTGTTTTTCCGGTTGCTACCATACAAAAACATATACCTAATAATAGAACGTTTGGAATTAAAAAACGAAAAAAGTAATTGAACGAGAAATGGATTACGAGGGGACTCGCACAAAGTGTCGTTTGATGATGAAGGACGCAATCTCGACATTGCATTCGTTACTTGTTTTAAGCTTACGATTGATTGTCGTTTGCAGGGGTTGGAACGTCTCGTATTACAAAATAACGCCATCGAGATGTACCAAACGTACTACACAGAGCTGCAGAGCATGGCGGGCGTGGAGCACAGCAGCTGCCGCACGGTGAACGT
Source organism: Tholera decimalis (assembly GCA_943138885.2). Classification (NCBI taxonomy): domain Eukaryota; kingdom Metazoa; phylum Arthropoda; class Insecta; order Lepidoptera; family Noctuidae; genus Tholera; species Tholera decimalis. Next base: position 48,367,817 of record OW964553.2, read on the forward strand.
GTTCCGCGCGCCCGAGCCGGCGCGGCCCACCAGCTCGCTGTGCTGGGCGCCGGACGCGGGCGCGCGCTTCGCCGCTTCCTACGTGGACGTGGACTTCTACCGCCAGTCCCGCGCTCCTCTCGACGCTTATATTTGGGACGTGGAGAACGCCAACAGCCCTGAGCGGAGCCTGGCGCCGCCGTGCCCGCTGCTGGACCTGCAGTACAACCCGAAGGACGCGCACGTGCTGGCGGGCGGACTGCTGAGCGGCAGCGTGGCGGCCTGGGACACGCGCGTGGGGCCGCCCGTACCCGCGCTGACGTCACCGCCGCACGTGGCGCACCGCGACCTGGTGCGCAACGTGCTGTTCATCAACTCCAAAACGGGCCAGGAGTTCTTCTCGGGCGGGCCGGACGGCGTCGTCAAGTGGTGGGACATGCGCCGCTTCGACGCGCCCACGGACGAGATGATCATCGACGTCGTCAAGTTTAGCTTCGACGTGCAGACAATGGTGAAGTCCAACGGCATCAGCGCGTTGGAGTACGAGCCGACTATACCGACGCGCTTCATGGTCGGAACGGAAAATGGATTCGTCATCAATGGCAATAGAAAAGGGAAAACACCAGTGGATAAGTTGCCAGCGAAGGTATTGTTGCTCACTCAATCCATGCCAGTTCCTCCAGGAAGGCGAGCAACGCCCTTGTTTTGCTTACCATTTCTCGGAGGGTACCTGGGTTGCCGAAGTATTTAGTCCTGTAATCCGCGACTACAGGGCAGCTTAGTAGCAGGTGTGCTGCTGTTTCGTCCTCCTCCATGCAGGCTGCAGAGTGGGCTGTCTGTGACTCCTATTAGATAGAGGTGTTTATTAAATGATCCATGACCGGTAAGGGCGGCTGTCACCAGCCGCATTTGCGGTTTAGATAGTCTAAGGACCTGTTTCGACAAGCGGCCATCAAGGGTCGGGAGAGCCTCTTTGGCCTGCCTGCACTCACCATGGTCCTCCCATAGTTTGTGGTTGTATCTATGTATTAGAAAACTTTTCTCATTGTTGGGTGTAGGTAATTACATGATCACATTTACACTTGCAGTTCACCGCGCACCTGGGCCCGGTGTGGGCGCTGCGTCGCAACCCTGGCTTCCTGAAGAACTTCCTGACGGTGGGCGACTGGACGGCGCGCGTGTGGAGCGAGGACTGCCGCGAGTCGTCCATCCTGTGGACGCCGCCCACGCGCCGCCACGTGTGCGACGGCACTTGGAGCCCTACGAGGTACGCCCCGGCACTCCCCCCCCCCCCTCCCCTACCCCGGCCCGCTCGAGCTGACCCCCCGCGCGCCGCAGGTTGTCGCTGCTGCTGCTGGCGCAGCACGACGGGCGGCTGTGCCTGTGGGACCTGCTGCGGCGTCAGCACGAGCCCGTGCTCGCCTTGCAGGTGTGCGACGAGCCCCTCCTGTGCGTGCGCCCACACGAAGCTGTTAGTACCAACCCACTACTTCAAATCAGATCTTAAAGTTAGATCTAAATACAACAAGCTATGGCAGGCGGTTACGGCATGAAAGCAAGTCCACTTAGGGGATTGCTCGCTTTAAATCTGGTTCTCACTCAATGTGAGTGAGAACCAGATTTAACCCCCAATGCAAGCTAACAGCTTTGTAATAATCTAGTTTGGAAAAGCCCAGTCGGACTTTAAAACGATTGAACCAATAATGGATCGTGTCTATGCAATCAATGTTAGGCCCGTACACACTACCACAATTTCACAAAAGCAAAAAACTAAAAAAAAAAAAATCCAAATACAAATAACTGAATTTGAAATTAAACTAAAACGGCTTTCGAATCAAATTTATTTGAATTTCGAATTGCGCGCCAATCCACAGATAATTAAATCTGAAAATGCTGGTTATAGAGTCTCCAATTACATAGACCGTACATTAACCTTTAAAATTAAGTTTCATAATATAGCCTTCAATTGCTGACACCTGCTCTTGTACAGGGTACATTGGTGGCATGCGGGAACAGCAAAGGGAACGTTTATATGCAGGAACTGTCGACGAGCTTGGCTGCTTCTGACAAGAATGATAAGGCTCTGCTGACTGTGGTAAGTGTGGAAACGGCGAGTGGTGGCAGGCGGCCGACGGAGGGCAGGCATGGTTGCTAGTGAGGTGCTCGTGTTGCAGATGCTGGAACGCGAGAGCAAGCGCGAGCGTATCCTGGAGGCGCGCCTTCGGGAGATCAAGCTGAAGCAGCGCCAGGCGGAGGAAGGCAGCCCCTTGCACTCCTCCTCCGAGGTGGACACCATCGGCGATAAGGACCTCGCCGACGCCGCGCTCGAGTTCATGCAAGTGACCAAGAAGGAGCTGGCTGGGATCTAGTGCACCCCCGCACCCTATACACTCCACTTACCGTGCACTCTCCCGCACAGTAACCGAACTAAGCTCAGAGTTCTTTATCGTTTCGAAAGCGTTATTTTGGTTGTGAATACTGGGGCCTTACTATGATCTCTTAATGCGATCCACTTTAGGACCTAAACTGAACTGTATCGTTATTTCGTACCACTACATGGCGTTTGTGACTCAGTTTGAGGCGCAGCTGTGCGTATCTATTCAGTGTTATCATTCACTCAATCGATATTTCGATGTGCGTGTGGATTGAGAGATCATTTCGAAAAACTCTTCCAATCCCAACCAAATTATAAGAGGATTTAGGAAATAATTGTGAAAACTTCATGGTAAGGTATAAAATTTGTGAAACCTAAACAAAGAAAGTTAGAACTCATTAACTGGATCTCTCAACAAGAAAAACAGAAAAGATTTTTGAAAAAAGTAGTTGATATGTAGCTCGGCGGTGATTGGTCGGCGGCATCCGTGGACAACCAATCGCTGTGTCGTAGGTGGTAGAACAGTCCTTAAGGCGATGACTATTTGTTAAGGCGATGTCTGAACACTTATGAAATTTCATCATTAAAATAATTTTTACATACACTTGAAAGCTTAAACTTCAACAAAATCACCGTAGGTATATTCTTAAATAACGTAATTATTCTGTTTAGTGACTCAGTACAGGCTACGAAAAATAGTAGTAGAAACTTTTTATGAATTGCTAAATTTGACAGTTCATCTATACGCTTCCCACTCAACGCCCGCGTCTTGGTACGAAATATCATGTGCGTGTGGATTGAGAGATCATTTCGAAAAACTCTTCCAATCTCAACCAAATTATAAGAGGATTTAGGAAATAATTGTGAAAACTTCATGGTAAGGTATAAAATTTGTGAAACCTAAACAAAGAAAGTTAGAACTTATTAACTGGATCTCTCAATCTGGACAACTGAAGAAAAAGCCATAACGTGTATCCAAGAATATACTACCTATGTGTTTATAATTTGCATTTTAATTAATTGTGAAGGATTTGTGAAAGCTGCTAAACAAAGTTTCGATTCGTTTCAAAGCCACGTTTAAGATTTATAACGGTTTATATGGATCTCTCAGAGTGGACAATTTTCAATTGAGTGATCTTGTAAAACACAACCTAATACTGAAAAATTGGCCAAGTGCGAGTCAGACTCGCCCATGAAGGGTTCCGTAGTAACTATAATAATATAATATAATGTCATATTTTCATTTTCTCTTGAACCAGTAAGATTTCAATCACGATTTTTGTTTGGGAAATGTCCATTTGGTAAAGAAGTTTTGGCCAAGTAACGCCCACGAAAGAAACAAATTGGAGGCATTAGGGTTAGCATCATAGATAAAGAAACAAACACTATTTTTCACATAGAACTCGGTTGGACTTCTATAAATCATAATATAAAAATTCAAGTTTAATAAAAACATATTTAAAGATTTTCGATTTTTATTCGTTCTCATTTAAATAAATGACAAGCACGTCATCTAGGAATTGGGCTGGGGGATTTATATTTGATTGAAACCTTGCCCAGCCCAAGAACCATACAATTGTCATCACGTGGGCACAACACCCTACTGTCCTCCGACCAGATATACAATTGCAACAATATTGTCGTATTGCTTCTAAACCAGTTTCGTTATTATTAACAATTATATAAACAAAGTACTTTTTCCTACTTATATGTCGGCTTTTAATTCGCGGTCTAATTAAAATGCTGTTATTAGACAAAGGAAATCCTTCTAGACCACTGTTATTCCTTACTGGGCACACTTCAATACTATATGAACCTTGCGCTCTTATATGCTCTCCATAATAAGAGCGTGCCTGTTTTAGCTGATATTTTCCACATGCAAATAGTATTAAATCATTGTAAGTGAGTTGGGGAAACTCAGTTATGTTTTCTGTATCTGCATCTATGTTCACGAATAATGTATGCCTTCGATTTAAATGATTGGCTTCCACAAAATCAGCTAAATGATTATTAACATAGAGAAATCGTCTAATATTTTCTAATATTAAACTGGCATCTGGTCTGTCTCTTATACGAAGATGAAAATTGTTAATTATTGAAGCGGCAATGGCAAAGTCAATCATTATGTATTTTGAAGCATTATTAAAAAACTCTTGCCTAAATAATTTAAAAGAATGTTTGAAAATACCATTAACCGCCTCAACAACCCATCTACATATTGTTACACATCTTGTTTTATTAGCTTCTAATGTAAACAGTTGGGTTTCACCCGCTTGAAGGGAAGAAGGTGTGTGAACGGAATAATGACATGTTCCTTCTAATAATGGCACCGAGTCTCTAAAGCCCCTATCCAGGATAAAAACATCATCAGTCTGAAAATACTGTCTCATGGGACTGTTTTCGTCACTAAATTCATTTAACATTATTTGTGCATCTGAGGTAGTTGCTGGATAGGGGCCCAACACATCTACAATATAACCATCACAACATACAAATAAAAATGGCTTCACAAGATTCCTATATTTGTGAAGTGAGTAAGTATTTTTCTGATATGAATAATTTGAACTTTTCTGTATATAAATGTAGGTACCATCTAAAATAACAATAGGCCTTCTTTCTACGCCTCCAAAAAGCCCATTTGGAATAATCAGATTTCTAGATGAGATTTTCTCGCGACTTATATGATTTAAACCAAGATGCTGTGGCACAAAATCTTGGTTTAAGAGTTCCCTCACTTTTCCCATAAGTCTAACTAGGGTACACCAAGGTATGTTTAATAATGAAGAAATTCTTTCGTCACTGTCTCCAGTCCTCAATTTCATTAAATAAGCTGCAAGAGCAGTTTTGCCTCTGTGCATAGCCGATAATCTTGGTACTCATCTAATTATATTTAAGATATCATCTATTGATAGGCCAAACCAGTAATGAACTATTGAACTGTCCATATTCTCTATATTTTCAAAGTCTAAATGAACTGACTGGGACTGTTTTAATAAATCGGTAAAGTCTTCTATTTGCCTTGCTGTGAATGTATGGATTGGGTTTTCCCCTTTAATTAGCTCATTTCCAAAAGTATTAGATTTATGGTAGCTACATATCCTATTTGATGAAGAAACATAATAATTAAAATCAATAAACAGTCTTGTCCGTAAATATGCAGGCACTGTAAGCCTCTCTGGTTGATTGCATCTAGGATAAAAGCAATACTGCTGGCTGATTGGAGCCCTGATATAATTTGGCAGATATATAGTTGCTTCAGGAGCTGGTTCAGCTATGGTGCTAGGTTCTCCTGTATCTATTTCTTCATTGCTGACTGCTTCGGTATTGCCAGCTTCGTTATGGGATGGTTCTGTGGGTAGTGGTTGAGTTGAAGTAGATGCCTGTGTGAACTGGGGTATTGCACGTCTTGCTCGAGTCCAACAAGAATGGCAAACCAGATCTGTTGAGGTTAGCTGAAATTAAACAAAAAAAAACATACTTAACTATGAAATGATTTTTGGTATGTTATACATACAATTCCATTTAGTGTTTCCAACTCGTCTTAAAAAAGTAATAATTAAGCCCCTATTCAAAAAAGACGATAGAACTGAATTAAAAAATTATAGGTCAATTGCAAAAATTCCTATATTTTCAAAAATCATTGAGAAAGTGATCTATAACAGTATATATGCCTACTTTGAAAAATTTAAACTATTTTGCAATGAACAAAAGGGATTTCGGAAAAATATTAATATAAACATGGCGCTATTTGACCTACTATCAAGTGTCCTAACATCTGTCGATAAGAAAAACAGGGTCTGCGCTATCTACACAGATATGACAAAGGCATTTGATTTTGTGGATCATAAAATTTTGCTACAAAAACTATATAGTTATGGCATTAGAGGAAATATTCTTAAACTTACAGAATCTTACCTAAGTGATAGATTGCAATGCACAGAAATCACACGAATATGTCCAGTAACTAAGCTGCAAAAAACATAAACCTCGGCGGCAAGGATGATCAAATATGGAGTAATAAAGAAAAAATTTGAAATTGCCAAGACGGCGAAAATTTTCTTGTCAATTTTCTACGTATTTTATATTTATTACTACTTTTATTTTTCTGTATAATATCAAAATTAACCGTGTAAATAAATAAAAAAAAATGAATACCAATGTTCGTACTTCGGCAAATCACAGTGAAACCTCATCAAATACCGTGCAGTGTCCTCATTGTCCTAGAACCTTCAAAGTAAATGGAATACAACGACATTTGCGCGCCGCCCATACTGAGAATCCACCTCCAGCTATAACCCAGACCATACCCACAACATGCCTAGAAGATGCTTTTGGATCCCCGTTTTTTAATGGAATAGGATCGAAGACAGACATATGGCAAAAACGATGGGAAAAAGTGTGCACCCTTCATGGGAAACTCTATGACCTTCCCTCCAACACTGTAAGTAGAAGATTTATTCACAAATTAGCTGAAGAAATAGAATATCTTGTTAAATCAGACTATCCTCCTGAACGCATTTTGATTTACGTTGCTGTCATGCTACAAAGCGAGAAAAATGTAAAACAAGCAAAAGATATAACAAGATTACTTGACTGACGCCAAAATCTATGGGCCGAAGAAAACATTGATATACTAATAACTGAGGCTATGAAAGCAGACCACTCTCTCCGTAACTCCTACAACAGAAATAATTATAATGATAATAATGAATATGTCACAAAAAATTTCACCCGTCTCATACAGCGAGGAAAAACACGTGAAGCCCTAAATTGGTTAATGACAAAAGATATAAGCAAAATTCTTAAACCTGAAGACGAAATTGATGTAACAGGAAAAACGGTAATGAATGTACTGCAAGAAAAGCACCCCCCCGGATTCAATCCCGATTCAAGACTGTTTACACTGCCTGATGGCCTCCCCGAATTGACTCCATTACTAGAAGTAGACATAACCAGTGAACATGTGGAATCAGTTGCTAGAAAATTGCACGGTGGTGGAGGCCCAACAGGTACCACATCAGACAATTGGAAAGATTACTTGCTACGATTTGGAGAAGCAAGCCTGCATCTGAGGACTGCAGTAGCACAATTAACAATGCATTTAAATAACAATTTTGTGCCATGGAATCAAATACAAGCTCTTATGTCAAGTCGACTTATCGCCCTAGACAAATGCCCAGGTGTGAGACCGATTGGCATTGGCGAATGCCTACGCAGGATCCTATCCAAATGCATGATTTTAGTCACCGGATCCGAGGTCACCGAAGCCTGTGCTCAATCGCAACTCTGCAGTGGACTAAGCAGCGGTATCGAAGGTGCTATTCACGCGATGAACAATCTTTTCCAAAAAGAATGTCAACCAAGCTCAAACTGGGGAATGCTACTCGTCGATGCAAATAATGCCTTTAATTCTATGAACAGACAGTTAGCTCTCTGGCAAGCAAGAATATATTGGCCACATTGCGCTCGTTTCTTATACAACACCTACAATGGTCACGCAGAACTTGTAATACGTGATTCCGATATGAGATTATATAGCAAAGAAGGAGTTACCCAAGGTGATCCACTTGCCATGCCATTGTATGCCCTTGCAACACTACCCATAATAAACGAACTAAAAAAAGAACAAGCAACTACCCAATGCTGGTATGCAGATGACTCCTCCGCCCAAGGTAAGCTCAGAAACCTACGTCAATGGTGGGATAAAATGAGTAAAATAGGCCCTGAATATGGTTACTTTCCTCAAGATAAAAAATCATACCTAATCATTACCGAGAGCGACAAGCAAACAGCTCAACAGATTTTCAAAGGGATTAACGTAACCATCATAACTGGATCACGCTTCCTTGGTAGTTATATTGGCGAAGGAAAAGAACACTTTGTGAACAAGAAAATTAAAAACTGGCAATCTACAATAGAAAAACTTTCACTTATCTGTAAAGACTCACCCCAAGCTGCTTACACTGCCCTTACTAAAGCAGTTCAATTTCAATGGTCATTCCTTTTAAGAGTCTTAGATGATGTAACCCAATTCTTCGAACCATTAACAAACACACTGCGTACCAATTTTTTACCCACTTTACTAGGAGGCGATATCTCACCTTTGGAAGCTGACCTATTCTCTCTACCCGTTCACAAAGGTGGTCTAGCAATATCCGCTCTATCAAAAATGACAAATATAAACTATGTATGCTCAAAAAAAGGCTGTGCAGTCCTCTCAAATGCTCTGATTGAAAATACACATATGGACCTCTCTCAACATCATAAATCCCTCAAAGATGCACAAAAAGAATGCCGCAACGAGAAAGACTTTCTCAATGACCAACTCTTGGATACCGTCTTAGTCAAACTATCCCCTATCAAGAGAAGAGCGATTGAACGTTCAATTTCGACAAAAATGAAAACTAAATCCTCCAACTGGTTATCTACCTTACCGACTAAGAAGGACCATTTCGATCTGTCACCATTAGAGTTTAGAGACGCACTTGCATTACGTTACCACAGATTACCAGTCTCTATGCCAAAATCATGTGATGGCTGCGGCTGCAATGAATTTAATGTCGATCATGCTCTATGTTGTAAAAAGGGTGGTCTAATAACACGTCGTCATAATGAAATTAGAGATCTGTTCTGTGACTTATGTCAACATGCATGGGGAAACGTAGTCAAAGAACCCATCATCTCCGAAGGAGATTGCGGACTACGTGGAGACCTTTCATGCCGCGGCGTTTGGGATGCTCAGAGGGAGGCGTTATTTGATATCCGTGTTGTAGACACTGACGCTCCTTCTTACATTTCACGTCCTGTTGCCTCTGTACTAAAATCCGCCGAAGATGAAAAAATAAGAAAATATTCAAACGCTTGTGAATTGCGACATACTACATTCACCCCTCTTGTTACATCCGTTGACGGAGTCTTCGCTCCACAAATGTCTACTTTCGTAAAACATCTTGGAACTGCAATCGCTGACCGCTGGAACAGGTCCTTCAGCGTAGTGATGGGTTGGTTAAGATCAAGAATCATCATCTCAATAATACGTGCCACTAGCATGTGCATCCGCGGCACAAGACATAAATTTAAACCATTAGCCAAGTTATTTGGCTTCGGCGATGGAGCAGCCCTACCTGGGCAAAACTAATGCGGATGTGGCCGACGAACCATGAAGCTGTCGTACAAAACCTCATTTTAAAACAAATTTAAGTTCCTCTATACAAGTTCATTTATAATCCTAATCTTTTGTTATGTTGCCTAATTGTTAAATATAGTGTTTTGTCTGCGCATAATGTAAAGATAATAAATGGACATTGTTTGATCAAATATGGAGTTCCTCAGGGTAGCGTATTAGGACCCCTGTTATTTTTAATATATATTAATGACCTGCCGAAAATAACAGGGCACGAAATGGTACTTTTTGCTGATGATAGCACGGTTATTATAAAATGCAATAATCCTAGTAATTACGAACTTGACATTAATGACACTCTCTCGAAAATAATTAATTGGCTTAAGGACAATAATCTTGTAATAAATCTAAATAAAACCAAAATTATGCATTTCCACCAACGGCTTGTAAATACTCCAGTTAATGTCACCTATAATCAGTCTAGAATTGAAGAGGCTAGCATTGCAAAATTCTTGGGTATCTCTATAGACTGCAAACTAACCTGGAAACCACATTTGGAAGAAGTTTGCAAACGATTAAGCAGATCAGCATATCTTCTGTTTCAACTGTCAAAAAAAGTTAGCTCTGAAACACTCTTAACGGCTTATCATGGATTGTGTTCAGTCCTGCAATAGGCCCAGTGCAACGATAACTGGGGTGTCCGAACTGTCCACGATACGTGGAGCCCTAGCGTTGCTTTTCAAACAAAGTTCTTACAAAGGCCTACCTCTACTAGGCTTCGGCCTACAACCCCTACGTTTTACGGTTCATACGAGTTCATACCTAAAATCATCATTGAAAGGAAGTGCGGACCTAGTTATCAATGCTGTAGAATTTTCTAGTGCCAACTACCCGGTCGCATGGGATTTACTTCTCAATCGGTACAATAATAGCGAACTATTAGTGCATAGTCACGTCATGTCGTTGTTCACTATGCAGAACGTAAGCAAGGAATCGCCAGTTCTAATTCGACAACTAATAGATACCGTGTTAAAGAATTTACGCGCATTGAAAATCCTCGGCGAGCCAACTGACACTTGGGATACACTGGTTATCTATTTAGTTTTATTTAGATTGAATCCAGCTACCGAATATGAGTGGGAACAATATAAACGCGCACAGGGATTCTCTAGGAATAGCGATTCTCAGTCTAAGCGAAAGCTCAAGCTGGAAGATTTGATAAACTTTCTTAAAGATCGAGCTGACGTGCTGGAAACATTGCAGGTGTCACATAGTAAACGCAATTATGATAATAGAAAACCGAACACTCAGACTAATCACTCTAAAATTCACTGCAATGTTTCCACCAATGAGTCACAGTGTCAACAGTCACACATATCCACTAAAAGAAAGAAGCTTTGTCTACTGTGCAATTCAAATCACCCACTTTATGCTTGTCAAAAATTTCTTGATTTTGATTTAGATTCTAAACACAAATTCGTTCACGAAAAGAGACTTTGTATTAATTGTTTACGTTCGGATCACACTTTAGACAATTGTAAGTTCGGATCCTGTAGATTCTGCAACATAAAACACAACTCGCTACTGCATTCCGATAATCATACGAATCAATCTGTAGCACTTCATGTGTCGCGCGCTAATGAGACACCGGCTACCGTGACCGTGACCGCCGGCGCAGGAGCGATTGCTCCGCCCCCTGCCGCGCGCACCGCACCGGGATCGTCCTCGGCAGTAGAATTTACCGCAATCCATGCGAACAACGTGCACATAAACACGACCACTCAATCAGCTGTAATGAAACCGGTTCTACTATCGACTGCATTAGTTGAGATAGTTGACGAACGTAAGAATTATCACGTCGCACGCGCACTCCTTGACAGCGGTAGTGAACGCTGCTTCATTACACAAAGTTTATGCAATTTAATTCAAGCGCCAGTAATACAGTCCACTCAAGAAATACGAGGTGTAGGTAGCTCGGTCACAAAATCTACGCAAATATGTGACATCGAGTTAAAGTCGCGCGTTCACCCGTACACCACGCATTTACAATGTTTTGTCTTACCTAACATTACGTCGGCGTTACCTGCTTTGTCACAACAAAGCGGACAGCTTAAAATCCCCGAACATATTGTTTTGGCAGACCCACATTTTAATGAATCTCAAAATATAGATATCCTAATCGGAGCAGATAAATTTTGGGACTTAATCAATTCTAATAAAATAAGATTACCTAGTGGGCCTTTCTTATTAGATACAAAATTGGGATGGGTTATTTCTGGCCCAATTTGTTCTCTTACGCGTCATGATGGGTACCTACATTCAGTGTAAAGTCCATCGAATCCCAGTTACGCAAATGCTGGGAATTGGAGGACATGTCTGCGTATCGGGATACACGCACAGATGAGGGGCGTTCTTGTGAACAACATTTCGTTAATACTAAAACGCGCAATAGTGACGGAAGGATCAAAGTTCGCATTCCTTTTAAAAAATCACCCGATACTTTAGACGAAACTTACTCACAGGCACAACGAAGGTTTCTTACCCTCGAAAAACAATTATTACGCGAACCTGACCATAGAAAACTTTATGCCGATTTCATTCACGGGTACATTCACTTGTGTCACATGAATCGTGTTGATCGCATCGGAACGCCTAACTATTTCCCATCGCATAATGGAGTATTTCGTGAGCGCAGCACCACCAAGCTACGTGTGGTGTTTGATGTCAGTGCCGCAGCTAGCAATGACATCTCGCTCAACGACGTGCTAATGGTAGGCCCACCGACACAAAGCGTCCTATTGTCTATTTTGCTACGATTTAGGAAACATAAATACACGGTTTGTGTAGATATTGAGAAAATGTATAGGCAATGTCTGATTACAGATACTTCACTGTTTTCATTTAAGAGGTTTATTTCAATTTAAATGTATGCAACGCGCATGTGCGTATATGATACGTTTTATTTTAATACTCTCAATAGGAATAACATTAGCCGTGGCCCTCTCACTGTTAATGAGTTGAGGAATGCACGCATAACTTTAGTAAAGTTGTCACAACGCGAATCTTTTCCTAATGAATGCAAATTATTATCTAGTAATCAATTTCTTCAAAATAAATATTACTTAAGTAAATTAAATATTTTCGCATATAGTGATGACATTTTACGAGTCCGTGGACGAATAAAACTGTCATCAAATTTTAAGTTCAATAAAAAACTTACTTCTTACATACTTCCTACCACTGGTTCTCAGTGCTATTGTTTCGGCACGAGCACAAGCGGCAGCACGCTGCGCCGCAGGTGTTGCTGTATAACCTACGTGAGTCCCACTGGCCGGTGGAGGGTAGGAACTTGGCCAAGCGCACTGTCCATGAGTGCATTCCGTGTACACGGTTGAGAGGTAAATCTCTATCTCCTATTATGGGCAACTTACCGGAAGAGAGAATTACTCCAAGCTTTCCGTTTTTACGTACTAGTGTAGACTACGCCGGACCAGTGCACGTACTGAATCGGAAAGGCTCTAAATTAATTAAGGTTTATATTTTCCTATTTATTTATTGGCTATACGCACAATACATTTAGAGCTTGTCAGTGACCTTTCTTCTGATGTTTATCTGCTTGCGTTAAAGAGATTTATTTCCCGGCGTGGCAAACCTGAAGAAATAATTTCAGATAACAAACGAATAGGTCTAGCAAATGAATTTTATAAATTCATATCAACATGTTCTGGCGATTTAATTGAATACGCAATTAGCTAGGGCATTACGTTTAGTTTTATCCCGCCTTATGCGCCTCATTTTGGTGAATTGTGGGAAGCTAGAGTAAAGTCGTGAAAGCACCACTTGTTACGAGTCGTTGGCAACGCAAATCTAACGTTCGAGGAATATAGCACTGTATTGTCACAAATTGAAGCTGTCCTCAACTCCCGCCCCATAAGTCCTTTGTCCGCGGATCCTAACGACTTCCTTCCTTTGTGTTCCTCTCACTTCCTGGTTGGTCGTCTCCTTACAGCGCCTGCGACGCCTCAGCTGACTGATATTCTTGCTCACCGATTGACACGCTACTAGAGGCTCGAACAGCTCAAACGACATTTTTGGATTCGATGGTCCAAAGAACACATGTCAGAAATGCAAACTAGGACAAATGGAGACAACATGGGTAATATCTGCAGCCAAACACTCTGGTCATCATCAAAGAGGACAACACACCGCCACTGAAATGGAGCTTGGGGCGGATCATCTCTACAAAGCCAGGAAAGGATGGGGTTTCTCGAGTGGCTGAAATCCAGACAAAGTCAGGAGTCATCAGACGCGCATTTCCTCGAATCTGTCCCCTGCTCGATGATGAAGATGAAGACAAGGTATTGGACGTCGGTACCTATTCCTAAGGCCGGGGGCATGTTCAGACATCGCCTTAACAAATAGTCATCGCCTTAAGGACTGTTCTACCACCTACGACACAGCGATTGGTTGTCCACGGATGCCGCCGACCAATCACCGCCGAGCTACGCATCAACTACTTTTTTCAAAAATCTTTTCTGTTTTTCTTGTTGATTCCGATCACATCTCCACATCGCACGCATCTTTATTCCAATCTATAACTAATTGTAATCTTCGCAATACACTGTTTTAAAGTAATTCCTGGTGTCGTCTACGTTATTTAAAGAACCTTCAGTCTCCACACACGCAGCAGAGTTGAAATCTCAACAATAAGTTTTAAGTGGAATAGCTACTTAAGAATAAATAGATGATCGATGACTTAATAATATTTTCAGCTGTCGGACGAACGAATACTATTCGAGTGCCTTGAATGCGATGTGGAGAAGGATTTAGAAAAGGTCCAAAAGTTTTTACCAACAATACATATAGACATAACAAAAACTTAGTAAGTAGGTAAATAATTTAAAATTGTTAATTGCTTCAAAAAATATTACAATCATAATTCCTGATAAGACTGGGATAAATTTCCTGTTCTATAAATACTTAACAGAATTAACAAACAAGAACACTAAATTTTGAGTAAAATATTACTTTAACTAGCTTTTGCCCGCGACTTCGTCCGCGTGGAATAGTTACTTTGGGCTAACGTTAAATTTAACCCCGATTTTGAAGCATTCTTCATTGGCGCTCCGCTCCAATTGGCCTTAGCGTAATGATACAATATAGCTGTGCCCGCGACTCCGTCAGCGTAAGTTAATGTATTGGTAATATTGTTTAGATCACGTTCACATGAGGCTTAAGTACCTAGAGAACGCTTCGACCGCGAGACGCGTCGAGCACGGCGACCGATTCTCAAAAATAATCCTTATAGCATGATTCAGTATTCACGCGCGATGGCTTATTATTATAAGCGTATTTCATGTATAACTTTGGTGTTTCTATACCGATTTATATGATTCTTTTTACGGTTTCGTAGCCGAATGGCAAAAAACGGAATCTTTATAGTTTCGACATGTCCGTCCGTCTGTCTGTCTGTCTGTCTGTCCGTCCGTCCGTCTGTCACAGCAATTTTATTCCGAAACTATTAGGACTATACATGTGAAACTTGATATGTAGATGTATTCTGTGAACCGCTTTCCGATTTTGAGAAAAAAATTAAAAAATATTTATAATAAAGGGGGGCTCCCCATACATGGAACTAAACCTGAGAATATTTTTTTTTCATGAAATCGATGCATGTGTGGTATCTATAGACAGTTCTTTAAAAACGACATCGGGGTTTCTAAAACCACTTTTCCATAAAGTCAATCGTTTAAAAGATATAAGCTTCCAAAGTGGTAAAATGTGTGTGTGGCGGACACAACCTCTAACTTCTATAATAATGGAGTGAAAAATCTAAAAAAAATATATGTCTGTAGATCTTAATATAAACTTTCAACCAAAATTAGTTTGAACGAAATCAGTTCAGCAGTTTTTGAGATACAGCATATTTTCTAAAACCGCAAATATAACTTTATAATTCATACAAACACTATGAAAAACAAATTTATTCGGCGCAGTTGTAAAAAATGTAAAAAAGCCAGTTTTAAGAAATTTGTAAGGTTTTTTTTTTCAAAACAAATTTATTTGGCGCACTTGTAAAAAATGTAAATAAGCTAGTTTTAAGAAATTTGTAAGGTTTTTTTTTCGTCAAATAAATTTGCATATTATATTATAGTTACTACGGAACCCTTCATGGGCGAGTCTGACTCGCACTTGGCCAATTTTTTTATGGAATAGTTAATAATGTTAACTTTTTCAATTAGGGGTGACTGAGAGTGTTATAAACGTAAGAGTAGACAAATATTATAATCAGAAAGCTTCCAACTGCTAAGCTATCGGGAGTTACACGTGTTATTGTGAGTCAACCATAAAAGTTAGACATATGCTGTCGTGGGATATTTTTTATATAATTTTAAGGAGAACATTTCCGTCATGAAATGATTTGTGTAGCTTTAACCATTAAGGTTGCACACGCGACGGAAGCTTAAAAAATGGAGTAACTTCTCCCGTTTTCCCAACATTTCCCTTCACTGCTCTGCTCCTGTTGATTGTAGCGTGATGAAAAGTATACTATAACCCGCTCAGGAGTATGAAAAATAATTGTACCAAGTTTCGTTAAAATCCGTCGGGTAGTTTTTGTTTCTATAACGGTTATACAGACAGACAGACAGACAGACAGACAGACAGACAGACAGACAGACAGACAGGCAGACAAAAATTTAACTGATTGCATTTTTGGCATGAGTATCGATCCTTAATCACTCCCTGACAGTTATTTTGGAAATATATTTCATGTACAGAATTGACCTCTCTACAGATTTATTATAAGTATAGATATGACCATTTCGTGCACGGTGAACTTGCGAAATCGTAAGTACCAGTTGTAATTGTAATAATTATATCATAGGAATATAATATGATAGATACCTACATTAACTTCAGTGAGTTACATTTTAATAAATATATATTCATATATTTACACTAGCTTTTGCCCGCGACTTCGTCCGCGTGGAATAGTTACTTTGGGCTAACGTTAAATTTAACCCCGATTTTGAAGCATTCTTCATTGGCGCTCCGCTCCTATTGGCCTTAGCGTAATGATACAATATAGCTGTGCCCGCGACTCCGTCAGCGTAAGTTAATGTATTGGTAATGTTGTTTAGATCACGTTCACATGAGGCTTAAGTACCTAGAGAACGCTTCGACCGCGAGACGCGTCGAGCGCGGCGACCGATTCTCAAAAATAATCCTTATAGCATGATTCAGTATTCACGCGCGATGGCTTATTATTATAAGCGTATTTCATGTATAACTTTGGTGTTTCTATACCGATTTATATGATTCTTTTTACGGTTTCGTAGCCGAATGGCAAAAAACGGAATCTTTATAGTTTCGACATGTCTGTCCGTCTGTCTGTCTGTCCGTCCGTCCGTCTGTCACAGCAATTTTATTCCGAAACTATTAGGACTATACATGTTAAACTTGATAGGTAGATGTATTCTGTGAACCGCTTTCCGATTTTGAGAAAAAAAATAAAAAATATTTATAATAAAGGGGGGCTCCCCATACATGGAACTGAAACTGAAAATATTTTTTTTCATGAAATCGATGCATGTGTGGTATCTATAGACAGTTCTTTAAAAACGACATCGGGGTTTCTAAAACCACTTTTCCATAAAGTCAATCGTTTAAAAGTTATAAGCTTCCAAAGTGGTAAAATGTGTGTGTGGCGGACACAACCTCTAACTTCTATAATAATGGAGTGAAAAATCTAAAAAAGATATATGTCTGTAGATCTTAATATAAACTTTCAACCAAAATTAGTTTGAACGAAATCAGTTCAGCAGTTTTAGAGATACAGCATATTTTATAAAACCGCAAATATAACTTTGTAATTCATACAAACACTATGAAAAACAAATTTATTCGGCGCAGTTGTAAAAAATGTAAAAAAGCCAGTTTTAAGAAATTTGTAAGGTTTTTTTTTCAAAACAAATTTATTTGGCGCAGTTGTAAAAAATGTAAATAAGCTAGTTTTAAGAATTTTGTAAGGTTTTTTTTTCGTCAAATAAATTTGCATATTATATTATAGTTACTACGGAACCCTTCATGGGCGAGTCTGACTCGCACTTAGCCAATTTTTTTATGGAATAGTTAATAATGTTAACTTTTTCAATTAGGGGTGACTGAGAGTGTTATAAACGTAAGAGTAGACAAATATTATAATCAGAAAGCTTCGAACTGCTAAGCTATCGGGAGTTACACGTGTTATTGTGAGTCAACCATAAAAGTTAGACATATGCTGTCGTGGGATATTTTTTATATAATTTTAAGGAGAACATTTCCGTCATGAAATGATTTGTGTAGCTTTAACCATTTAGGTTGCACACGCGACGGAAGCTTAAAAAATGGAGTAACTTCTCCCGTTTTCCCAACATTTCCCTTCACTGCTCTGCTCCTATTGATTGTAGCGTGATGAAAAGTATACTATAACCCGCTCAGAAGTATGAAAAATAATTGTACCAAGTTTCGTTAAAATCCGTCGAGTAGTTTTTGTTTCTATAACGGTTATACAGACAGACAGACAGACAGACAGACAGACAGACAAAAATTTAACTGATTGCATTTTTGGCATCAGTATCGATCCTTAATCACCCCCTGATAGTTATTTTGTAAATATATTTCATGTACAGAATTGACCTCTCTACAGATTTATTATAAGTATAGATAACTTTCATGAAATAGGTATTTCATAAATCACAATATTATCAACAAGTTATTATATCCTACACACGAAAGTCAATAATATGCTTAACAATTTAATTAATACCTACGTAATTGCCCTTATGTTGTTTATAATTAACACCAATAAATTTCAAAAATTAAAACTCTTCACGTTTGCGCACTTGAGATTTTAATTATTCACCCAAAATACGAGGGTGACACTGAAAGTTCTTAGAAAATCAAAAACTGAACAAACTAGCAAGTTATAAGTTTTATTACATCTTTTCAAAATGTCCAGTGTCCATTTACATCAATACATCGCTGCATCCGATGGAACCAATGAGAAAAGCACTTTACCCACTCGTCCTTAGGGGTCTCTTCGATGGCATTTTGAATCGCAGCCACTGCTTCCTCGGCGTCCATAAAACGTTTTCCTCGAAGTTTTTCTTTTATTTTCGGAAATAAATAAAAACCGCAAGGTGCGAGGTCGGGGCTATAGGGAGGGTGACCCAGTAATTCCACATCTGATGTCGCCAAGTAGTCGATTGTTTGCTTGGCGGTGTGTGACGAGGCGTTGTCGTGATAAAGGAGGATCCTATTGCGAGGTCGTTTCTCCCGAACTTTTTCAAAGACAAGTCGCAAACAATAGTTGGTGTACCACTCTGCAGTAACTGTTTTTAGATCCTCTAAAACAATTGTTTCGTAATGGCCTGTCCTTCCGAAGAACGAGGCCGCCATCTTTTTTCCCACGCTTCGACCTCTGTTCACTTTAGTTAGCAACTCCTCGGAAGGAAACACCCAGACAGCAGACTGTCTCTTAGTTTCAGTATCATAACAATAAATCCAGCTTTCGTCACCCGTAAGTATGTCGAACACACTATTTGAGTCATCTTTGAACCATTTCACGTTTTTGGGCCTCTGTCAAATTATGAGGTATCCACTGGACACAAATTTCCTGACCGCTAAATGTTCATGGAAGATTTTGTGCACTTGACTCATATGTCCTTACTTTGGTATTGTTCGTCAAATTGTTAAGCTCCTTAAGTTCTAAGTTGAGCTACACGATAACTGACAAATGCTTGCACTGTCTGGACAGGTCTGCTCAAATTTGCATGGTTATTTCCTTAAAAGAACACCACGGACATGAACCTACATGCTTCTCATATACAAATACAAATTGTCTGGACTTTGAAAGAGAAAATATCGAAAGTCATAAAAAAATCATTTTTTTATATTTCGTTCACAACCTTGTAAAAACCTTGTTCATCCTTTTAAAGAACCACATAATAATTATAACGTAAGTCTCTCGACCAATCAAAATATGCACGATTAACTCTGATATCGGTTGAAACAGCTTAAACTGAATCATTTCGACAAAAGGCGTTTTGTCTACTTTTTTAACTGACTGTCATTTTTTAATAGCAGTCTATTCTAGTTTTAACAAAAGCATTCAGTGAAAATAGTTTTCTAGAGAAAACGCGTTATGACTAAAAATGGGTTCTCACTGTAACATATGCGCTAAATGTCTGCTAAATTTAAAAAAAATATATGGTAACCTTTCTGATTACCAAAGTTTTGTTTATTACGAAAAAAATAGAAATGGATATTAGTAAGAACCCTCGAGCATTTTGGAGTGACGTTAAAGCAAGGAAACATTCCAACTCATATCCGTCAGTATTACACTTTGGGCAGTAGTCTTCTGGTGATGGTGACATCATTTGCAATATGTTTGCTGACTGTTTTCAGTCCAACTTTCTTGCAAGCACATAATTCTGGACCTAAGAAGCATATGGTCGGATCTATAAAAAGTGAGGTTTTCAGTAGAGCAAGAACAAAATTCCAAAACATTTTTGCCAATATTTAATATTTACCAGCAAACTGGAACAATTTTATGAATTACTAGCTTGTGCCAGCGGCTTCGCCCGCATGGGAAGTTTTTCCCGTGTAAATCCTGATTCCGTGGGAATTTCGCAAAATCCTTTCTTAGCGGATGCCTACGTCATAACATCTACCTGCTTGTCAAATTTCAGCCCGATCCGTCCAGTGGTTTGGGCTGTGCGTTGATAGATCACTATGTCAGTCAGTCAGTCAGTCAGTCAATCAGTCAGTCAGTCACCTTTGAGTTATATATATTTAGACTAGTATTTGCGTGTTGCGCGAGGTGCAAGCACCTCGCGTGCTTGTGAATAAAAAAAAAAAGGGGAGGGGGGGTGGTGGGGGGAGATGGGGGGGTTTAGTATTTGCGTGTTGCGCGAGGTGCAAGCACCTCGCGTGCTTGTGAAAAAAAAAAAGGGGGGGGTGATGGGGGAAGATGGGGGGGGTTTAGTATTTGCGTGTTGCGCGAGGTGCAAGCACCTCGCGTGCTTGTGAAAAAAAAAAAATGGGGGGGTGATGGGGGAAGATGGGGGGGGTTTAGTATTTGCGTGTTGCGCGAGGTGCAAGCACCTCGCGTGCTTGTGAAAAAAACAAAAAAAAAAAAGTGGGGTGGGTGATGGGGGAGATGGGTAGTATTTGCGTGTTGCGCGAGGTGCAAGCACCTCGCGTGCTTGTGAAAAAAAAAAAGTGGGGGGGGTGATGCACAATTATTTCGACTAAAGCGTTGCCCCTCTAAAGGAATCTGAAAAAAGAAAAATGTTCCAAGTCTCTTAATTTCCGAGATCCGCCTAAAGGGGTTGAGAAGGGGGGCGGGGGCGGGACTTTGAAAAATGGTTTTTACTTTAAAGCAAGGAAACATTCCAACTCATATCCGTCAGTATTACACTTTGGGCAGTAGTCTTCTGGTGATGGTGACATCATTTGCAATATGTTTGCTGACTGTTTTCAGTCCAACTTTCTTGCAAGCACATAATTCTGGACCTAAGAAGCATATGGTCGGATCTATAAAAAGTGAGGTTTTCAGTAGAGCAAGAACAAAATTCAAAAACATTTTTGCCAATATTTAATATTTACCAGCAAACTGGAACAATTTTATGAATTACTAGCTTGTGCCAGCGGCTTCGCCCGCATGGGAAGTTTTTCCCGTGTAAATCCCGATTCCGTGGGAATTTCGCAAAATCCTTTCTTAGCGGATGCCTACGTCATAACATCTACCTGCTTGCCAAATTTCAGCCCGATCCGTCCAGTGGTTTGGGCTGTGCGTTGATAGATCACTATGTCAGTCAGTCAGTCAGTCAGTCAATCAGTCAGTCAGTCACCTTTGAGTTATATATATTTAGACTAGTAGACTTTTTTTGGCTACTGGCAACACTGTTGACAGGTCGTGAAAAAACGATCTCGTAGATAATTTTTATTAAATATTCATTAATTGTGTATAAATTAGTTTTAAATGTGTTATTTACCTTAGAATCAATGTATAAAGTGACCCAGTCGGTGTTTTTGTTGTAATAACGTCTAAATTCTATAAAACAATAAGTTTTGGACCGGCTGCCAGTTTGGACTGCGGATTTGAAATCACCAAACCCGGGGAGTATATTTTTTCATATTATTGCCTATTACACACTTCAGAACACCTACAAATGCTGCTCAGTTTTCTGAGCCACGTCCAGCACACATTGGCACCGTTTATGTCTCCTTTTGCTTGACAAACTGTGGAAGCAAAATCGATGACGAAAACATTCGCCCCAGACAAAAGTTACACTGCATATTTACAATACACATACATTATTACTGTTAAATTCTTCTTAATCATCTATTAACTTCATTTAAACTAGTAGCTAACTGTTTATTGTAAAAGCAAGAAACCCATACAATTTAACATTACATACTATTTATCAACTAAGCTAGGCTAGAAAAACTTTGAGCAAACGAATTTCTGATATTAGAAAATCAATAAGTATTGTGTTAGATACATGATACACATAAATTAGAAGTTAATAGTAGAATCTTTTTCTCTTTTTCTGCTACCTACTTTCTCATTTATTGTAATTTTAAAAATTTTGTCTGTTATTCTTTAATTTTTTCATTTAATTCTAATATTTATATATTTTCCTTCTACCTACTACTGTTCTAAACTTCCTTAGTACTCTTCCCCAAATACTCAGTTGATTCTTGTCATATTCCAGGAGCAGTTTCATCAACTTTTTCAATATGATGACCCGTGGAGTTACTGTACGTGACATGAATATCAAACTGAATGCCGCACTGAAGGAGCTTGAGGTCTCAAAGAAGACCTGCAGTGACCTGCTGCGAGAAAGAGAAGAAAGCGAGGTGGAAGTCAGGAATTTAGTTGACAAAAACACAGAACTCAAGAGACAGCTTGTGGAACTGCACACCCAGCACATGGACATACTCGACCAGCATCACCATCTCCGCAATCTGGTGTCTGGGTTTCAAGAATGCAGCAACACACATGACCAAGCACTCAAACGTATATCGGGACTGGAAGCGGAATTAAACAAGGCTCATAACACAATCTCTACTATAGAAACCTTGAGAGCCAGTGAACAAGTGGCCAATACAAACAGTCTTTTTGACGAGCTGGTGGGTAGTGGATCCGGACTAGTATGTAAGAAGCCCACCTATACCATAGACTTAACTGGGGACGATACATTAACAAACTATCCTGTTTTAGGTAGCCACAATAAAATAAAGAAATACATTAAAATTAATAGAAACATTCAAAAGTACAAGAAACTTTTAAAATCAAAAAGTGTTTATAAATATAATACTGAACTTAGAAAGCAACGTGTTATCCTAAATAGCCAATTAAAAGAATGTAATTTAAAGTTAGATAATCAGAGAAAGGTGTATGATTTTGATATACAAAATCTAGAGCAGGAATTATTTAGTAAGGAAAATACACTTAGGGATATTTTTTGTAAGTATGAGTCGAGCCAGAAAATGTTAAGTGAGCGCATGCAGGAGGCCTGTGACTTGATGGACTTGGTAAAGTTTAATGCGGAGAGGTATGAGTCATTGACAAATGACCTCACTTGTAGTTGTCCTTCAAACCACCCGGCCATCATGTTACCACAGATTACTCCTGCATCCTCACCAATTTTGCCTCATACTTTGGAAACCACAAACCCAGCTCAAAGTAACATTTTAGTGTATTCAGATAGATTAGGCACAGGTTTTGGCTCACTATTAAATAATTATTGTGATCATACCGTAATAAGTCATTGTTACCATAACCTGCATTTCACTGAGCTCATTCATAAAATCAAACAATCAAAATTGAATGAGCAGACCACAGTCATTCTTTTATTTGGAAACAGCCTTAATGTGACAAAAAAGGACATTGTTAATGGTATTGGCACCCTCCTTAAATTAAAATTAGGCAAATTAATTTTATGTGCATTGCCTTATTCTAATAATTTAACATGTATAGAAAATGAATATATTTATAGCCTTAATAATTTGATGCATATGTTAGTATGCCGTCATAGTGACCATTTATTGTATTTTGATACTAACAATTTTGTTAGAGATTTTGTTTTGATTCGGGAATATATGTATCTTCCCAAAAAAAGTCAACATTTATTGGCTACTTTGTTAGCGTACAATATACACTCATTTATTGATAATTTTACTGATCCTAGGTTAAGTGAATATTCAGTATTATCTAGGGTATCTAATAATACTGAAATTAATTATTGCATGGACAGTTTACATAACTCAACCAATTGCTTGGTTGCAAATAATTTTACTACTGAGAATTTAAATTAGAAATTTTGACAACAGAGGGAATCTCTAGCAGTAATGAACTTTTAAACTGCAAAGAGGACACAAATATAGTTTTAAAATCAAGAAATACTATTAACCTGGTACATCAAAATATTCAAGGATTTTTAAACAAAGACTTAGAAGTAGAGTTTTTTCTTAATTTTAACAATATTGATATTCTTTGCCTAACTGAACATTGGCTTCAAAGCCATCAATTTATTTTCAATTATAATAATTACCAGGTTGGTAGTTCTTTCAGCAGAGTGAATGCTATACATGGTGGCTCTTTAATTTTAATAAGTAATAATCTTAAATTCAGGAACCGAATGGATATTGTGAGCCTCTCTGTTGAACGATCTATTGAAATAGCGTGTATTGAATTGGAGCAGTTTATTATATTAAGTGTGTACAGACCACCTTCAGGATTGTACGATTGCTTTGAAAAAGTAATGGATGAAGTTTTGCATAAAATCTGTAACTCGAGTAAATATGTCATTGTTTGTGGTGATTTTAATATTAATTTATTAGAAAATTCTGGTTTGAGCACTAACATTATTAGTTTATTCCAATCATACAATCTTGTAAACCTATTTATGGAGCCCACTAGAATAACTCCTACTAGTGCCACTTGTTTAGATAATATTTTTACGGATGTTGTACCGACTCACAAAAAAATCATTAATTTAATAGACTCTGATCATTGTGGGCAATTAATTACTTTACCAAAAAAAGTCAATAAAATGTTAAAAAAGAATATCACTGTAAATCCAAAAACTAAATATCGCCTGGAAGCATTCAAAACTAAACTCTTAAATAAAATGCCCTGTTTGTTAACTAATGAGGACCCTAATAAACATTATAATGATTTTTTCAAAATATATTGCCAACAATTCGATAACACATTTATTCCCAAAATTGCTTCAGTAAATACTAACACTTCTTTCAGTGACTGGGCCACCACTGGTATTTATAAAAGTAGAAATCGGCTTTATGAACTCTATGAGGAGCGGTCTTACACTAACTCGGCAGAATTTCATTTATATGTTAAGAACTATTCTAAATTATTTAAAAAGGTCTGTTATATTGCCAAGTCTCGCTACTTGAGTTCTAAAATTAAAAATAGTAGTAATGTAATTAAAACGACTTGGGATATTATAAAAAGCGAAACGGGAAGGTCTTGCAACCGAAATAGTGATTACACCCTCACTATTGATGATAATATAATAACATTAGATTCACAAGTCGCCACAGAATTTGAAAATTTTTTCACTGACATTCCTGTATCGACAACCAAGTCGCTAAAATCATCTACCATTGCTGCAGAAACACTACTTAAAAAAAATGTTCCAGTTTGTAGTTCAGAGTTTAAATTCCAATATGTTACTTCTAATGACATCATTAAAACTTTTAATTCTTTGAATGTTAAAAAGACTGCAGACCTGTGGGGTAATTCTGTTGATGTTACTAAGTCCATTATACACATTATTGCTCCTACATTAGCTGTTATATTTAATAATTGTATTGATTGCGGTGAGTTTCCTGATTTAATGAAATATAGTAAAATAATCCCACTATTTAAATCGGGTAGTACATCTGACTCTACTAATTATAGACCTATTTCTGTACTGCCCACTTTCAGTAAAATTTTTGAGAAAATTATTTTAATGCAGATGCAAAGATATTTTAATAAACACAAATTGCTACATAATAAACAATTTGGTTTTACAAAGGGTCGTTCAACAACTGATGCCGGTGTTGAACTTTTAGGACACATTTATAATGCATGGGAAGATAAGTGCGATGCGTTGGGCATTTTTTGTGATTTGTCCAAGGCATTTGACTGTGTTCCCCATGAGACATTAATCAGGAAACTGCACTACTACGGATTCCGGGACACCTCTCTGAATCTTTTGTCCTCTTACTTGAGTGAAAGGATTCAGAGAGTCGATGTGAACGGCAAAAGATCGCCGGGATCTGTGGTCAAAATGGGGGTCCCCCAAGGCTCAATTTTAGGTCCCTTTTTGTTTCTTATTTATATAAATGATTTGCCGTACCTGATCAAAAATCATGACATAGTGCTATTTGCTGACGATACTTCTCTTTTATTTAAAATCAAACGTCAACAGCAGGTTACTGAAGAAGTTAACAGAGCCCTTGCAACTGTAGTTAGCTGGTTCAATGTTAATAATCTTCTTCTTAATGAGAAAAAAACCAAATTCCTAAAATTTACGTTACCTCATGTTAGACAAGTGAATACTAGTGTATCAATAAAGGGCGAAATATTGAAACCCGAAGATACCACAGTATTCTTGGGCATAACTTTGGATGCGAAGCTTCAGTGGGGCCCCCATATAGATAAATTGTCAAAAAAGCTAAGTTCTGCAGCATATGCCGTTAGAAAAATACGTGGATTAACTGATATCGAAACAGCACGTTTAGTCTACTTTAGTTACTTTCACAGTGTGATGTCATACGGCATTTTACTTTGGGGAAATGCCGCCGACATTCACACAATATTTGTATTACAAAAAAGGGCCATTCGTGCAATTTATAAATTAAGTCCTAAGCACTCCTTAAGAGACAAATTTAAGGAGATTAATATTATGACTGTGCCATCTCAGTATATTTATGACAACCTCTTGTATGCACACAAAAATATTAATCTGTTTAAAAAATACAGTGATATTCATAGTGTAAATACAAGGAACAAAGACACATATGTCATTCCTAAAACAAGGTTAAAAAAAATAGGTGGTTCGTTTAGATGCCAATGTATACGTTTTTATAATAAAATTCCTAGCCATATTCAAAAACTAAGTATTAATAAATTCAAATTATTGATAAAACGTAAGCTATGTCAGAAAGCTTTTTACAGTGTTAAAGATTATATTGAGGACAAGAAGGCTTGGGAATGAGATGCTCCAGTGATATACGTGTGCCTTTTTTATTTCTTTCTTTTTAAAATTATGATTGATGATTTAATTTTGATTAATTAAAATTTTGCTTTCTCAAGTATTGTATACACCTATTAATTTTTGTTCTTGTCGGTGGTTTTTTTTTTTGTATATTGTTGTTTTTTTTATATATATATAATTATTTCATTATTATAAATGTGAGGACGATGTAGGTTATTCTTTCTTCATTGTTTTTGCTTTCACTATAATTTATTTAATGATGTCAAGCAGTTTGAGTACTTGTGTGGCCTACCCAAAGGTCCTTACTTTGGTATTGTTCGTCAAATTGTTGAGCTCCTTAAGTTCTAAGTTGAGCTACACGATAACTGACAAATGCTTGCACTGTCTGGACAGGTCCGCTCAAATTTGCGTGGTTATTTCCTCAAAAGAATACCACAGACATGAACCTACATGCTTCTCATATACAAATACAAATTGTCTGGACTTTAAAAGAGGCTTTGACCTCTTTAGTTTGTTTCGGTGTTTCTTCTCAGAGTAGTCAGTTAGGAAATACCGGCCTCATCTAGCTAAACTAAACACGCAAAAAAACATGACGTGTAAAAGTGTTATTTATAACCAATTTACAGAATAAATATTTCATTACATTTCATTTCATTTCATAGTATTTGCGTGTTGCGCGAGGTGCAAGCACCTCGCGTGCTTGTGAAAAAAAAAAAAAGGGGTGGGGGGGGAAGATGGGGGGGTTTAGTATTTGCGTGTTGCGCGAGGTGCAAGCACCTCGCGTGCTTGTGAAAAAAAAAAGGGGGGGGGTGATGGGGGAAGATGGGGGGGTTTAGTATTTGCGTGTTGCGCGAGGTGCAAGCACCTCGCGTGCTTGTGAAAAAAAAAAAGAAAAAGGGGGGGGGGAGATGGGGGGGTTTAGTATTTGCGTGTTGCGCGAGGTGCAAGCACCTCGCGTGCTTGTGAAAAAAAAATGGGGGGTGGGTGATGGGGGGGGGGGGTTGCACAATTATTTTGAACTACATTCTATTGGCCTTGACCTCAACCTTTCAAAATGTGAATTATTTTTAACAGATAACACTGACAGACTACTGACTCTCTCTAAATTTAACGAAATAGCTCCTGGAATTCAAATTATTGAGAAAAGTTCTTTCCGTCTCCTTGGTTCTCCAATCTTTGATACTTCCTTTCTCGACTTTATTGCAGAACAAATTAATAAATTCAATGACGTTTCGGAAAGATTGCTCCAAATCAATATGCACTCGGCCATCACTATAATTCGTTTCTGCTGTTTCGGCCCTAAATTAACATACTCTCTTCGTGCTTCCCATTTGTGGAAGCACAATCAACTTTTAGTTCAAATGGATCAAATTATCAGACGAACTTTGTCCTTAATTCTGAATGTGGCTTTGGATGACCGAGCTTGGGCCCAAGCCTCTCTTCCCATCCGCATGGGAGGGCTCGGAATCCGCAAAATTTCTAGTATTAGTTTATCGGCTTTCATTTCCTCGGTCCACAGCACTGAGAAATTAATCAGGAATATCCTGGCTTCCACACTGATTGATTTCAATGTGCCGTGCTTCACTGAGGCTATTGATGCCTGGAATCTCGCTTGTCTGAATTCTGACCTACCTGTTATACCATCTTCCCAGAGGCGGTGGGACGAGCCGCTCTGCAGAGTAGTTCTGAATAATTTACTAACCACGTCTGCTACTTCTGCTGAGTGTGCTCGTCTGCTGGCTGTGGGAAAGTGGGAATCAGGTCTTTGGTTACATGCTCTACCGTCCTCAAATCTTGGCACTTTGTTCGACGACACCACTTTCCGCATCGCTGTTTCACTACGCCTAGGAGCCCCTTGTTGTTCCCCTCATCGCTGTAATTGTGGGGAAGCGGTCAACAGCCTCGGGCACCATGGTCTCTCTTGCAGCCGTAGTGCGGGTCGTTTTGCACGACATGCCAACTTAAATGACATTATCCGACGAGCCCTTGTCACCGTCGGCGTTCCAGCCGTATTGGAACCCATTGGACTGGCGCGTGACGATGGCAAGAGACCGGACGGCATGTCATTGTTTCCTTGGAAGATGGGTAGGCCTTTAGTGTGGGACGCAACTTGTGTCGATACTGTCGCGCCATCCCATCTTCCCAGTTCATCATGTTGTGCTGGCGCTCCCGCTGCGGCTGCGGAAAACCTCAAGCGGCGTAAATATAGTCATCTCGGTGATAACTATATTTTCGAGCCGTTTGGGGTCGAAACTCTCGGACCATGGGGCCCGTGTGCTCACAGCCTTTTTAAAGAAATATCGAAAAGGCTCGTTGACGCTTCCCGCGACCCAAGGGCTGGCTATTTCTTTGGTGAACGGCTAAGCATTGCCATACAACGAGGCAATGCCGCCAGTATCTTAGGTACGTTGCCAGCCGACAGCGTTGAGGATGAATTTTTTGATGCTTTATTGTAGTTTGTATTTTAGTACATAATTTTGTATATTTGTTGTAATTAATTGTTTAAATATATCCAAATCGTTATATACAAATTATTTCGACTAAAGCATTGCCCCTCTAAATTAATCTGAAAAAAAAAAAATGTTCCAAGTCTCTTAATTTCCGAGATCCGCCTAAAGGGGGTGAGAAGGGGGGCAAGGGGGGCGACTTTGAAAAATGGTTTTTACTTTACAAAGCCTCCTCTATACGAATCCGTAAAAAGAAAAAAATACGGGTCTCGTAGTTTCCGAGATACGATAGGGAAGGGGCAGAAGGGGGGGAAAAGGGGAGGTTTGGCACTTTTCCCGTAGGTTTGAGAGTTACTTGTTTACGAATCTGTCAAAATATACCCACCTCCCCATCCACCATCTGGGAGAACAATTATGTCAGTGAGTGAGTGAGTCAGTCAGTGGTAATTTAGCTTTATATAATATAACTAGTATTTGCGTGTTGCGCGAGGTGCAAGCACCTCGCGTGCTTGTGAAATAAAAAAAAAATAGAGGGGTTGATGGGGGGAGATGGGGGGGTTTTAGTATTTGCGTGTTGCGCGAGGTGCAAGCACCTCGCGTGCTTGTGACAAAAAAAAAAAAGGGGGGGGGGGAGATGGGGGGGGTTGCACAATTATTTCGACTAAAGCATTGCCCCTCTAAATGATTTTGAAAAAAAAAATGTTCCAAGTCTCTTAATTTCCGAGATCCGCCTAAAGGGGGAGAGAAGGGGGGCAGGGGGGGCGACTATGATTAATGGTTTTTACTTTATCGAGCCTCCTCTATACGAATTCGTAAAAAAAAAAAAACGGGTCTCGTAGTTTTCGAGATACGATAGGGAGGGGGGAGAAGGGGGGGGAAAAGGGGAGGTGTGGCACTTTTCCCGTAGGTTTGAGAGTTACTTGTTTACGAATCTGTCAAAATATACCCACCTCCCCATCCACCATCTGGGAGAACAATTATGTCAGTGAGTGAGTGGTAATTTAGCTTTATATAGTATAACTAGCATTTGCGTGTTGCGCGAGGTGCAAGCACCTCGCGTGCTTGTGAAAAAAAAAGTGGGGGGGGTGATGGGGGCTTTAGTATTTGCGTGTTGCGCGAGGTGCAAGCACCTCGCGTGCTTGTGAAAAAAGAAAAAAAGGGGGGGAGATGGGGGGGCTTAGTATTTGCGTGTTGCGCGAGATGCAAGCACCTCGCGTGCTTGTGAAAAAAACTAAAGCATTGCCCCTCTAAATCAAGTATTTGCGTGTTGCGCGAGGTGCAAGCACCTCGCGTGCTTGTGAAAAAAAAAGGGGGGGGTAATGAGGGGAGATGGGGGGGTTTAGTATTTGCGTGTTGCGCGAGGTGCAAGCACCTCGCGAGCTTGTAAAAAAAAAAAAAAAAAAAAAGAGGGGGAGGGGGGGTGATGGAGGGGGGGTTGCACAAGTATTTCGACTAAAGCATTGCCCCTCTAAATGAATCTGAAAAAAAAAAAATTCCAAGTCTCTTAATTTCCGAGATCCGCCTAAAGGGGGGGAGAAGGGGGGCGGGGGGGGGGACTTTGAAAAATGGTTTTTACTTTACCGAGCCTCCTCTACACGAATCCGTAAAAAGAAAAAAATACAGGTCTCGTAGTTTCCGAGATACGATAGGGAGGGGGAGAAGGGGGGGGGAAAAGGGGAGGTTTGGCACTTTTCCCGTAGGTTTGAGAGTTACTTGTTTATGAATCTGTCAAAATATACCCACCTCCCCATCCACCATCTGGGAGAACAATTATGTCAATGAGTGAGTGAGTGAGTCAGTCAGTCAGTCAGTGATAATTTAGCTTTATATAGTATAACTAGTATTTGCGTGTTGCGCGAGGTGCAAGCATCTCGCGTGCTTGTGAAAAAAAAATAATAATATGGGTGGGGGGTGATGGGGGGGGGGTTTAGTATTTGCGTGTTGCGCGAGGTGCAAGCACCTCGCATGCTTGTGAAAAAAAAAAAGTATTTGCGTGTTGCGCGAGGTGCAAGCACCTCGCGTGCTTGTGAAAAAAAAAAAAAAAAAATGGGGGGGGGGGGGGTTGCACAATTATTTCGACTAAAGCATTGCCCCTCTAAATGAATCTGAAAAAAAAGATGTTCCAAGTCTCTTAGATTCCGAGATCTGCCTAAAGGGGGGAGAAGGGGGGCGGGGGGGGGGGACTTTGAAAAATGGTTTTTACTTTACCGAGCCTCCTCTATACGAATCCGTAAAAAACAAAAAATACGGGTCTCGTAGTTTCCGAGATACGATAGGGAGGGGGGAGAAGGGGGGTGAAAAGGGGAGGTTTGGCACTTTTCCCGTAGGTTTGAGAGTTACTTGTTTACGAATCTGTCAAAATATACCCACCTCCCCATCCACCATCTGGGAGAACAATTCTGTCAATGAGTCAGTCAGTGAGTGAGTGAGTGGTAATCTAGCTTTATATAATATAATAACTAGTATTTGCGTGTTGCGCGAGGTGCAAGCACCTCGCGTGCTTGTGAAAAAAAAAGGGGGGGGGGAGATGGGGGGGTTTAGTATTTGCGTGTTGCGCGAGGTGCAAGCACCTTGCGTGCTTGTGAAAAAAAAAAAAACAAACAAAAAAAAATGAGGGGGGGGGGATGGGGGGGGGGGTTGCACAAATATTTCGACTAAAACATTGCCCCTCTAAATGAATCTGAAAAAAAAAATGTTCCAAGTCTCTTAGATTCCGAGATCCGCCTAAAGGGGAGGAGAAGGGGGGCGGGGGGGGGACTTTGAAAAATGGTTTTTACTTTACCGAGCCTCCTCTATACGAATCCGTAAAAAGAAAAAAATACGGGTCTCGTAGTTTCCGAGATACGATAGGGGGGGGGGAGAAGGGGGGGAAAAAGGGGAGGTTTGGCGCTTTTCCGTAGGTTTGAGAGTTACTTGTTTACGAATCTGTCAAAATATACCCACCTCCCCATCCACCATCTGGGAGAACAATTATGTCAATGAGTGAGTCAGTCAGTCAGTCAGTCAGTGAGTGGTAATTTAGCTTTATATAATATAACTAGCATTTGCGTGTTGCGCGAGGTGCAAGCACCTCGCGTGCTTGTGAAAAAACTAAAGCATTGCCCCTCTAAATCAAGTATTTGCGTGTTGCGCGAGGTGCAAGCACCTCGCGTGCTTGTGAAAAAAAAAAAAAAAAGAGGTGGGGGGTGATGGGGGTAGGTTTGAGAGTTACTTGTTTACGAATCTGTCAAAATATACCCACCTCCCCATCCACCATCTGGGAGAACAATTATGTCAATGAGTGAGTGAGTGAGTCAGTCAGTCAGTCAGTCAGTGGTAATTTAGCTTTATATAGTATAATATAATAACTAGTATTTGCGTGTTGCCGAGGTGCAAGCACCTCGCGTGCTTGTGAAAAAAAAAGGGGGGGGGGAGATGGGGAGGGTTTAGTATTTGCGTGTTGCGCGAGGTGCCAGCACCTCGCGTGCTTGTGAAAAAAGAAAAAAAGGGGGGGGGAGATGGGGGCGTTTAGTATTTGCGTGTATCACGAGGTGCAAGCACCTCGCGTGCTTGTGAAAAAAAGAAAAGAAAAAAAAGGGGGGCTAATGGGGGGGGTTTAGTATTTGCGTGATGCGCGAGGTGCAAGCACCACGCGAGCTTGTGAAAAAAAAAAAGGGGGGGGGGGGTAATGGGGGGGAGATGGGGGGGGGTTGCACAAGTATTTCGACTAAAGCATTGCCCCTCTAAATGAATCTGAATAAAAAATGTTCCAAGTCTCTTAATTTCCGAGATCCGCCTAAAGGGGGTGAAATGGGGGGCAGGGGGGGACTTTGCAAAATGGTTTTTACTTTACCGAGCCTCCTCTACACGATTCCGTAAAAAAAAAATACGGGTCTCGTAGTTTCCCAGATACGATAGGGAGGGGGGGAGAAGGGGGGGGGGGGGGGGAAAGGGGAGGTTTGGCACTTTCCGTAGGTTTGAGAGTTACTTGTTTACGAATCTGTCAAAATATACCCACCTCCCCATCCACCATCTGGGAGAACAATTATGTCAATGAGTGAGTCAGTCAGTGGTAATTTAGCTTTATCAACCGACGACAAAAAGAGGAGGTTATCAATTCGACGCGTATATATATATTTTTTTTATGTTTGAACATCGAGTACTCGAAGACGGCTAAACCGATTTGGAAAATTCTTTTTTTGTTCGAATGGGTATACTTCGAAATTGGTACCATTATTACCAAAGTCAGGATCTGATGATGGGATCCTGGAGAAATCGAGGGAAATCTTCAAATATTATAGGCACACCTATGGCGTTTTGGGTATTTCTTATAGTAACTTGTGCAGTTGCTCTCAAAAAGTACCATTTGGGGAAGTGGAACTGATGATGAAGACCGCAGATGGCCGCCGAAACTACTCAATAATAAGTATTAAGTGGATTGCGATTCGATTACTTGAATATGGATGTTAAGCACTTTATGCTCGTCACAATGCATATGGTGATGTAGAGCTGATGGTGAAGTACCAGGAGAACTCCTCAACAATTAACGGCCCAGCATTGGGAAAAGCAATATTTTGTAAAAGGTTATAAGTAGTCTACATTTAGGCTCTTGTAACTAGGTAAATTAAAAATCATCCAACTAAAAAGAGTGAAAAAAAAAACTTTTTAACAAAAAATTAAACCGACTCCCAAAAAACACTGCAAAATGAAAAATAACTTTAATTTCGGAAGTCGGTGCCAAAAACGAAAAAACAAAACTAAAGACACCGACTATCGAAATTAAAGTTATTTTTCACTTTGCAGTGTTTTTTGGGAGTCGGTTTAATTTTTTGTTAAAAAGTTTTTTATAGTATTACTAGTATTTGCGTGTTGCGCGAGGTGCAAGCACCTCGCGTGTTCACTTAAAAAAAAAAGAATGGGGGGGGTGAAGGGTGAGATGGGGGGGTTAAGTATTTGCGTGTTGCGCGAGGTGCAAGCACCTCGCGTGCTTGCGAAAGCAAAAAAAAATGGGGGGGTAGCAGAAGTATTTTGACTAAAACATTGCCCCTCTAAATGAATCTGAAAAAAAAAATGTTCCAAATCTCTTAATTTCCGAGATCCGCCTAAAGGGGGTGAGAAGGGGGGTGGGGGGGGCGACTTTGATAAATGGTTTTTACTTTACCGAGCCTCCTCTATACGAATCCGTAAAAGAAAGAAAATACGGGTCTCGTAGTTTCCGAGATACGATAGGGAGGGAGGAGAAGGGGTGTGAAAAGGGGAGGTTTGGCACTTTTCCCGTAGGTTTGAGAGTTACTTGTACACCATCTGGGAGAACAATTATGTCAATGAGTGAGTGAGTCAGTCAGTGAGTGGTAATTTAGCTTTATATAGTATAACTAGTATTTGCGTGTTGCGCGAGGTGCAAGCACCTCGCGTGCTTGTGAAGAAAAAAATGGGGGGGTGTGATGGGGGGACATGGGGGGGTTTAGTATTTGCGTGTTGCGCGAGGTGCAAACACCTCGCGTGCTTGTGAAAAAAAAAAAGTGCGGGGGTGATGGGGGGTTTAGCATTTGCGTGTTGCGCGAGGTGCAAGCACCTCGCGTGCTTGAGAAAAAAGAAAAAAAAGAAAAAGTGGGGGGGAGTAATGGGGGGGGGGGGTTTGCAGAAGTATTTTGACTAAAGCATTGCCCCTCTAAATAAATCTGAAAAAAAAATGTTCCAAGTCTCTTAGATTCCGAGATCCGCCTAAAGGGGGGGAGAAGGGGGGGTGGGGGGGGGACTTTGAAAAATGGTTTTTACTTTACCGAGCCTCCTCTATACGAATCCGTAAAAAGAAAAAAATACGGGTCTCGTAGTTTCCGAGATACGATAGGGGGGGGGAGAAGGGGGGGGAAAAGGGGGGTTTGGCACTTTTCCCGTAGGTTTGAGAGTTACTTGTTTACGAATCTGTCAAAATATACCCACCTCCCCATCCACCATCTGGGAGAACAATTATGTCAATGAGTGAGTCAGTCAGTCAGTGAGTGGTAATTTAGCTTTATATAGTATAACTAGTATTTGCGTGTTGCGCGAGGTGCAAGCACCTCGCGTGCTTGTGAAAAAAAAAAGTGGGGGGGAGATGGGGGGGGGTTTAGTATTTGCGTGTTGCGCGAGGTGCAAGCGCCTCGCGTGCTTGTGAAAAAAAAAAGTATTTGCGTGTTGCGCGAGGTGCAAGCACCTCGCGTGCTTGTGAAAAAAAAAAAAGAAAAAGGGGGGGGTGATGGGGGGGTTTAGTATTTGCGTGTTGCGCGAGGTGCAAGCACCTCGCGAGCTTGTGAAAGAAAAAAAAAAAAAGAGGGGGGGGGTGATGGGGGGGTGCACAAGTATTTCGACTAAAGCATTGCCCCTCTAAATGAATCTGAAAAAAGAAATGTTCCAAGTCTCTTAGATTCCGAGATCCGCCTAAAGGGAGGGAGAAGGGGGGCGGGGGGGACTTTGAAAATGGTTTTTACTTTACCGAGCCTCCTCTATACGAATCCGTAAAAAGAAAAAAATACGGGTCTCGTAGTTTCCGAGATACGATAGGGGGGGGGAGAAGGGGGGGGAAAAGGGGAGGTTTGGCACTTTTCCCGTAGGTTTGAGAGTTACTTGTTTACGAATCTGTCAAAATATACCCACCTCCCCATCCACCATCTGGGAGAACAATTATGTCAATGAGTGAGTCAGTCAGTCAGTGAGTGGTAATTTAGCTTTATATAGTATAACTAGTATTTGCGTGTTGCGCGAGGTGCAAGCACCTCGCGTGCTTGTGAAAAGAAAATATGGGGGGGGTGATGGGGGAGATGGGGGGGGGGTTAGTATTTGCGTGTTGCGCGAGGTGCAAGCACCTCGCTCGCTTTTATTAAAAAAAAAAAAAATGGGGGTGGTGATGGGGTGGGTTTAGTATTTGGGTGTTGCGCGAGGTGCAAGCACCTCGCGAGCTTGTGAAAAAAAAAAAAAAAAAGAGGGGGGGGGGTGATGGAGGGGGGGGGGTGCACAAGTATTTCGACTAAAGCATTGCCACTCTAAATGAATCTGAAAAAAAAAATGTTCCAAGTCTCTTAGATTCCGAGATCCGCCTAAAGGAGGGGAGAAGGGGGGCGGAGGGGGACTTTGAAAAATGGTTTTTACTTTACCGAGCCTCCTCTATACGAATCCGTAAAAAACAAAAAATACGGGTCTCGTAGTTTCCGAGATACGATAGGGAGGGGGGAGAAGGGGGGTGAAAAGGGAGAGGTTTGGCACTTTTCCCGTAGGTTTGAGAGTTACTTGTTTACGAATCTGTCAAAATATACCCACCTCCCCATCCACCATCTGGGAGAACAATTATGTCAATGAGTGAGTGAGTGAGTCAGTCAGTCAGTCAGTGGTAATTTAGCTTTATATAATATAACTAGTATTTGCGTGTTGCGCGAGGTGCAAGCACCTCGCGTGCTTGTGAAAAAAACTAAAGCATTGCCCCTCTAAATCAAGTATTTGCGTGTTGCGCGAGGTGCAAGCACCTCGCGTGCTTGTGAAACAAAAAAAAAAACAGGGGGGGGTGATGGGGGGGGGGGTTGCACAAGTATTTCGACTAAAGCATTGCCCCTCTAAATGAATCTGAAAAAAAAATGTTCCAAGTCTCTTAGATTCCGAGATCCGCCTAAAGGGGGGGAGAAGGGGGGCGGGGGGGGGGACTTTGAAAAATGGTTTTTACTTTACCGAGCCTCCTCTATACGAATCCGTAAAAAGAAAAAAATACGGGTCTCGTAGTTTCCGAGATACGATAGGGGGGGGGGGAGAAGGGGGGGGAAAAGGGGGGGTTTGGCACTTTTCCCGTAGGTTTGAGAGTTACTTGTTTACGAATCTGTCAAAATATACCCACCTCCCCATCCACCATCTGGGAGAACAATTATGTCAGTGAGTCAGTGAGTGAGTGGTAATTTAGCTTTATATAATATAACTAGTATTTGCGTGTTGCGCGAGGTGCAAGCACCTCGCGTGCTTGTGAAAAAAACTAAAGCATTGCCCCTCTAAATCAAATATTTGCGTGTTGCGCGAGGTGCAAGCACCTCGCGTGCTTGTGAAAAAAGAAATTGGTATTTGCGTGTTGCGCGAGGTGCAAGCACCTCGCGAGCTTGTGAAAAAAAAAAAAAAAAAAAAAGGGGGGGGGTGATGGGGGGGGGGTTGCACAAGTATTTCGACTAAAGCATTGCCCCTCTAAATGAATCTGAAAAAAAAAATGTTCCAAGTCTCTTAGATTCCGAGATCCGCCTAAAGGGAGGGGAGAAGGGGGGCGGGGGGGGGACTTTGAAAAATGGTTTTTACTTTACCGAGCCTCCTCTATACGAATCCGTAAAAAAAAAAAATACGGGTCTCGTAGTTTCCGAGATACGATAGGGAGGGGGGAGAAGGGGGGGGAAAAGGGGAGGTTTGGCACTTTTCCCGTAGGTTTGAGAGTTACTTGTTTACGAATCTGTCAAAATATACCCACCTCCCCATCCACCATCTGGGAGAACAATTATGTCAGTGAGTCAGTGAGTGGTAATTTAGCTTTATATAGTATAACTAGTATTTGCGTGTTGCGCGAGGTGCAAGCACCTCGCGTGCTTGTGAAAAAAAAAAAAAAAAGAAAGCGGGGGGTGGTGATGGGGGGGTTTAGTATTTGCGTGTTGCGCGAGGTGCAAGCACCTCGCGTGCTTGAGAAAAAAAAAATGGGGGGGGGGTGATGGGGGGAGATGGGGGGGTTTAGTATTTGCGTGTTGCGCGAGGTGCAAGCACCTCGCGTGCTTGTGAAAAAAAAAATAAGGGGGGGGGTGATGGGGGAGATAGGGGGGGTTTAGTATTTGCGTGTTGCGCGAGGTGCAAGCACCTCGCGTGCTTGTGAAAAAAAAAAATGGGGGGGGGAGATGGGGGGGTTTAGTATTTGCGTGTTGCGCGAGGTGCAAGCACCTCGCGTGCTTGTGAAAAAAACTAAAGCATTGCCCCTCTAAATCAAGTATTTGCGTGTTGCTCGAGGTGCAAGCACATCGCGTGCTTGTGAAAAAAAAAAAAAGGGGGGGGTGATGGGGGCAGATGGGGGGGTTTAGTATTTGCGTGTTGCGCGAGGTGCAAGCACCTCGCGTGCTTGTGAAAAAAAAAAAAAAAAAAAAAAGAGGGGGGGGGTGATGGGGGGGGGGTTGCACAAGTATTTCGACTAAAGCATTGCCCCTCTAAATGAATCTGAAAAAAAAAATGTTCCAAGTCTCTTAGATTCCGAGATCCGCCTAAAGGGGGGGAGAAGGGGGGCGGGGGGGGGACTTTGAAAAATGGTTTTTACTTTACCGAGCCTCCTCTATACGAATCCGTAAAAAACAAAAAATACGGGTCTCGTAGTTTCCGAGATACGATAGAGAGGGGGGAGAAGGGGGGTGAAAAGGGGAGGTTTGGCACTTTTCCCGTAGGTTTCAGAGTTACTTGTTTACGAATCTGTCAAAATATACCCACCTCCCCATCCACCATCTGGGAGAACAATTATGTCAATGAGTGAGTCAGTCAGTCAGTGAGTGGTAATTTAGCTTTATATAATATAATATTTATGGTTAACAATTGCACCTTTTATTTTGTAACAATTCGAAAAAATTTAATGTTGAAATACTATGGTAAATAGCATTTATTTTAATTTTTTGCTCTAATCCGACTTTATGCCTGAAATAAATTGTTCATTAATAATACTTTTTCGCAATTATAATATCATACGTCTGTATGCTAGCAATTTCTGTAATTGAACTGTAATTTTATATTGAAACACGACATTATACGGCTTAAACCTCGAAAAAGTCCCATCTATACTCACTAAACGTTTTGGGAATACCTTCATTGTGCGTACGTAATAAATTACCCAAAGCTTGGAAAGATTTAAATATGTCATTATTTAAAAAGAAATTGCGAAACTTTTTAGCAGACAAGACTTATTACAGCATTTCGGATTTCTTAATGGAAAATAATATTTGTTAATATTTTGGCACTTCCTATTAATTGTGATTTAACAGTGATAATTTATTATTCAATTTTAATTGTACAACCTAATTTAGACATTTAATTTTTGACATTCAACATTAGACATTTAAGTTTTGACATTATATTTTGACATTTTTTTTGTAACATTTAATTTAATAATATTTTGGCGCTTCCTATTAATTGTGATTAAACTGTGATCATTTATTATTCAATTTTAATTATACAACTTACCTTTTTGACATTACAGTTTTGACATTTATATTTTAACATTTAATTTAATGCTATGATTTATATATTTGTTTTTTTTTTTTATATACATATTATTTGGTAATTATTGTTTAGTTATAATAATCGATTTTGAATTTGATTTAATTTATAATTTTTTGTTATTTAATTGCATTATGTAATTTACAGTTGAATTACTTTGTGAATTAAATTATTGTACCTTTGCATGCCTTCTGGTAAAATATGGCTGAACTCACATTGTACCCTTACACCACATGTTATTGTACTACCCATATTTGCAAAATAAAGTATCTTATCTTATCTTATCTTACGGCTAAGGAGTGGAATACCCTGCCGGAGTCTGTTTCCCGATACCTAGGGATCTTTAAGTCAATAGTGAATATGTTACTTTTAGGTAAGCGTGCTCCATCTTCGACCACATCATCACTTACCATCAGGTGAGACGGTGATCAAATGCGAATTAATATTTAAAAAAAAATTGTCAGCGTCTGACGTCCGTTTAATCCTAGCCACTTACAGATAAATAATTTCACGACATGTAAGAGAAAGTTGCGGGATTATTTTCTTAACAAATAGTGGAAGCAGAGTTTTCATAACCCCCTTTTTATAACTTTTTATTAATATTTATAAAATATATTTTTGGTATGTGTTATGATAAATATGTATGTAAGTTTATTCTAGTTACATAAATGTATTACCCATACACTTGTAATTAAACTTTTACTTTGAATATATCTACTTAGTTTATTTTATTTTTTTATGCACCTGCCATGTTATTTTCATTTCATTTCATTTATTTTCAAGTAACAAAACTCAATTGGTTAGTAACAAAAATCCTTAATCCTATGTTAGTACTTAACTTAAATTACAAGGTTGGTTCGCGAATCGAAGCTACGAGCTCAACACCGACATGGAGAGCTTACAGCAGCGATTCATGAACACACAGTCTCACCTGCTCGCCACACAACGAAGGATTATGTTGGGGCTGGCCCGCACCCGGCGCACCAGGGAAGTGCATCGTTTTCGCATCGTCGCGTAGAAACAGTCAACGCGAGCTTCAGCAAACATCCCTGATGCTCTGCAGAAGCGGGGCAGCCCCATCAACACCCGGAACGCGTTATTATACTGAACGTGAAGGGCACTGTACGATTTACAAGTAAATGCAGCCCACAGGCTGCAAGTGTAAAAAGAACAGCAGAATGCAAGGACTGTGGTTATTTCTTTTTATTAAAAATAGGTTCGCGTTTGACCACCATCTCACCTGATGGTAAGTGACGATGTGGTCGAAGATGGAGCACGCTTACCTAAAACTAACCTATTCACTCTTGACTTAAAGACTCCTAGGTTATAGCTATCGGGAAACACAGACTACGGCAGGGAATTCCACTCCTTAGCCGTACGCACAATGAAGGTATTCCCAAAACGTTTTGCGCGTATGGGTGGGATGTCCACCATGTAACGATGGCGCTTCGCCGTTTGTCTCGTAGTCCGATGATGGAACGGGCTTGGTGGAATTAGACTGTGTAATTCCATCGCACACTCCCCGAAATGTAACCGATAGACTTGCAACTCGTCGTCGATGTTCAAGGCTCTGGAGCTTTGACTCGACCAGTGCATCGTTGCCAATGAGTCTCTTGGCCCGCTTCTCGATAGACTCAAGCGCGTCCAGTTGGTATTTAGCAGATCCATCCCAAAGATGAGAGCAGTACTACATACACGACCGAACCTGGGCTTGATAGAGATTAAGCAACTGTTCGGGTGTGAAGTACCGTGTCACCTTTGCTAGGATTCCCAACTTTTTTGATGCTAGTTGAGCCTTAGCCTCGATAAACGGGCCAAAAGTGAGGGTAGAAGTTAGTGTTACCCCCAGAAGCTCGATACGGTGAGCAACGTACAAACCTGCGACCTATCATATTAGCTCTAACCGACAATGCCCTTCGCTCCCTCTCAATGTCGTCATTGTGTTTGAGGTCAGCGGTCAAGGGTCTTAGGTTAGAGAGGATTCAAAAAAGATCATCTTGCATATTGTGCGAGATTAGCCAAAAAAGTTCCGAGCTATGCAAAATGTCTTAATAAATTCGACATGATCTCACTCGAAAAACGAGGAGATGGTATAGATTTACTTTTTCTTGTTAAATTACTTCGGAGTAAAATAGACTGCCCCCAGTTGTTAAGTGAGATTAATTTTAACCTTCCCCATAATTATCCGCGTCACCCTATCAAACTAATACATCCCCCATTCCGCAAAACTGTATCAGGATCCAATTCCCCTATCCCCAGAATTTGCAGGCTTCTTAATAATTGCGATGAATCAATTGAC
This sequence comes from Tholera decimalis, assembly GCA_943138885.2. NCBI lineage: Eukaryota > Metazoa > Arthropoda > Insecta > Lepidoptera > Noctuidae > Tholera > Tholera decimalis. The sequence continues at coordinate 48,409,542 of OW964553.2, forward strand.
ATTTTTTCCACAAAACTTAAAAAAACCAAGCACCAAGTCCATCAAAAATAATCTACCGTACTGTTTTTTTTTTTCTATGTCGACTGAATAAACTATGAACAAGTTGTTCTTAGCGTTATTTCTGCACTACCTAGTATTATATTGATGTTATAATTTTGTTTTTGCATGCTGTGTCTATCACGTCATATTGTACACTATGTTTGTAACATATTGTATGAAATATAAGAATAATCAGTGTAACAATGGTAGATAGGCCAATAAATAAATAAATAAATAAATAAGAGATGTCCCAGGTATTTAAACTGTAACACTCGCTTGAGAGCTACTCCATACAACCTGACCGGTGGTACAGTTTCAGGGCTCCGACCACCGGCCTCAAACACCATGACCTCACTTTTTCCTATGTTGTATACCAATCCATGACGCTTAGCATAAGCTTCACAGATGGCAACCAACTTCCGGAGACCGCAGACCGAGGTGCTCAGCAGCGTCATGTCATCAGTGTAACTTGTATTATTAAAACACACCCCGTCAATATAGCAGCCCACTCGCTCACTGCTGAGCACCTCGATTAGGTCATTGAAGTATAGATTGAAGAGTAAAGGTGAGGCCAATCCACCCTGCCTCACCCCACACTCCAACTTTTACGGCTCCGACAATTCTCCAGCCAATCGAACCTGATAGACCTGGTCTCCATAACAGTACCTAAGAGTGCTAACAGACAACTAGCCAATTATATCCAGCTGCATGATAATCAGTTCGGTTTTCGTGCGGGCTTGTCTACGGAGAGTGCTATGTTGGGCCTGAAGTGGGCTGTCAAGTACTATACTGATAGGAAGACACCTACTTATGCGGCCTTCCTTGACCTATCCAAGGCGTTTGACCTGGTCTATTACAGTATTCTTTGGAATAAGCTTAGGAAAGCTCGAGTCCCTACAGGGCTGATTAGCACTATTAGGTACTGGTATGGAGACCAGGTCAATCAGATTCGATTGGCTGGAGAATTATCGGAGCCGTAAAGGTTGGAGTGTGGGGTGAGGCAGGGTGGATTGGCCTCACCTTTACTCTTCAATCTATACGTCAATGAGCTAATCGAGGTGCTCAGCAGTGAGCGAGTGGGCTGCTATATTGACGGGGTGTATATAAGTTACGCTGATGACATGGCGCTGCTGAGCACCTCGGTCTGCGGTCTCCGGAAGTTGGTTGCCATCTGTGAAGCTTATGCTAAGCGTCATGGATTGATATACAACATAGGAAAAAGTGAGGTCATGGTGTTTGAGGTCGGTGGTGGAAGCCCTGAAACTATACCACCAGTCAGATGGAGTAGCTCTCAAGCGAGTGTTACAGTTTAAATACGTGGGACATCTCTTGACCGCTGACCTCAAAGACAATGACGACATTGAGAGGGAGCGACGGGCATTGTCGGTTAGAGCTAATATGATAACTCGCAGGTTTGTACTTTGCTCACCGTATCGAGCTTCTGGGGGTAACACTAACTTTTACCCTCAATTTTGGCCCGTTTATCGAGGCTAAGGCCCAACTAGCATCAAAAATTTGGGAATCCTAGCAAAGGTGAGACGGTACTTCACACCCGAACAGTTGCTTAATCTCTATCAAGCCCAGGTTCGGTCGTGTATGGAGTACTGCTCTCATCTTTGGGATGGATCTGCTAAATACCAACTGGACGCGCTTGAGTCTATCGAGAAGCGGGCCAAGAGACTCATTGGCAACGATGCACTGGTCGAGTCAAAGCTCCAGAGCCTTGAACATCGACGACGAGTTGCAAGTCTATCGGTTTTCTATCGGTTACATTTCGGGGAGTGTGCGATGGAATTACACAGTCTAATTCCACCAAGCCCGTTCCATCAACGGACTACGAAACAAACGGCGAAGCGCCATCGTTACATGGTGGACATCCCACCCATACGCGCAAAACGTTTTGGGAATACCTTCATTGTGCGTACGGCTAAGGAGTGGAATTCCCTGCCGGAGTCTGTGTTTCCCGATAGCTATAACCTAGGAGTCTTTAAGTCAAGAGTGAATAGGTTAGTTTTAGGTAAGCGTGCTCCATCTTCGACCATATCATCATCAGGTGAGATGGTGGTAAACGCAATCCTATTTTTAATAAAACAAAAATAACCATAGTCCGTGCATTCTGCTGTTCTTTTTACACCTGCAGCCTGTGGGCTGCATATACTCGTAAATCGTACAGTGCCCTTCACGTTCAGTATAATAACGCGTTCCGGGTGTTGATGGGGCTGCCCCGCTGCTGCAGCGCATCAGGGATGTTTGCTAAAGCTCGCGTTGACTGTTTCTATGCAACGATGCGAAAACGATGCGCTTCCCTGGTGCACCGGGTGCGGGCCAGTCCCAACATAATCCTTCGTTGTGTGGCGAGCAGGCTCGACTGTGTGTTCATGAATCGCTGCTGTAAGCTCTCCACGTCGGTGTTGAGCTCGTAGCTTCGATTCGCGAACCAACCTTGTAATTTAAGTTAAGTACTAACATAGGATTAATGATTTTTGTTACTAACCAATTGAGTTTTGTTACTTGAAAATAAATGAAATGAAATGAAAATAACATGGCAGGTGCATAAAAAAAAACTAAGTAGATAATAGGTATATTCAAAGTAAAAGTTTTATTACAAGTGTATGGGTATATACATTTATGTAACTAGAATAAACTTACATACATATTTATCATAACACATACCAAAAATATATTTTATAAATATTAATAAAAAGTCATAAAAAGGGGGTTATGAATACTCTGCTTCCACTATTTGTTAAAAAAATAATCCTGCAACTTTCTCTTACATGTCGTGAAATTATTTATTTGTAAGTGGCTAGGATTAAACGGACGTCAGACGCTGACAATTTTTTTTAAATTATTGATTCGCATTTGATCACTGTCTCCCCTGATGGTACCTAAGTGATGATGTGGTCGAAGATGGAGCACGCTTACCTAAAAGTAACCTATTCACTATTGACTTAAAGATCCCTAGGTTATACATAGCTATCGGGAAACAGACTCCGGCAGGGAATTCCACTCCTCAGCCGTACGCACTATGAAGGTATTCCCAAAACGTTTAGTGCGTATAGGTGGGACTTTTTCGAGGTTTAAGCTGTATAATGTCGTGTTTCAATATAAAATTACAGTTCAATTATAAAAATTGCTAGCATACAGACGTATGATATTATAATTGCGAAAAGTATTATTAATGAACGATTTATTTCAGGCATAAAGTCGGATTAGAGCAAAAATTAAAATAAATGCTATTTACCATAGTATTTCAACATTAAGATTTTTCAAATTGTTACAAAATAAAAGGTGCAATTGTTACCCATAAATATAATTCATAAAATTGTTCCAGTTTGCTGGTAAATATTAAATATTGGCAAAAATGTTTTCAAATTTTGTTCTTGCTCTACTGAAAACCTCACTTTTTATAGATCCGACCATATGCATCTAAGGTCCAGAAATATTAGGATTAGTTTGCCAGAAAGCGAAAAAAAAAACGTAGCATTGTGCTGGTAAAAAGTGATTTTGGGTGGATCTTCAGATACGACCTTATGCATCTAAGGTCCAGAATTATAATGCAGGCAATAGTGACTTTCATCGTGATATAGGCCACAGAAGTGCGGTACAGAGTACTATATATATATCAGTACTATTGAAATAAATGATGACGAGGTTTATAGGCTACTTAAACAAGTTGACCTTAAGAAGTCCGCGGGACCAGACAATATTCCACCGGTTTTTATAGTAAACTGTGCAAAAAGTCTCTCTTTTCCTCTCTCGATACTGTTCAGAATATCACTAGAGCTCGGTGTTGTACCTGCGATCTGGAAGTCGGCATACGTAACACCAATACACAAAAAAGGAACTAAAACTTTTGTTGAAAATTACAGACCGATCTCTAAATTGTGCATGTTTGCAAAAATACGGGAGAAATTAGTCTACAAACCAGTTTATTCGGCTCTTCAACATAGTTTTAGTGAACATCAGCACGGCTTTTTAAGAGGTCGATCTACCACGTCCAACCTGGTTCTCTGTGGTGAATTCCTTTCAAAGTCCATGTCACAACGGTCCCAGGTCGATGTTATGTATACTGATTACAGTAAATGTTTTGATAGACTAGATCTTAATGCGTAAACTTTTATCAAAGGGTATCTGGGGTCACCTCCATAGGTGGTTCATGTCGTATGTTGTGGGTAGATGCCAGACTGTGGTGCTGAATTGTTACTCGTCCAGAGCTATGCGTATTCCCGCGGGAGTTCCCCAGGAATCGTTATTAGGACCACTGTTGTTCAATATTTTCATCAACGACGTAATATCATGAAACAGATTACAACCCAGGCAGATGCTCTCCTACTGCAGGCGGATCTGTTCCAGCATACTGCAAATTAAATAAGCTGGACTTAAACGTCTCCAAATGCTATGTGTGTACTTTCATCCACCAACCGCACCCCATATTTCTCCTACAATCTCTTAGATACCCAAAGATATATAATACGTCATTGTAGATACCCCAATTCAAAGGGTCAATGTAATAAAGAACCTTGGGGCTACTTTCGACTCAAAACTTATTTTTGACACACATATTGATACCTAACATTGTGAACAAAGCGTCGAAAACACTAGGTTTTATTTGTAGGGTCTCATCCAGAGTTCAGAAGCATCAAAACTATTAAAATATTGTATTGCTCCTTCGTTCGTAGTCACTTCGAGTCAAGGGCGGATCCAGGGGGGCGTCATGGGGTTCCTGGGCTAGGTCCAGGACCTAGGTGGACCACTAATTAATTTTTTTAAACATTGTTACTAGATAATACTCTAGTTTCTGTCGTTGTAAACGAATATCGGCAGTGAATAGCCAAATGGCAGCGGAGTCAGGAAATACAAATTATAACTTCTTGTGGCTTGACCACGATTATGTGACCCCCCCTTGCCACCAAGGCTGGATCCACCCTTGCTTCGAGTATGCCTGTCTTTGGAACCCTTAAGTATAACTTGTATAGCAGTCGATTAGAGGGCATACAAAGGAGGTTTTTAAGGAGTACATTCAATTTCGTTTCAGAACTTATCTACCAAACTATCTTAAACGATGCAAAAGGTTTCATATTCTCCCGTTATACGAACGTAGAATAATATCCGACGGTCTTACTAACTAAAATTTCTAACGGATCCAGTGATGTCCCTGAGTTGTTGGGCAAAATTGGGCTGCATGTACCTGGTTCGTTCTTACGTACATTCAGTTTATTGCACAGACTAACGACAAAAAGTAACTATAGGCAAAACTCGTAGGCACATGGTTAGGTCAAGCCGTGTACAATGTGACTTGCCAGGAGGATGATATCGACATCTTTAATACAAGCGTGTCTAAGTTAAAGAAGACTCTATGTAGGCATTTTTTTTAAAACATTTAAAAGTTTTTTTTTTTACCCATTTGTACTTATTTATAATATTTTTTTTTTCACTCACTCTGCATCTTCGCTAACCTGTCTGTATTATTATTATATTCTACTAGCTTCTGCCCGCATAAGACCGGGGAAGCATCAGATCAGTCTTGGCCAAGTTACTAGATAGTTTTCTTGATAGACATATGGCGACATGTATCGAATTGCATGATGCACAGTTTGGGTAAAAACGTGGTCTATTTACAGAAACTGCCATACTGTCGCTTAAGCACACTGTCCAGTACTACACGTCTAGAAAAATGCCTGTTAACGCGTGTTTTCTAGACCTTTCCAAAGCGTTTGATCTGGTGTCGTATGACTTGCTGTGGCAGAAGCTTATGAATGATACGTCCGTAGTCATATCAATACGTAGGTTCTGGTAAAACAATCAATGGTAATCAACAAATGGTAAAACTTTTGTCAGGTGGGCAGGATCGTTGTCGGATGAATATAGGCTGAATTGCGGAGTGAGACAAGGTGGCTTGTCATGAACCAATTGATCGTTGAGCTCTGCAGCACTTATCAGGGTTGTCACGTGGATGAAACCAGCGTTAAAAATATTAGTTATGCTGATGATATGGTGCTGCTGAGCCTTTCGATCAATGCGATGAGAAGTGTGCTTTCGATGTGTGAAAGGTACGCGGAGATACATGGGCTTCGATACAACGCGAAAAAGAGTGAGTGAGCTACTAGTCTTCTAAGGCAGGCACAAGTTCTATCCGATTGTGCCTCAGTTAAAACTTTGCGATATTGCATCAAAGCAAGTCACTGCTTTCAAGTATCTGGGCCACTGGGTTTCTGAAGACCTAAAAGTCGGTCTGGACATTGAGCGTGAGCGCAGGGCGTTGTCTGTTCGTTAGGGCTACGCTGTTTACAGTGTATTGCCATTCTTTCTACATATGCAGTCTGTGAGTTATCTACATTTAGGAGGCATACGACGCCCTGCGGGTACAGTATAATAATTCGTTTAAGGTGTTGATGGGGTTGCCGCTCTACTGCAGTGCTTCGGGCATGTTCGCCAACGCGGAAATAGACGATTTTTATGATATCATGCGTCAACGATGCACTTCCATCATGCGCAGGGTACGTGTCAGCCCCAACAGCATTCTAAATTCGATAGCAGACAGATTAGACAGCCCTTTTTTGGGACATTGGGTACACCTACATGCCAATGTGGTGTAGTTGTTAAGTATTTTATTTTATGTTTCTGGTAGATTTAAGTACTAACATTAGCTCCTAAGATTTGTTTGTATACTAACTGTTCGGTCCGACGTGAAATGGAACGCACCTTTTGGTTGGCAACATTAATTATCTGTGGGCTTGACATAACCTTTTACTGACTTGACAGATAGACTTTGCTTCCGTTGTTGGAAAATGTCCGCTCTTGGGACTTTGATTTTATTGTAATAGAAATATCGTGTGCAATCGCCTGATGTAACCGATAATTGGGTCGCGAGTAACGATTAATTGGAATTGTAATCCCCATTTGATGAAAAACCTGGGATATTTTGGGATTTATCGCCGGTTGGTTGCCACCGCATGGCACGCGGAGTTGTTAGAAATAAGTTGTGCTGTGATGCTGATCTGGACTGCGCCATCTGGAGACTGGCGCCTTGTGAACGTTCTAGAACACTTGACTTGCATCACACCTTTCAATTACTCACCTCATATTTACATACATACCACACTTGGGCGTGACCTAGGAAGGTCGAAGTTGGCGTACCCAGCGCAGAAGGTTAGTGGTAATATTAGGTATTGATAAAGCCTCAGAGGCTATAGATTGCTTTGTCGGCCAGAGAGCCTGTAGTTTTGTTTTGAAGAGCAACGTTAAGCTCCACGAACCGTGGACAAGTTCGGACACACCAGTATCGTTGCACTGGCTTTATTGTAGTCCTGAACAATTTTGGTAGCAGAGCGTGGTTTTTATAATATAAAATCCACATAGTAAATTGGAAGTTTTGAAAGTAACTTTAGTTTAATTACTTAACATAACTTATAACTTAATAAGTTTGAATATATTACCATGTCATCCGGGCTATCTAATTGAAGTTGAATCAATTGAAGTTGTATTTGTAATTTGTACTGTAGCCCCTGTTGTTGAATTGACAAGTAAGATTTATTTGTGAAATTAGGAATTATTAGGTTGTATTTGGTACATAATTTGGTATATTTGTTGTAAAGTTGTTTGGTATATTTGTTGCAATTAATAATTGAATGTCACTGATCTGAATTTAAAAGGTTATCTAAATAATAATCACACATAGTCTAAAATAATAGGACTTGAATTGTGTGTATTGGTTATTGCATTTGTGGTATTTATTGGATTGAGTTGTTAGAGATTGTCCGCTCAATATTATACAGTCAATTGTTGTTTAATTGGTGTTGATCCTGCACAATATATACATTGAATTGTTATTTATTTTGTAACTAGCCATCTGTACCAAGCTAGATTCATACTTGGAATGGGTACAGGGTCGGATTTGGACTTGAAATAATTGAATTTAAGTTGTTATTTTGGTGAAATTATTTGGTCGGCTAACAAGTCATTGTTGTTTGTTTAGTTAATTTTAGCCTGTTGTATTAATATTTGATGGTTGCAATGGCCTCATTAAGGGCAGTCAGGGAGGCTGCTGCCGGATTGACCTCACAGTTGAGATGGTTCACATCGGCAGCTGCAACGGTTGAGCGTGTAGATTTGGAAGAGCTCACCCTTGCTCGGTACGGGCGCTTGAATGAGAGGATCAAGGCAGCTGATGCTGCGCTCACACGCTTCTGCGAGTTCATCATGGACGTGGATTTGGGGGTGATGGACCAGGCAGCCCGCGATAAAATTTTGGATGACTATGACCAGATTGTCCACCTGGGGGATGTCATAAGTCTACGAGACCGGGAAATTTTGAAGAGCTGGGTGCCTGATGCGGCCAAGCCGCAGACCCCTGTTGTTGCAGGCCCTGGACTATTGAGTAGGCTGCCCACCCTGGAGCTGCCACATTTTGACGGTCGCTTGGACCACTGGCTGGGCTTCCTAAATCTTTTTGAAAGTCTTGTGGATGCACGCTCGGACCTCGGACCTGCCCAGAAGCTGGCCTATTTATTGTCTGCCCTGGAGGGCGAAGCCAGAGCCTTGGCACTTGCCGGTGACGGATTCCTCCTACCCGACCGCTCTGGAGCTTCTCTCCCGACGGTATCAGAACAAGCGCTGCCTGGCTGATGTGCACATCGACCAGATTTTGGGGCTACCGGCCATTGTCAGCACGTCGACGTTGCGCACTGACTTGCTGAACCCATTGGTCTCAGCGACCAACGCTTTGAGACGCTTGGAGTTACCGGTAGAACATTGGTCCTACTTGTTGGTGCACATAGTGCTGCAGTTGCTCCCCGCGGAGTTGAGGTCACGTTTTGAGCAGAAGTATGGTGGGGATAGTGCCACCCATCTTCCCCCCTTTGACGACCTCCTCAAATTTTTGGAAGACGAGTGTCGGTTTTCGGATAACACTCGTTGCGCCACGGGGTCACCCCCACTACCTTCTCGGCCTAGAGACCAGGGACGGACTAGGGCTCAGGGGCCTGTTGATGTTCACCCCGCCCCCCGTTTTGCTGGCGCCCGGAGTCCTCGGGCTAGGGGGCCTGTTGATGTTCGCCCCGCCCCCCGTTTTGCTGGCGCCCGGAGTCCTCGGGCTAGGGGGCCTGTTGATGTTCGCCCCGCCCCCCGTTTTGCTGGCGCCCGGAGTCCGCATCATTGTGACTTTTGTAAGGCAACGGGGCATGTCATGGCGCGTTGCCCGGACTTTTTGAATTTGCACGTAAGTGCCCGCCGCCGCATTGTCAACGCACGCCGTTTGTGCTTCTCGTGCTTGGGGGCCCACTTTCATCGGGACTGCCCCGACCCCCGCCCGTGTAGAATTTGTAAGGGGTCCCACTTAGAGATTTTGTGCGCCAACGCGAACCGCTCCAGCAGACCATCTTCTGAGGAGGGTTCGCGCAGGGGGGGGTACCCCGGAGACGAGCACCCGGCTGAGGCCAGCAATTCTGTACGCCGCACTCTACCCCCCGCGCAAGTTGAACGGGAGCCCCGCAAGCGCCATTTGTTCTCCCCTCGTCAGGGAGAACGCGCATTGGCTGCTAGGCAGCAGTGGCCGGGTCGGCGCCGCAGCCTTTCCCCTCCGTTGGCGGAACGTCCCCGGTTGGAGTCGCGCCCTCCGCCATTCGGGCATCCGGTGGGATATGCCCCTCCAGTGATGGCGAGCGGCTCAGGACACCGCGCGGACGAATATTTTGATTGTTGGCATCGTCGTGAACGAGGGCAGCCTGGATGCGGCGATCGGTCGCCACCCAGGCACCGTTAAGAGATTGACACCTGCCCCGCTAAAGGACCCCCCCCCCCCCCCCCCGATCAAGACGGTTTTCTTGCCAACGGCCTCGGTCAAGGTCTGGGGACCCTCGGGTGGCTCGATTGTGATCCGTGCCATTTTGGACACGGGAGCCCAGGGTTGCCTTTTGTCGTCTTGGTTAGCGGGACAGGTTGGCCTGAAGGTGAACGACCTTTCAGGCAAGATTTGGGGAATTGGCGAAACGGCTGTCACCACTGTTGAGGGAAGGACCTGGTTTGAAATCACCCTTGTGAGTTGTCCTTACCCTAAAATTGGTGCTCCTGCCCTTGTTAAAACTGAACTTGGTTGGGACGAGCCACTTCGGGAAACCCTGTTGGAAGACTGGCTCCAACTTGTATCTGCACTTCCTGCGGTGCTTCTTGTGCGTCTCTTAAGCCACGTTGCGCGCACTTTGGGTGGAACTGTTGACATTCGGGCTTCTAGCGCCTGGACGGACAGTCAAATTGTTTTGTGTTGGTTGAAGACGTCCGTCCACTCTTTGGAGGTCTTTGTTGTGAACCGAGTAATGCAGATTCAAGGTTCTGAAACGCCTTTGATTTGGAGGCACGTGCCTGGTGACCTGAACCCGGGCGACGTAGCCTCACGCGGGTGCATGGCCCCTCACTTGATTGCTCACCCCCTCTGGTGGGGACCGGACTGGCTGACTCGCCCGGGGGCGATTGGCCTTGAACGCCAGTCTTGATGTCGGATCCTTTGCCCGGACTTAAGGTGTTCGCTGTTGGGACAAAGGACCCTCCGTTTGATCTTGATTTTTTGTTGAATCGATACAGCTCTCTCGACAAATTGTTGAACGTTACCTCGTGGATCAGGCGTTTTGGCCATAATTCTAGGAATCCAGGGGACAAGCGCCTGTCACCAGTTCTCTCTCCTCAAGAGCGACAGAAGTCACTCCTCCTTTGGGTCCGCTCTGTGCAGGCTGCACACTTTGAGAAGGAGATCGAGGTCTTGAAGTCTGGTAGGGTCAGGTTGTCGGGAGCCGTTGGTAAGCTGAATCCCTTCTTGGATAAGACGGGTCTTTTGCGTGTTGGAGGACGGTTGAGGCACTCTAGCCTTCCTTATGGGGCCCGTCACTCCCTTTTGTTGCCCAAGGAGGGCCACTTGGTTTAATTGTTGGTGACTGATCGTCACGTTAAGAACTCGCATGCCGGTTGCAATGCGCTGTTGGCCATTCTGCAGCGAGAATTTTGGATTTTGTCGGCTGATCACGTCAAGGAGGTGAGGCCCTTTGCTGGCGTCGTAACGGACTTGTTGGTCCCCTTTTGTTGAAGACGTCCACCCTTCGTAATAGTAAGATTGTTAAGGCTTATTTGTGTGTTGTCTACCTGTCAACCAAGGCAGTACATTTGGCACTGGTAACCTCCCTCTCGACAGAGGCCTTTGAGGCGACTTTGGAAAGATTTGTGTCTCGCCGTGGGTTACCTTCTTTGATTAGGTCTGATTGCGGTACGAATTACAAGGGTACAAGTAACTATTTGAAGGGGGTACACGCCTTCCTTAATGAGAGCCAGGTTGACATTGGTAATAGTTTGGCCCGCCGAGGGGTCACTTGGTTGTTTGACCCGCCAGCCCGCCCCCCATTGGGGGGGTATTTTTGGGGCCGCGGTGAAAGCGGCAAAGGGACGCTGGCGGAGATTGTTGGGGGACACCGTTCTCACCTTTGAGGAACTAGCTACGGTATTTGGCCGCATTGAAGCTGTGTTAAATTTGCAACCTTGTCAAGACTTCCAATTGATTAGCGGACGGGTAGGCCCGTCCGGGGGGGGTAGATGTTCGGTCCGACGTGAAATGGAACGCACCTTTTGGTTGGCAACATTAATTATCTGTGGGCTTGACATAACCTTTTACTGACTTGACAGATAGACTTTGCTTCCGTTGTTGGAAAATGTCCGCTCTTGGGACTTTGATTTTATTGTAATAGAAATATCGTGTGCAATCGCCTGATGTAACCGATAATTGGGTCGCGAGTAACGATTAATTGGAATTGTAATCCCCATTTGATGAAAAACCTGGGATATTTTGGGATTTATCGCCGGTTGGTTGCCACCGCATGGCACGCGGAGTTGTTGGAAATAAGTTGTGCTGTGATGCTGATCTGGACCGCGCCATCTGGAGACTGGCGCCTTGTGAACGTTCTAGAACTCTTGACTTGCATCACACCTTTCAATTACTCACCTCATATTTACATACATACCACACTTGGGCGTGACCTAGGAAGGTCGAAGTTGGCGTACCCAGCGCAGAAGGTTAGTGGTAATATTAGGTATTGATAAAGCCTCAGAGGCTATAGATTGCTTTGTCGGCCGGAGAGCCTGTAGTTTTGTTTTGAAGAGCAACGTTAAGCTCCACGAACCGTGGACAAGTTCGGACACACCACTATCGTTGCACTGGCTTTATTGTAGTCCTAAACAATTTTTGGTCTAACGTCTGAAATAAAAGATTATTTATTTATTAAAGCACGAAGGGCCGCGTGCGTTTCTCTGACTGCCTGGACGCAACTGAAGGGCGGTATTCTAACCGCGAGCCCCACTTCACCCCGTATAACTAGCAATACTAAGTAGAAAGGGCACAATTGCCACTTGCGCCAGCTTATTTTTCGTAATATGATATGAACTCCTTGTCCATTTAGAAGATTTTATGATAGATTGTCATACTTTGTTTTTCACTGTCTTGTCACTGTCTGTTATTTTCTCATGTTGTATTTTAATGTTGAATAAAACCAATATTCCATAATTGGTTTTGTCTTTTGCATGTATCAATTTATTCAACATTAATTTTGTGTTTCTAACATGTCTACTACCGAAAAAGAAAAATGTTCATCGATGTCGCGGTACCTACGGCCCGAACGTTTTGACATAGAACCTTCCATGGCTGGCTCGGACCTGAAGTGGGCTCACTGGAAGTATTCGTTCGAGAACTTTATCGCGCTAGAAGCTTCCTCTGCACATGATGCCCTTAAGTATAAACTTCTTGTCAACCATATATTGCCGTCAATATTTAACTATATCCGTGCCTGCGCTACGTACGATGATGCAATTACTACTCTGAATACCGCCTACGAAAAGAGGCAAAATATTATTCTTGCTCGCCACCGCTTGAATACCAGGAAACAACAATCTGACGAATCGTTGGCGGAGTACTCGAGATCTCTTAATATAATTGCTCGTGACTGCCTCTTTAAGGCAGTCACTGCCGATGTGCACCAAAATGAAACCGTGCGTGATATATTTATCGCCGGAATATTGTCAATAAAAATTAAAGAAAGACTTTTAGAGAAATCCACTATGACCCTCGAAGAAACCTTGGACTTGGCTATATCTTTAGAAACTGCTGAAAATACCTCGCAACTATTAACAGCAGCGCCTTCTCCTCCTATGTCGTTTGTTCCTGTCAATGCAATCTCTTAAAATCAAGAAACGTCAATGCGGCAAAATCTAGCAACCACCAGCACTCAAAACAATTTTCAATATAGACGCCCTATACTAAATAGCCGTCGATGCTTTTTCTGCGGCGGTAATATCCACCAAAGACTCAAATGTCCTGCTAGAAACGCTGACTGTCAGCTTTGCTCCAAAAAAGGACATTTCGCCAACGTATGCCGTAGCATCGGACAAAGCCAACGCGCCGCGAACGCTATTAGTACGAACGACGATGACTCTCAATCTGAAGCCCCTGGCTCTTATCTTTCAATTATCTCTGCTGCTGCTCCGACGAGCCTGCAAAAAGCGACTATCAATATCATTTTAAATAACTCACGTGTGGATGCTCTACTCGATACCGGAAGCTCTCTCAGCTTATCGATAAGAATCTTGCTCAAACTATGAATCTAAAACGCAAGCCCTGCAAACAAGCAATAACTCTAGCATCTCTAAGCAACATTTCATACGTAGAGGGGCTATGTTTCGCTAACATTCAAATTGGTGAGCACAAATATCAACGTCGACCTCTACTTATTATTGCTAATCTATGTGCTGACGTAATTATCAGACATGATATACTGAAAACACACTCTTCGGTGGAACTCCAGTTCGGGGGAGAAAAACAACCCCTGAAAATTTGCAATGTAATGGAGGCGTCTGTCCCGCCAGCATCAGTTTTTACTAACCTTGCGCCAAATATTAGGCCTATAGCAATTCGCTCGAGAAGGCATTCTCAAGAAGACCAAGAATTCATATCTAACGAGATAAATGATTTACTTAAAGACAAAGTCATTGAACCCAGTGTTTCACCTTGGCGAGCTCAAGTACTCGTTGCCGGAGGGGGCCATCATCGGAAGCGCCTTGTAATAGAATATTCACAAACAATAAACATTCACTGAGCTAGACGCATATCCCCTCCCGAGCATTGACTCTATCATAACGCAAGTCGCTAAATATAACGTCTTTAGCGAAATTGACCTCAAAAGTGCCTATCATCAAGTTCCCCTTCTCTCTAGAGAAAAGAAATACACCGCCTTTGAAGCATGCGGTAACCTCTATCAAGTCACTCGAATACCATTCGGGGTAACAAATGGTGTAGCGGCGTTTCAGCGAACTCTGCAATATATTATTGATTCTGAAAATCTAAAAGGTACGTATGTTTACCTTGATGATGTAACCGTTTGTAGGAAAAATAAGGAAGATCACGACGCAAACCTTCTTAAATTCATGGAAGCCGCTAAGAAATACAAACTCACTTTGAATACTAACAAATGCACTTTTGAAACAGACTCGATCAATCTTCTTGGTTACACAATTCATCGTAACATTATAAAACCTGACAAATCTCGTTTGGAACCACTGATGAATCTTCCAATCCCAAACGATACTGCTACTTTGAAAGATCACTTGGACTATTTGCCCACTATTCAAAGTGGATCTACAACTTTTCTTCCAAAATAAGACCACAGATTGAAGCTACTCTACCGTTAACTGAAGACGCTATCAATTCATTCAATAATCTTAAAACTGATATTTGAGAAGCTGCATTGGCTGGAATAGACGATAAGGAGACATTTTCCGTTGAAACCGACGCTTCGGACTTCGCAATCGCAGTGACATTGTCACAGAAAGGACGTCCTATAGCGTTCTTTTCACGATCTCTTAACGATTCTGAAAAGCGACAACCCACAATTGAAAAGGAGGCAAGCGCAATTGTCGAAGCTTTACGCAAATGGAGACATTTCCTATTCGGAAGACACTTTCTACTAATTACTGACCAACAGTCAGTTGCGTTTATGTTCAACCAAACACATTCAAACAAAATCAAAAATGAAAAAATAGAAAGATGGCGCCTAGAATTGTCATGTTTTAGATATGATATTGTTTATAGACCTGGTAAACAGAACTTAGTTGCTGACGCACTCTCGCGAGTCTGTATGCACATAGACACTGCGACCTCTCACTCCAGACTCGTCGAGCTCCATCGTTCTCTCTGCCACCCAGGTATCACCCGTATGGTTCACTGGGTCAGATCGAAAAATTTGCCATACTCGATTGAAGAAGTAAAGAAAATCACGGCAGCATGCCCAATCTGTGCCGAAATTAAACCACGTTATGTTAGTCATCAAGGACATCTCATAAAAGCAACTGCACCATTTGAAAGATTGAACTTAGACTTCAAGGGACCAATCCCTTCTAATACTCAAAACCGATACATCCTCACGATTATCGATGAATATAGCAGATTCCCTTTTGCTTATGCCTGTAAAGATATGACCTCTGGAACAGTAATTAGATGTCTGAAAGACCTATTCTCTACGTTCGGCACTCCAGCTTATGTTCATTCGGATAGAGGGACCTCATTCTTATCTGACGAACTAAGACAATTCTTAATTACACTCGGTACATCTTGTAGTCGCACAACGCCCTACAATCCTCAAGGAAACGGCTTGGTAGAGCGCTTAAATGGTACACTATGGCGCACAATCCAACTATATCTCAGATCCAATAACGAGGATACCGCAAACTGGGAGAAAGCTATACTACCGGCGCTACACTCCATTAGATCTCTTTTGTGTACAGGAACCAATGCGACCCCGCATGAGCGTATGTTCAACCATCCTCGCCGCTCGATAAATGGCCAATCTTTACCATCCTGGCTTCATTCGCCTGGACCTGTTTATATGAAGAAAAACGTAAGGACCTCGAAATACGACCCAGCTGTACAAGAAGTTCAGCTACTACAAAGCAATCCTGAATACTCCTTTGTTCGTTTACCAGATGGGCGTGAAACGACGGTGTCTAATAGGTCTCTGGCACCACTGCCAAGGATCTCAAATGATGATCTGTCGGATGAAGAGGAACCTGAGCAGCCTATTGCAGGTACAGACACGCCTGATAACCCAGAAGCGAGTGGTTCTCAAGTGCGCCACGCCGCACGCGAACGTAGACCTCCAGGCTACCTCAAGCATTACATTTCTTCTTAGGGGGAGGTGAATGATATGAACTCCTTGTCCATTTAGAAGATTTTATGATAGACTAGCTTTTGCCCGTGACTTCGTCCGCGTGGAATAGTTACTTAGGGCTAAAGCCCGATTTACACTTCAAAAAGTACAGTAGCCAGTTAAGAACTCAGACAGTTAAGTAATAAGTAGTAAGTTGTAAGTAGCGTCCAAACGTAGGCGAGTGAGTAGTCATAAGTTGCCCGAGAAGAAGTAAAGAAAATAACACGTGTTTGCGGCCGCAACCTTCAAATTTATGGACTGTACTAAACTCGCCCGTCTACATGCCAGCCAGTTAAGTTGGCGGGGTGCGGGAGACGTGACTTCGCACTGGACTCGCCGAAAAATAGGATCGCGATCTATTTAGCTCAACTTAATCAACAACTTACTACTTAACTCGCTTTTGCCGTTCAAACTACAATAACAACTTAACTCGCCGATGACGCAAGTTAACTCGCTACTGTACTTATTGAAGTGTAAATCGGGCTTAACGTTAAATTTAACCCCGATTTTGAAGCATTCTTCATTGGTGCTCCGCTCCTATTGGCCTTAGCGTAATGATATATAGCCTATAGCCTTTCTCTATAAATTTACTATTTAATTAAAAATATTTTTTCAATTCGAACCAGTAGTTCCTGAGATTATCGCGTTCAAACAAACAAACAAACTCTTCAGCCTTATATTATTAGCATAGATAGCTGTTGCCCGCGACTTCGTCCACGTTTCCGTGGTTTTTCGTAAAAAAAAGTAGCCTATGTCCTTCCTCACGGTTCAGTGATTTTGATGTAACACACAGATTAACTTTCGTAATTTATTAGGGAAATATAATATGTCAATCTATAATACTGTTGAAAAATATCGCAATACCGAACCGCACAATATTATTGTTAATAGCTGTGCCCGCGACTCCGTCAGCGTGTAACTCCTTGTGTGTTATTAAGTTAATGTATTGGTAATATTGTTTAGATCACGTTCACATGAGGCTTAAGTACCTATAGAACGACAGTACTTCAGCGCAAAGCTTCCAGGTAAACTATGTTGAAAGTTGACCCGTCCGTCACGTGAACATAAAGATTTCTAGAACTGCTAACCCGGGAATGAGCGACGTAGAACTGACCATGCGAGAAACAACTGACACCGAGATCTACTCCAGCAACACGAAAAGTCTGCCCTTGAGCCTTATTAATTGTCATTGCATAACACACCGATACTGGGAATCGCGTTCTTTTAAATTGGAATGGAAAAATTATTTGGTATTATGGAAATTCTGGGAATAAAGACGGTTTCTCCTGCACCGCAACCTGTTAAAATTTGAGCCTCGATTATATTTTGTTGCAACTGGGTTACTTTTAGCCGAGTTCCATTGCAAAGTTGTGGTGGTTTTAAATTTCGGAGCAGAATAATAATCAGAAAGCTTCGAACTGCTAAGCTATCGGGAGTTACACGTGTTATTGTGAGTCAACCATAAAAGATAGATATATGCTGTCGTGGGATATTTTTTATATAATTTTAAGGAGAACATTTCCGTCATAAATGATTTCTGTGTAGCTTTAACCATTAAGGTTGCACACGCGACGGAAGCTTAAAAAATGGAGTAACTTCTCCCGTTTTCCCAACATTTCCCTTCACTGCTCTGCTCCTATTGATTGTAGCGTGATGAAAAGTATACTATAACCTGCTCAGGAGTATGAATATTAATTGTACCAAGTTTCGTTAAAATCCGTCGAGTAGTTTTTGTTTCTATAACGGTTATACAGACAGACAGACAGACAGACAGACAGACAGACAGACAAAAATTTTACTGATTGCATTTTTGGTATCAGTATTGATCCCTAATCACCCCCTGATAGTTATTTTGTAAATATATTTCATGTACAGAATTGACCTCTCTACAGATTTATTATAAGTATAGATTATGGGAATTCTGGGAATAAAGACGCTTTCTCCTGCACCGCAACCTGTTAAAATTTGAGCCTCGATTATATTTTGTTGCAACTGGGTTACTTTTAGCCGAGTTCCATTGCAAAGTTGTGGTGGTTTTAAATTTCGGAGCAAAATAATAATCAGAAAGCTTCGAACTGCTAAGCTATCGGGAGTTACACGTGTTATTGTGAGTCAACCATAAAAGATAGATATATGCTGTCGTGGGATATTTTTTATATAATTTTAAGGAGAACATTTCCGTCATAAATGATTTCTGTGTAGCTTTAACCATTAAGGTTGCACACGCGACGGAAGCTTAAAAAATGGAGTAACGTTTTCCAAACATTTCCCTTCACTGCTCTGCTCCTATTGATTGTAGCGTGATGAAAAGTATACTATAACCTGCTCAGGAGTATGACTATTAATTGTGCCAAGTTTCGTTAAAATCCGTCGAGTAGTTTTTGTTTCTATAACGGTTATACAGACAGACAGACAGACAGACAGACAGACAGACAGACAGACCGACAGACAGACAGACAGACAAAAATTTTAATGATTGCATTTTTGGTATCAGTATCGATCCCTAATCACCCCCTGATAGTTATTTTGTAAATATATTTCATGTACAGAATTGACCTATCTACAGATTTATTATAAGTATAGAAGATAGATTGTCATACTTTGTTTTCTACTTTTTTTTTTGCATGTATCATAATACTAAGTTAAAAAGGAACATCTACGCAGAACAGTCCTTTCTTCTTATGACTATGCAGAAGTGTCTTTTAATTGTATGAAGAATTAAATATTTTGTAAAAAAATAAGACGTTTCTACTGAAATGCGTCTTTTCAACTTAGTGTACGTCAGAAATGTCTTTTCTATTTAGTAATATTTAATTAATATGGCAGATACGTCTTATTTAACAGTGAGATTCATAGGGTTCTGTTTAATTTATGCGAAATTTAAAAATACTGGTAGATGCCATTTTTTTTTCTGATTAAGAATATAATAGATAACTCAATTTCGAAAAAAAAAATGTTAGATGCGTCTTTTTTCCTTATGGCGGCAGACCTCTCCGACCTTGCTCCAACAAATTCTACACCGGAGAGGCATGTAGTCATTGATTTAAATAGTAAAGATACGGTCGTCAGAACATTTGACGGACGAGGTCGCCCTACACAAAGAGAATGTAATACACAAAACACACTAGCGCCATCTACTATAACTAAGATGTCAATCGGCGTGGTCTGCTCCAATGACCTTCTATAATATGGACCAGAAATACCTACAAAATACGCGTGCATACCTACTGTCAACTGCGGCCAAAAGATGGCAGCCATTGCTAGGGAAGCACATAAGTAATCAAAACCAAAAAGTATCGATATCGATACCAGAGTTTCTAACATTTCTTCGGGTTCATTGGTTACTTATGTAACAATACTTTTAAACTTTGGATAATTAGATTATACTTTTGGAATAACTGTAACAAGTCCTTTAGTTCTTTTCCTGAATTTTTAAAATTATAGTGCGTTACATTCATATTAACATACAGGGGGTTAGAAGCACTGTTGGTTGGGCTACATTTTATGAGTGACTGACTGACTTTGTTTTTTTCTTGTGAGTGACTTTCTTGAAGGACAACCATTGACATATATATTACTGCGTACTATTATATAAATCAATGAGGAATACTGAGGTTTTTTTGCGATTTCAGGGTTTGTTCCACATTTAAAGTTGTTCATAAAGATCACTCTGACCCACTTTTGGCTTAGTATCGAACTAACTGTCATTTGTAAATCTTTGACAGTCGTTTTTAGTCAGTGGCCCGAGTCTGATTAATACGATACCCTTGGTAACTGGTTGCCTTACCAAGGGTATCGTATTACCCAGTACTATGGAGGTCAGATAGGCAGTCTCTGCATTTAAAATACTGGTATTCAGCTGCATCAGTTGATAGACTGGAATCTTACCCTAATATATAGTTTGAAAAAGGTTAGGCAAATAATGATATTATAGGGCCGAAACTGCGTAAAGAGCGTGTGTCGTGTGTTTCGGAAACCGGATTATTACCTGCAAAGTGTCACTAGTTCAACTTTAACGGTGTACATGTAGTCGAGTCGAACGAAAACTTAATTACCGCGTGGGCGATCGCTTTACGTAGTTTCGGCCCATAGAGATATTTGTTTACAACAATAATAAATATTGTAGAAATATACTAAATCTGAGGTTATTACAAGAAATAAAACAAAAAAATATTTTGAAAAATGTACCTTTATTCACCATAATAAATCACCAGGTCAAAAAATTTATTTATATAATTATTAGGCACTTTTGAAAGTCAAAACCGTTACTAACAGGGATGGGCCGAAATTCGGTTCACATTCGGTTCAACCGAATTTCGGCAGCTTGAACCGAACTTCGGCATTCGGCCGAAATTCGGTTCAGATGCCGAACATTCGGCACAAGAAAAATAATACTTACTTGCTCTATTTTGACTAAAATTTTATAGAATTAGAACAGCGTTACTGTTATAAAATTATGTCTTTTACTCACTCATGGTCATTTATTTTAGTTACGAACATTGTAAATGTAAATCTTAAATTAAATCGGTTCTTCTTATTAGTCTTGATAATCTCTGCCTAATTAATTTGACGTAATAATTAGACATACTATTACAAAAATATAAAACTTATTATTCTTCTAACAAACATCTGGATTACAATTCGTAAATTGAATTAAAAAATCACGTTTTTGATTCACAAACTAAACATTCATTAACTAAAGGGTGCTTATTTTTCAAATTAACAAACTTTTCTCATCTATCTACTCACTCATATTTAAAATTTACTAGATGCAGGCTATCGTGCAAAAACACCAAAAACTGCCTTATCTGGCAGAAGTTTGTTACGTTTTTTTTTTTCGTATACGTTTCCTGCCTCCGATAAAAGTTGCTCAGAACATACAGAGCTTCCAGGAGACGATAAGTATATTCGAGATTGAAGTAAATGCGTAAACAAGTCACGACGTGTCGCTCTCGAGAAAGCGCGCGAAACTGAACCGAAATTCGGCCGAACTTCGGCCGAACTTTTCATTTTAACCGAATGTTCGGCTGAAGTTCGGATTCGGTTCAAACCACATTCGGCCCATCTCTAGTTACTAATCATTTTAAACTGCTCATTCAAATTGAGCCTAATTTTATGGAAACTAAAAGTGGCCTTGAAAATTATTTATGACCCAGAAATGTGCTCGCTATCGCATTCTCAGAAGTAAACGATTCGGGTTAAATCTGAAAAAGCAAATTAAAAGAGAAGTTAAAGATATATGCAAATGTTAGTTGTAACAACACTTTTCGAACGACAAATTAAAGTTTATTTTATTTACTCTTTATATATCTGATCTAGGTGTTTCACTGGTAAGGGTGGTTGAGTCATCATGGAGAACGCCTGTTCGACATTTTTGATTTCACGCAGAACCAGCCCGTGTGTTTTTTTTAACACTGAAAGTATTTTTTATATCTTGAATAATCTCATCTTTTCTTATCACTAGCGCTAAACATAACAGTATGAACAGGTATTTAATAATATTAAAATTGAGAAACATTAATACTAAAGTATTGGATGAACCGATAGGTTCGTAGGGAAATTTAAACAATATGAAGTTAATTATTTGTTTTAACTTACTACAGGGTGGATTGACGGTACTGCATCATCACGCTGTCATGCAGCCTTATTACATCAAGGGTTTTATTGAAGGTTGATTCTGCAGTGTAATGAACAGACACGTGGTACTTTAATTCCAGGTATGATATTTTCCATCCCAATGACTTCAAGCCACTTCTGGCGCAGCACTTCATTTTTAGGGAACCTGTGCAAATAAAAAACATACAAAATGATTTCAGTTTGATGCAGTTAATGGAATATATCAGAGACTGAACTAATTAACCACCAACTACTGCATGACGAAGTGACATTGTTGTGTTTTAGTACTATTGCTATTTTTATTTCTATTGTTAGTTTTATTTTCAAAACCATCTCTTCAAGCCCTTCATTTTGAAACCCTACTCTACTGATCTCTACAATGTACAAACTAAAAAAAATGTTAGTTTTTATCGATAGCTTATTAAATAAAAGACTAGACATGTGTCGTTATGAGTTTTTCTAATAACGTAACGAAGCCGTTGTCCGTTGTCAAATAACGTTGTGAAAACTATCTATTTTGACAACTATCTATTTCGACAACGTCTCGTATAGAAGGCGTCTTATAACGTGATATCTGTTGCAGTTACAATTGATACTAAACATACAGTCAACTTTCTTTCGTACTTATCCAGGCTTAGGCATAGGTTTTTTGCAATAAAAAAGTAAGTACTTGATATTGTCAAAAAAGTTAGATTTATTTACAATTATTAACACTATAGATGAAAATTACTTATTGTTCAATTCAACACACATACAAAATTTAACGAATTTAGAAAAAAAAATCGCCCATGAAGGGTTCCGTAGTAACTATAATAATATAATACAATATGTCTATTTATTTGACGAATAAAAAAAAATCTTAAAGACTTCTTAAAACTAGCTTATTTACATTTTTACAACTACGCTAAATAACTTTGTTTTTCATAGTGTTTGTATGAATTACAAAGTTACATTTGCGGTTTTAGAAAATATGCTGTATCTCCAAAACTGCTGACCCGATTTCGTTCAAACTAATTTTGGTTGAAAGTTTACATTAAGATCTACAGACGTATATTTTTTTTAGATTTTTCACTCCATTATTATAGAAGTTAGAGGGGGGACAAACACATTTTACTACTTTGGAATCTCATAAATCTTTTAAACGATTGACTTTATGAAAAAGTGGTTTTAGAAACCCTTATATCATTTTTAAAGACCTGTCTATAGATACCACACAGGCATAACTTCATGAAAAAAAAATATTTTCAGTTCTAGTTCCATGTATGGGGACTCCCCTTTATTTTATTTTTTTTTTTCTTAAAATCGGGAAGCTTTTCACAGAATACATCTACCTACTAAGTTTCACATGTATAGTTTTAATAGTTTCGGAATATAATGGCTGTGACATACGGACGGACGGACAGACAGACAGACAGACAGACAGACGGACAGACATATCTAAACTATAAGGGTTCCTTTTTTTGCCATTCGGCTACGGAACCCTAAAAACAATCGTGGAGAAATGGGAAATGGAACACTTGCGGGTATCAAGGTCAACACCAAACTAAATTTTCAAATAATATTTTTCAGTGGCGAAAGTTAGTCATTCAATTATCGACGTTCGTGTTTATAACATTCGTCACATTATGCAATAAATCATAACCATCCATCTTTGCTTTTGTGCGAACGAGACGCGCTACCTATCCAGCCTATCCTATATTTTTCTCGCTCTAACCGTTGCGATACCGCTACGTAGCCAACTTCAACTACGATATCTATTGCGTGATTTCTAGAGCGTTGTGAGATAGCTACGGTTATTATGCGTTACAAAACAACCGATGGTTGTTACAGCTGCAGTTATGGTCATAACGTACGTTGTGAAAATAGATAGTTATGTTTGGTTAGAAAACGAGTGATGGTTGTAAACTCAAATAGATAGTTGTACAACTATTGATGTTACAAAACGGCCATCGCTATAAAAGACATCACTATTTTGAATTGTCATTTGTATTATAAACAAAACATGATATAAATTTAGCAAATAAAGTTAAATATCAGATATAATTGGTATGTACATTTGGGAGCTTTTATTCTATAAATAGAACAAGGATACTTATACAAAAAAATAACAGCATGATAAAGTTTTTCTTAAAATACGGCTACTAACCTGTGCATGGTCAAATGAGGTACTTTGTGGTTTTTCCTTGCACCACACAGAATTATTGAACAAGTAGGCATATTCAATTTGCACCACTAGACACTCACAGCACAAAACAATTTAGTTAGGAGCGTTTTTATTCCTAAAAATCACAATCCAAATCCAATGTTGTTGTTCATTTGACAGCTGATGTACCACAAAACCACGCGTCCAAAAGATGGCGGATGGCACGCAAGGTAGGTACTTTGACGGAAATGTTAAAATGTTGCCAGGCAGAGAATAAACAAATAGCATGACGTCTCTTTCTTCAAATGAGATTACTCATTGGTTAAAAAGAGACAAAGTGTAGTTTCATATTTCTGTATCGATTCAATAGATATTTGTATAAGCAAGTAAGATATTGACAATTACAGCGTCTCTATATTATTTCTATACTCTAAGGTCTGCTCCTAGACGTAGCCTTGTAAGAGCGGGGTGTGGTATTTTTCGAGGTACAAAGAAATACAAAAATCCTTTTAGTTTCTGAATTTTATATTTGTTGTACATAAAAATACATTTTAATTTGCTTGTAATAAAGAATAAAAATTATTTTTTTATCAATTTAATCTTATAGTAATATTATTAAATCTTTTTATTTCATCGGCTGCAACGCGCGCCGCTGCAAAGTTATGTCGCACTTTTACGCGGCTTCGCGTTGTCTATGCTAAAGGTTGAGACAAACAAGAAAGAAAATTGTTTTAAATAATGTTAGAAGTTGATTTAATGACATATTTTTAACTTATCAGTGATATGAAATGTTATATTTTGTTTTATTGTGCTTTATGTCGTAGTTCACCCAACCCTTCACGACACAATTTGGTATTTTTGCTTGTAAAACTGACGACTCCTCCAGAAGATAGCCGATCGCGTTCTAGTTCACTTTGATAAAGGTAAGACCACTTTGGGACCAAGTTCGAGGCGTCATTATAACATGCGGTTCGCCCAGTCCTTATAATATATATGTCAATTAGTGTTGAGTAGGACTTACAAGAGGCAGTACATTTGTCCCGTACATGACGTCAAAATGTAAGAGCGGCTCGGCACTATAAAATGTACTACTTCAAATTTCTGTAGGTGAAAGCTAAATGACCTTAAGTCCATTTTTTGACATTTTTATATTTTAAATGATACTTATTCAGAATACCCCAATTGATCAAATGGTAAAAGCCATAAATTCCTAGAGCCGCTAATTTCGGAGATGTAAAATTATAAATAACATTAAGTCCCTAGACGTGAAAAAGTAAATGATCGTATGGTTACTTAATATTGTTCACTATTTAAACAATAAATATAGATAAATGTTAAATGATTGTATGTGGGACTTACTGTTCTTTACCATTACGCTCGCGGGTTAGATTTGCGCGGATGCATCGTACCTACGATTCCTGCTGCGCCCCCGGCCATGCTTTCCCTCCGTTTAGTTTGATTTGTGTTTCGTGCAATACTAGACGTACTCGAAGACGTACTCGCGGCTGCAATCCCTCTCTCTCAAAGTGCACCTCAGCAATATCCAGGGTCTGCAAATCTCGTTGCAGTCCACCACCTCCTCGAGACTGAAAAACCTGCATTTTTGTTTCTTTCGGAGACGCAGATCAGAAGTCCGTCAGACGTGTCGTATCTTTCATACCCAGGGTTTACCTTGGAGCACAACTTTAAACTACGTGCGGCGGTATGTATGTACGCCCGCGACGACATCTGCTATCGGCGTCTCCGTAACCTTGAGGACTCCAGGTTCTCGACGCTTTGGGTCTGGTGGACATGGGCATGGACAAAATTATTTATGCCTGCGTCTACCGCTCGCACAGTGGAGATCAGGAGACAACCAGGCTCACACAGTACATCAGTGAGGCGGCAGATGCGGCCCAGCAGCGGTACCCTTCAGCTCAGTTCGTGTTACTGGGGGACTTTAATGCCCATCACCAGGAGTGGCTCTTCCCGTACCAGTGCACGGGTAATGCTGGGCGAGAGATGCACAATCTTGCGCTTGCATTAAATCTCAGCTGGTCCAGGGAGCAACGAGATTGCTGGATGTTGAGTCGCACACAGCCAATTGCTTGGACCTTCTGCTGACTACAGATTCAGACCGCTACTCGGTAACATCTTCACCGTTAGGTAGTTCCGACCACTGTCTGGTGAAGTCTGTATCCGTCTACTACCCGCCCGATCCCAGCCTTAATGGCAAACGGCGGATATGGCGATACAAGTCAGCGGATTGGGATGGCATGCGATCTTTCTTTGCATGTTATCTTTGGCAGCCTACTTGCTTCTCTTCAAATGATTCATCGTCATGCGCAGCCGCCGTGGCGGATGTTTTGCGACAGAGAATGAAGTACTACATTCCGTTCTATGACCTAACAATGTCCGGCAAAGCTCGATCGAAAGCTTGGTTTGGCGCCGAATGTGATCGCGCTGTAGCGCTTTAACACGCGGCGTACCTAGCATGGGTCGATGCTCGAAACTGCAAAGCAAATGACGTGATTAAGAAGAAGAGAGCTTTCAACAGGGCTGCCAAGTCCTGTAAAAAGGTTTTGCGGAGGGCTCGGTTTGACCACGTTAGCCGAATCGGGAACAAACTTGCTTCATACCCTGCTGGCAACAAAGCTTTTTGGTCCCTGGCAAAGTCGGTCGAATCGAACTTCTGTCACCCCTCACTACCACCACTGCTTAAACCTGACGGGTCTCTGGCCCACTCCGCTGAGGAAAAAGCAAACTTGTTTGCCGCTCTTTTTGCGGAGTCTTCACGTCTAGATAGTAGTGGCGCTCACCCTCCTGTTGCTCCTATTGGATGCGGGACGTGTATGTCGGACATTCGCATCCATCAGAAGGACGTCCGTAGAGTGCTGCGTAATCTTGACGTGAACAAAGTTAGTGGCCCCGACGGGATACCAGCAATTGTTGTTAGAACTTGTGCGCCTGAACTGTCTCTAATTTTGACGCGCTTGTTTCGCCTTTCGCTTGAGACTGGAAAGGTGCCGAAAGCATGGAAGCTGGCTAACATGCAGCTTGTGCCCAAAAAGGGCAGTCATGCTGACCCGGCCAACTACAGACCTATTTCAGTCACGTCCCATACTCTGTAAGAGTATGGAGCGTGTACTCAATAGTAAGCTCCTGGCATACCTAAAAGCCAACGACATCCTCAGTGACCGACAATACGGCTTTCGAAAAAACCGGTCTACTGGGGATCTTCTAGCGTATGCTATTCATATCTGGAGTGAGGCCACTTGCTGTCTCCCTTGACATCTCTAAGGCCTCTGACACGATAGCCTTATTGCTAAGCTACCTTCTTTCGGTTTACCCACCCAACTTTGCGTTTGGATTGAAGATTTCCTGAGAGATCGGTCCATTCGAGTGGTCATTGATGGCTGCTCATCTGGCCAATTGGCAATTAATGCCGGGGTCCCTCAGGGGTCGGTTCTCTCAGCAAATTTTGACTTTTCCATGCCTATATTGCAGCCTATTCGATTAGGCCACAAACGTATAAGCACTAAAAAATTTCAGGATTCACAGAAAGCTCTGCAATGGATTCCACCCATTTTTCATAATTTTTATAATACATTAGCCCACGAGGGTACAACATGTGACTTACCAGAATAACATTAAGTGTTTTGTTTAATTTCATTTATTTTATTAAAGATTTTAAAATACAAAATTTTTTTTTATTTTTATTTCATTTTTAATGTCATTAAAACTTTTTAATATAACCTAACTTATAAAATAATAAAATTTACTATACATTTTTGATACAGGAGAGACGTAAGTACCGTCATACTATAAGATATCTAGTAAAGCTTCAAAGTTAAAGAACCTTAAGTCCGATAATACAGCCTTAAGGAACTATATTTGTTAAAAAAATATATCAATATTATAGCTTAAGTACCCATCATAATCATACTTTTTATTCGACAATGATACGATAATTACTTTTTATACTCTGTCGATTTTAATGTCGAATTTCGGGTATGGACATCTTTAATGAGCTCTACTGAATACTTTATAAAATGTGACTTAAGGCCCTTCACCTTTCACCTACAGATTTTATGTCGCGGTCGCGGTGCACGCTCGTCACTTATCGTAAGGGTGAGAGAGACAGAAAGCGCGGCACATGCTGCATTAGTACGACATTTTTCAATGAACCGAGGGCCGAAACAAGACGTGACTCGAGAAGTAATGATATATTTTATTCACTCTAATGCTAAATAAGTACTACGATGAGGCGTGAATTGAAACGTGTAGGTACGATTTAAATTTAAAATTTTGAATCTGCATTCGAAATTTTAATGCAAAATTTTTGATAAATCATTGTTTTTAATTGTTTGTCATTGCGAAATACGTTAATAAGTATTCTATCTAAGTGACAATAACATCAAATATCATATTCGTACTGGTTACTTCAAATGTATCGCCGAGCTTCAGTACGCCTCGCCTCATTTGAAGTGTCAAGTGGGACCAATGACGTATTATGACATTGTACCGGCTCAGTACAAAAAAGAGACTACTCTTACAAACTCTTTTTCAAGTCGTGTCCCACCCAACACTACTCGTTACTTCAAATGTATCGCTGAGCTTCAATACGCCTCGCCTCATTTGAAGTGGGACATTGTACCGGCTCAGTACAAAAAAGAGGCTAGGTACTCTTACAAACTCTTTTTCAAGTCGTGTCCTACCCAACACTAATGTCAATGCATGCAGTACAAAACGCTTTCTCGCCTCAGTCCGACAGACTTCTACAGTAAATGGGTAAACAAACTGCCATCAAAATGACAAAATTGTGTAGATAATTTGGGCCAGAAACTAAATAAAAAAAAATACCAATATTGTTTTAAAATCTCCTTTCATAAGTAAAGATCTAATAGATTGCCTATGTTTAAAGACTACTCAAAAGCCACTGTAGCCAGTTCATTTAATCGCGAAAATATAAAAAAGAAGGCTGTCAATGTCATATCTTTCTGTCATAGAAAAAAGTATCTGAAAGCGCGGGAACCTTCAAGATTGCTAGGCGCCTTTTTTTTTTTAATCTTAATTTGTAATAAATAAAAAGCAACTCATTTTTGAACAAATTTATTAGTAAACGTGGTAGAGATGGCCCGGAGCCGTAAAAAACGTAAAAAGGATCATTCGGCTGAAGACGGAGAGGCGGAGTCTGTTGATGAGGGCTCAGCGTCTGACGTCGGCTCTGTAATATCCGAAGAGGATACTGATAAGTATACTCCTTTTAGAATCCCAGATTACGTCCGATATTACCCCGAAGATGGTGGTAATTTTGAATATATCGTGTTTCTAGAAAGTATAGAAGAAGATAAACCCATTGGCTTGAGGGATATGATGTCCCTTGCAAATGCAATTAAGCGTTACAACAAAGGTGTCAAACAACTGCAGCGGATTAACAAGAGTAAGGTAGGTGTCATATATGAAAGACCAGCACTGGCCAATGCTGCTTTAAGTAATAAAAAGTTTCTAGACGGTCACAAATTAAAAGCGTCAATCCCGGCTGCCGCTACGGAGGTTACTGGAGTCATCACACATGTCCCCATTGAACTCTCAAATAAACAAATTTATTCCGCACTAACAAGCACCAAGAACATCGTATCTATAAGACGTTTTATGAGAAAATTAGTGGAGAATAAAACTGTAAAATATACACCAACAAAAACAGTATCAATTACTTTCTCATGTCCAGTTTTGCCAGAGAGTGTCGACCTCAACAGTTGGCGCTTTGAGGTAAGACCATATATTCCTCCAGTGAAGCAATGCCTTAAGTGCTTGAGATA
Source organism: Tholera decimalis (assembly GCA_943138885.2). Classification (NCBI taxonomy): domain Eukaryota; kingdom Metazoa; phylum Arthropoda; class Insecta; order Lepidoptera; family Noctuidae; genus Tholera; species Tholera decimalis. The sequence continues at coordinate 48,439,370 of OW964553.2, forward strand.
TGATCATATTGCCAAATTCTGTAAAAACTCTGAGAGATGTTCAATTTGTGGAGAAGCACATAATTACAAAGCATGTATAGTTCCCGCCTCGGGTGCAAAATGCTGTCACTGCTCGGGCAATCACATTGCTATATCTTCTTTATGCCCTGTAAAAAAAGAAAAGATTCTGCTACATAAACAAAAATATGAGAAAAAAAGAAGTTATGTTGAAACTCTTAATGACACAAACTTTCCGAAACTAAACAAAACTGATCAATTTCTGTCACTCTTAAATTCAGAACTGATTTTAAAAACTATTTCAGAATCAATAGTTAAATTAATAACACAAAATAAAATGAATGAAAAATCAATTTGTAGTACTAGCATTAAAGATGTCCTGCAAGAATCCTTTAAAAATATTAGGTAGGTATTAAAAATATATATATTTTAATGGATTATTTAAATATAGTCCAATGGAATGCTCAGAGCTTATTACACAATCAACATATTTTCAATCACTTTTTGTTGGACAATTCTATTCATATAGCTTTAGTTTGTGAAACTTGGCTTAAGCCCTGTCACACTATCAAATTTCGTGGTTATGATGTAGTCAGACTTGATTCAGGGAATGCTCATAATGGTGTCGCCATTATTTTACATAAATCTATTATGTATACTAAAATAAACACAATCTATGATGATTCCTTACAAAATATAGCAGTTCGTATTAAATATGCTATTAATAAAGAACTTACTATTGTAAGTTTTTACAGTCCAACTAATTGCAACCCTCCTTTTTCTAAAACAAAATTAGATAGACTAATTCAATCTTTACCTCGTCCAATTTTTTTAGCTGGCGATTTTAATGGTTTGCATACAACCTGGGGATGTTCAGCTTCTAACTGCAGAGGTAGGGATATTTTGGATTCCATAAATAAAAACAATCTTGTTCTTTTAAATGATGGTCAAACGACTACTGTTGGTTCCCACACTTGGAGGCGAAATGCTCTTGATTTGACCATTGTCTCTCCTTTGCTAGCCCTGGAGTGTGAATGGTCAGTTCATGATGATCCTTTAGGCAGTTACCACCTTCCTGTAATTACAAAATTCTTAGTGAATAACAATAATTCTTCTAGCTTTCATATACCTGACAGTATTCCTCTTCCATTTTCTTATAATTTCAATACTGTTGATTGGAAAACATATTCATCCGGCATTGATGCTCTTTTATGTAACTTTTCTATAGACAGACACAATCCTTTGCTTAGCTATAATAAATTTATTAAACTCTTACATTTGGCACTAGTAGATTCAATTCCATCTCCAAGGCGCTACTCCTCTGATGGGGGGCAGGCTCAGCCCCTTTCAACCTCCAACAGAAAGAAAAGAACTCCACTCCCCTGGTGGAATGCTAACTGCAGCAAAGCTGTGGAAGATAGTAAAAATGCTTACTTAACTTTTAAACACAATCCCTCTGAAACAAATTACCTAGCTTTTAAGAAACTCCAAGCAAAGAAAAAGTTCATTATCAAGTATGAAAGAAAGATGAGTTGGTTGAAGTTGTGTGAATCTTTCAACAGAACTACACCTATGTCTGTGGTCTGGTCATATATGCGTAGATTTAATAAAAGTTCTGCATCTACATCTCAAAATAATAACATATATTCTTGGATCCCCGAATTCCTTAAAAAATTTACACCAGATACAGTAGAGCCAGCTTTTATTTTCAACCCTCCTCATCCTGTTTCTCCTAGTAACTTTCACTTAATTAAACCTTTTACATTTGTTGAATTTACTACAGCAATTCATTCTCGTAGGGATACTGCAGCTGGCCTCGACCATATCTCTTATAAAATGCTAAAAAATATACCTGATCAATCTAAATTAGTTTTGCTTGAAATCTTCAATCTTCTTTGGCAGCATTCTCTAATTCCTGAAGATTGGAAAACTGATTGCCTTGTCCCCATTCTCAAACCCAACAAAGATAAAAATAGTTTTGACTCTTACAGACCTATAGCTTTAACTTCATGTATGGGTAAAATCTTCGAGCAACTTATCAAACAAAGGTTAGAACATTTTATTGAGAAGAACCATATACTACCTTCGAATCAATTTGGGTTTAGGAGGGGTAAGTCTTCAAGGGAAAGCATTGCTAATTTACATCTTGATATCTTTGAAGCCTTCAAATCAAGGAATGCTCTTGTCAGTGTTTTCTTTGATGTGGTAGGTGCATTTAATAATGTTAATCATCATATACTCTCTTCAGAATTGGCTGCTGTTGGTTTGCCTGCAAAGGTGATAGAATGGATATATAACTTTTTGAATGGTAGAAAAGTATTTGTTAAGTGTAAAAATAGGCTTATAGGCCCTAGGTATTCTTACAAAGGCACTTGTCAGGGCAGTATATTGAGTCCTTTAATATTTATTTTATACATCCACAAACTTAATATTATCCTAGGCACTGAAGTATCCAATCTCCAGTTTGCGGATGACCTGGTAGTGTACTGTGTTGGTAATAATACCAGTACAGTATGCTCCAAGCTTAACATTGCCTTGTATAAACTAAATTGTTACTTTAATTATCTTGCATTAGACATTAGTATAGATAAATCTAAGGTTGTAGTTTTTAGCAATATTGGGCCTTTTATAGTCAATATTAAATATGACAACACTGATTTGCCTGTGGAGAATAGTGCAAGATTTTTGGGTGTTATTTTTACAAGCAACCTCTCTTGGAGAAAATATGTTGATTGTATATGTGACAGAGCTCAAAAAGCCCTAAATGTCCTGAGGTCTCTTGCAGGGACATACTGGGGTTCAGACCCTAAAATTCTTTTAAAATTATACAAATCCCTTGTACGAAGCCACTTTGAATATGGTTACCTCTGTTTTTCTTCAGATAGTCAATTGGTAAATAAACTAGATATCCTTCAAAATCATAATCTTAGACTTATTACAGGTGCCATGAGAACTACTCCCATTAATTCTTTACAAGTAGAATGTAATACTCCCCCCTTAATCTTACGCTTTCAGTATCTCAAATTCTGTTATTTACTTAAACTTTTCTCTGTAAATCACCATCCTCTGATTAAAAAGTTATTTTCACTTCACATTAAGTATCCTGTTAACACTCATCTGACCAAAAATATTCCATTTATGCTTTTTGATTTTTCATTCATGATCAAGTTAGATGGTCAGTTTAAATTTCACAAATCTAATGAATGGGTGTGTTATGTGAAAGAGTTTGAATGTCTATTTCATGAGCTGGATATAGTAATTGACAACAAATTAAGAGATCGGCAAGAAGTCTATAACCTCTTAGATCAATACCCAAACTATCGCCACATTTATACAGATGGCTCTAAAAGTAATGAAAGGGTTTCTATGGCTTATGTCATTCCTCATAAGGAATTTGGACTGGGAGTAAAACTGAAGAAAGAATCAAGCATATTCTCCGCCGAAGCTTATGCCATTCTTGCTGCACTTAAATACATTCAAGACCAATCTGAAAATCGTTGGCTCATTATCACTGATAGCATGAGCGTATTGCATGCTTTGAAAAACTATCAAATCAGTGCTCACACAAACTGCATTATAATAGAAATCAGGCACATACTTCATAATCTTTCAACAAGAAACTATAGTATTACATTTTTATGGACTCCATCACATATCGGAGTTTCGGGTAACGAGCAAGCTGATTTTCTAGCACGTGCGATTGCTGACATTGTTGACAGTGACAGCGGCAGCCCCGTCGACGATGTCGCTATTCCTTATAGCGATTTAATACCTATAATCAAGTCCAAACTTTTAAAAGATTGGCAGGACACATGGACAGAATCTCTTACTAGAAAAGGTACTTGGTATGCTCAAATTAATCAGAATATTGGTAAAAGCCCTTGGTTCACCAATTGCCGTTACTTCAGAAGCAGACAATATTATACTATTCTTTGCCGTTTGAGATTTGGACATTGCCGTTTCAACGCTCATTTACATCGCATGCGCATAATTCAATCGCCTTCTTGCACCTATTGCTCAACAAATGATGAACAGACCCTTGATCATATTTTCTTTCAATGCTCAAGTTTTAATATTCAAAGACTGTCTTTAGTAGCCAATTTATTGAATTTATATGAAAAACCAGAGAATATACCGCGCTGCATTGAAGACATTTTGAAAAATAAAGACACCTATGTATTTATTTACGATTTTATTAAAAACACGATCAAGGACATATGAAACAAGGATTTTAACAAATATCGGACTCGACTTAGAAATAAATTCTATGAGATAATATCTGGGTAAATAACTAACAATTGAATATGGAATATGCATCGGATGTAACATTGAAGACTTGGCTCCGGCCTTATTACACACTTGGAACAGAAACAAATATTACAGACCTGGCTGTATGGGCTTGACTCTTTGCCTGTCCTAACGGACGAAGGGAAAAAAAAAAAAAAAAAAAATCTTTCTGTCATAGCCAATTTATTGAATTTATATGAAAAACCAGAGAATATACCGCGCTGCATTGAAGACATTTTGAAAAATAAAGACACAGGCTATGTATTTATTTACGATTTTATTAAAAACACGATCAAGGACATATGAAACAAGGATTTTAACAAATATCGGACTCGACTTAGAAATAAATTCTATGAGATAATATCTGGGTAAATAACTAACAATTGAATATGGAATATGCATCGGATGTAACATTGAAGACTTGGCTCCGGCCTTATTACACACTTGGAACCAAGGATCTTCTACCTACTAACTGGATTGCTTACGAATGATTCAAAGAATACAGAAAGTCTTTCTTAACTGTTAAACAATAGAGTATAAACTTGCACGCATAAAACTGAAGGAACTATTCGTTCCGAGCGAGACAGTGCCGTGTGTGGACTGTGTCCCTTTCTTTTGTGTGGCAGATTAAAAATATTTATTTCAATGGTAATTTTTTCGCCCCTAGTTTTAAACTTCTTTGGAATTCTATCTTTAAAATGAATTACCATTATTACTGTATGCATATTAATGAAAATTAAAGTTATTTTACCATGCAAACACAAGAGGTTTAAACCAAAAAAAAATGGAATTTGTAAGAATTAGTAGTAATATATTATACTATACCTGGCAATTACTACATTGCCGTCTGACGTTTACTTGACATCTGTATGTTTGTAAATTTGAATTATATTTAATTTTGTGAGTTTTCGTAATATTAAAGTGCAAGTTATTGTAACCATGGTAAGAACGTGTTTTGTGGTTAATTGCAAGAGTGAAAAGTGTACCCCGGGTCTGGAATTTCCTTTTTTAAGTAAGTTTTGTGACTTTGTTTACAAATTGCATTTAGGGTGACTATGTTTTCAATGTAAAAGTGGATGTTCTTCTCTTTATTCTTCTTATTTATTATTTTTCTTTCTTCTGATTATATATTATTTTTTGTTATTTTAAGCTTTCCTAAAAATGATGATCTTCGAGACCGGTGGCTCAGTGTTCTACACAGAAAAGGGTCAGAAACGGTTCTAAAATTTGTAGCCGCCATTTCAAGCCCGAAGAAATATTGCATTTCGAAACAAGATCATATGATGCAATTCCATCCATTTTCCCTAAAGTAAGTTATCAATCTTTACAAATTACATGAAGATCACCGTTTTGAAATAGAATATGAGCCTATGCTCATATTCTATTTCAAAACGGTGATCTTCATGAATCTATCTTAAACATAAATACTAAAATTTTGTTTTCATCAATCTATTATTATTTTAGATTCCTGTTAAAGCGAAACAAATAAATGTTTTAAGTACTATAATATTGAAACTTACTAAAAAAAGAATATACAACCTGTACTGGGCACATTCAAAGATCAGTAAGTGAAAGTTATGAAAGGAGTCAAATTAATAAGCATAAAAGTCGACATTTTTGTTGATTTATTTACTTTTGCTTAGCAAATTGATGGCAAAAATATTTTATATCATTTTGGCCAAAAACTCAGCTAAGCAAACTTGCTTACAAGTGTAGTTTATTATATTAATAATTACTTATAACTTAATTACTTAACTTTTATCCACTGCAGTTAGTTAATGTCGACAAATAATAATAATAATTCATAATTTAAAGATTATTTCCATACTTTTAACTAATAATAGTGTAATACATTTTTTAGGGTTGTGTGTCAAGCCAATCTTGTAACAAACCTGCAGCTGCAACATATGAGGAACTAGAAAATATAGAACCAACCTAATAATAATAACCTTATAATTGTCATTCGATCTGCCTCCTTCATGTTTAGAATTATGTATGTTAATAATATTGATTTCTAACCTTAAATAGCACATGTGGTGTTAGCCTGTAATTAATTGTTACACTTATAAATGTAATATGACTGTTTCATACAAATGTATAGTGTAAACAATTGTAGGTTAACCTAAATAAATATATACATAAATAAATTATATCTCTTCTGTTATTCTTTCTATTTATAATCATCGTTTTTCATGAAGGGTTTTAGTAGTTTTAATTATATATAAACATTGCATCATTTTATTTTTAGTCTACTGGTTCTGACCGTACAAGTGTCGAATAAACGTAGATTACCAATTAATGCACGTTTGTTTGGACGTCTATACCACTGCCTATCAAGGCCAAGCCATCGAAGAATTGTCAGCTGGTGATTCTGTTATTAATTCTATATCTGCAATAATTGTATTTGTATCACGGGTCTTAACCACTTTGAAAGTTTATAATTCCACGCAATAAAGTCTGCTTAACAAAACCAATTTTGCGTTTAGCCCGGATAAGGAAGGGTTTATTATAGAAATTAGCACGCTCAATATAAGTTCCTCAGATATATATTGAGAACTAGCTTTTCACCCACATGGAATTCTGTTATATCGCGCTACCGAGCAACTATTCAAAAATCTGAGATAGAAAGAACCCTATATAGTTCCCAGGGTTTTAAACTATCTCCATGCCAAATTTTTCGAAAGCGGCTCTGTGATTTAACCGTGAAAGCGTAACAGACCGATACAGACCTTTGTATTTATAATTGAATTTATTTCTTTCTTTCTATTTAATACGTTATTAAGAAAAAAACCGGCCAAGTACGAGTCGGACTCGCGCATGATGGGTATTTTTATAAGTAGGTAATGAATGGTACGTAACCATTTCCTATAAAAAGCGCCATAAATATCACAACTGTTGTATGGGAGTCTCCCTTAAATATTTATTTTAATTAATTTATAGTATTTTTTGTTATAGCGGTAAGAGAAATACATCATTTGTAAGGTTAATAATAAGTGTCTTAAAAAACCTGCAAATATTGCATCAAATAAAATTGTCCTTACGTTTATCGCGAATTGATATCCACACTACTAGAAAGAGATAGCTAGGTCCTTCGAGGGTATACTCTTCGGAACGGATTTGAGCTTCGCGTCCGCATTCCAGTTTAGGTACAAGTTCCTTGCTTGGAACAGAAACAAATATTACAGACCTGGCTGTATGGGCTTGACTCTTTGCCTGTCCTAACGGACGAAGGGAAAAAAAAAAAAAAAAATCTTTCTGTCATTAGCAAGTGTCACTGTAAAATTGCACGCTATTTTAAAAATAGCCCGCTGGTATTTGTTTAATCGGTCTCTATTATGATGCTGAAATTATATATCAGAACTGTAATCTGAGATTATATGAACTAAGACGACCCACTGACCGAATGGAGCAAGAGACCGATTTATAAAGTTGCATTCGAAAAAAAAGCCATTTGCCTGAAGGTAGGAGGATCCAGGAGCAAGACGATGTGTGTGTGGCAAAGCGAGGAGCAGCGCTGCGCAGTGGTGCTGCGGGAGGTGTTCGCGTGGCTGAGCGCGCGGGAGCTGGCGCGCGCGGGCGCCGCGTGCCGCGCCTGGCGCCGCGCCGCCGCGCAGCGCGAGCTGTGGCGCCGCCTGCTGCTGGCCGGGGCCAGCGACCTCGCGCACGGTACCGTGTTGTGAGCGTGACCCGCCTAACTGCATGGCCTGAACTCACACTGAGGACGACTGGCGAGTTGCACTCACACATCAGTTTTGTGTTGCTCCTCTGCCGCTGCTAATTTGTTTTGAAATGTATGGACTAATATACATAGTTAAAAGAATGAGTCTGCATTGATATCACAAGAGCACGGTTCGACTTCGACTCTTAATGAGTGGCTTATTTTTTTAAATTCGTGATGAGCCCACTCTTGACCACAATCTCGCCTGATGGTAAGCGATAGATGAGGTATACGATGAAACAAGCAAGCCCAGGAGATTCCTATTCATTCTTGTTTTGAAGGCTGAAAGGTCATAAGTGGCAGGGAACACAGAAGCCAGCAGAGAGTTCCACAGCTTGGCTGTACGTACAAAAATGTGGAAGAAAAGCGCTTGGTGCGACAAGACAGTATATCAACCAAGTATGGATGGTACCCAGTAGTGCATCTGGTAGTCCGGTAGCAAAAGGGAGATGGAGGGAAAGGGTCCTGGAGCTCTTGTGCACACTCCCCATAGTACAAACTGCAGAAGACCGACAGGCAAGCAACATTTTGGCAATGAGTCAGGCTGTGAAGCTTGCCCACTAGCGCCTCGTCACCTTTAAGTTTTTTGGCTCTGCGCTCGATCAATTCCAGTTCATCAAGTTGGTATTTTGCAGAGCCATCCCACAAGTGGCTGCAATACTCCATGCAGGAACACACTTGTACTTTATACAGATTTAGAAGCTGTCCACGCATGAAGTACCGCCTCACCTTGTGCAGGATACCCAGCTCTTTTGTTGCAGTCTGAGCTCTGGACTCGATGGTTGAGCCAAAGTTGAGGTCTGACGAACTCCATGCCCAAAAGCTCCAGGCGGTTGGTGACGTACAGATGTACTTCGGATTTTGTGGAGGAGTACCTCAATTTTGAAGATATCATTGAGTATGTTGGTAGTATAACAAATGCAGAAGGTTGTTCGGTAATATATTTTGGATAGAAGTAAATTTAAAACCAAAATTATTTTCAGACAAAACATGAAAAAACAAGTATAAAAATAAGAAAATTCGAAATATACAGAACTGTTGAATGATAACTCAGTGTGCCACAACTTTATTTTATTCCAATGAATCTACGGTGATCATAAACAAATCAAGTAGAAACAAGAGGGAGAAGGCATTTAATGTAGGTTGATATAAAGAGAATCGTAATTTAGGAAAGCTGAAGAAAATATGGCCCACATTTCCTTCATCCAAACTGCATTCACAAACTAAATAAAACCTTGATAGCGGGTAGAGTGCGGGACAGCGGTAATAGTCTCCTTACCGTCGTTGCCAACAGGTTGGACGACCCATTTTTGCAGCATTGGCGGGCCCTACATGCCCCCTTGTATAAGTCATGGAGCAGATAGGGTATGAATTAATATGTTCATTGTGTAGTGTGCGTATTATGTGTAATTTGTGTTTGTTTGTATGTCATTTGTATTGTGTTTAATTATGTGTATGTGGATAATTTTTGTCTGAAATAAATGTATATAATAATAATAATAAGTTTGGCCAAGTGATAAGGGTAACAGCAATGGTCAAGATGCAGAGGGCAAATAATTGATGAGGTAAATTTGTTTGCACACAATTTTTAAAACCATGGTTTATGGGGATTGCGTGGAAAGATGAGCATGGTTATGTAATCAAATAGCTTGTAGTCATAGCGGTGGTTTTAAAGAAGTCCTAATGTGTTATGCAATTTAATGGTCTTTACACTGATAATGTTCATTAGCTTTTTGATCTTATTTGACCCAAAACCCAAAAACCCTTTCATATTTAGGCACTGGTCAATTTAATCAGTAGGATAATTTAACTATGTTATATTATATAACATGGTTTAATTAAACTAGAATTATATACAATAATTATAGGCATAAAAAACATGAATAAATTTAGATATTTTTGTTGGAAATACATGGATTAATTAGTTTTTGTGTTTTTTTTTTAAGTTTATTAATTTTTTTTTTAGATTCTTTACTGACATTGGATTTAACTGAGGTGTTTTTTTGTGTGATAACAATATAGGTACATAAGTAGGTACCTAATATTTATTATTAATTTAATATTAATCCATACTAATATTATAAACTAGTACTCACGCGGGGCCTCGCTCCCGTGGATTCTATCACGGTAAAAACATAACTGCCCTTTTTTGCAGTCGCGTAAAAAGTAGCCTATAACTTTTCTCAAGCTTCAAGCTACTTTCATAACAAATTGCATCCAAATCCACCCAGTACTTTCGAAGATTAGCGCGTTCAAGCAAACAAACAAACTTTTCTGCTTTATAATATTAGTATAGATGTGAAAGTAACTCTGTCTGTCTGTGTGTTACCTTTTCACGCCTAAACCGCTGAACCAATTTAGATGAAATTTGGCATGGGAATAGTTTAGGACCCTGGAAAGGACGTAGGATAGTTTTTATCCCGAAATTCCCACGGGATCGGGATTTATGCGGGAACTCCGTCCCACGCGAACGAAGTCGCAGGCAGAAGCTAGTTTAAAATAAACATAATTATTTACTTACAAAATGAAATGCACTTTGATTTTAAACTTGCACTGGTATTTTCAACCGACGACAAAAAAAGGAGGAGGTTATCAATTCGACGCGTATATTATTTTTTTTTTTTTATGTATGATCACCGATTACTCGGAGACGGCTGAACCGATTTGGAAAAATCTTTTTTTAGTTTGAAAGGGTATACTTTGAAATTGGTCCCATTGTCACCAAGTCAGGATCTGATGATGGGATCCTGGAGAAATCGAGGAACTCTTCAAATATTATAGGCACACCTATAGTGATTTGAGTATTTTTATAGTAACTTGTGTAGTTGCATTCGAAAAGCACATTTTGTGAAGTAGACCTGATGATGAAGACCACCGATGGCCACTGGAACTACTCAATATATAAGTAGGAATAATAAGTAGTTCATGTGTTCCGCTTCGATTACTTGAATGTGGTTATTAAGCACAATATGCTCGTCATAATGCATATGGTGAAGTGAAGCTGATGGTGAACTACCAGGAGAACTCCTCAACAAATAACAGCCCAACATTGGGAAAAGCAATATTTTGTAAATGAATATAAGTAGTTGACATTTAGGCTCTTGTAACTAGGTAAATTAAAAATCGAAACTAAAAAGAGTGAAATAAAAACTCTTTAGAGTCGGTTTAATTTTTTGGTAAAAGTTTTTTATAACATACGGAAACCTCTAAGAAAATATGTGTAACTTTTATTTTACATGAGATGACAGAAATAAAAATACGTTGAAAAGTCAAGTGTACAAAAAAGTAAAAAAAAAAATAAACAATTTATTTTACGCCCGCAGCATGCGTAAGGAGTTCCGACGTCGCCGTCGCTACAACAGTTTATTTTTCAATCTGTCAACTGTTTTCAACCGTTTTAGCCCGGTTGGAAGATCGATGTAAATAATGTTTTTTTACTTATTTTGATTTTTTTACAGAGTAGTAGAGAAATGCGTAACCAATAATTGTAAAGTAGTTAAGTTACTTTAATTTTAGGTTAATAATCGGTGGTATTTTTCGGTTTAGAATTATCGTATGTTATGCCTTATCCTATGTTGCTGTTTCTTTATTTTTTATGGTTTTTGTATTTTACTTCCGTTGAAGCTTCGAATGCGTTGTAATAATCGGCATGGTTCAGATGATATATTTGTGAATTTAGCTTAAAATAAGTCAATATATTCATGCTATTTATTTGTTATGCATGGATGTGTGTTTGTTTTCTCTACTAACAACAATTTCTCTACTAACTAGGACTTTTCTTATAACAAAAACCTATTATAACCTACTAAACTATTACCTGCGGGGTAATTGCGTAACACACTTACAGTAGGAATCGGTTTCATTATGTTAAATCAACAACACTCACTGTGGTATTTACGTTGTTGAGCAGACCAATATTTCGAACATATGAAGCAATGGATTAGCAATATACGTCAAAATCATTCAGATCTTGATTTATAGTGTGTTACGTAATTATTGCGATGCTTATTATATGGTGACGTTTAGAAGTAGCTTAGGATGTATGTAAATGATAAATAAGTGGTTTTCGTACTTTATAGCTTCCCAAAAGATGGTAATATAAAAAAGGAATGGATTGATGCCACAGGCATGCCACCTAACTGGTAGGTACCCTACAAAAAATAGCACCATAAATGCTCGGTTCACTTCAGCGCAGAAATGTTCCAGCCTCTAAAGAAAAGTCGCAGGCTTTTTGAATGGACAATTCCAAAATTAAGAGTACAACTGATTTTTGCAGAAGTGGGTTAAGTTTTATTTTATTACTGAAAGCTATTCTCATGTTTTAGGGCATTCATAAAATCAGTCATTCAACTTTTCAGGATTCTATACAACCTATACGGCTGGTATGTTCCGATCAAGAGCGTAATGTAAGTTAACATCAACTTCTATTTGACCTATCACTATGATAATTAAATATTAAGATTTAAGTCGAAAGCGCCAGGGTAGCCCTTAATACTTAGTAGGTAGTACTTAATAATAATTATGTAATGTTATGTTCTTAATAATATGTTTATTGTTATTATAATATTCCTTGGTAAGCCCTAAGGTTCCGGAGCCGCGGTATCTCGATGGAACTTTCCCATAAACCCCGACAGGCAATGGCCCTATGAGGCCCCGTCACTGGTATTAACAGCTTTTTGAGGCGCGCGTGGAACACAACGCGCCGCCGACCCGGGCCTGGTCCTTACCGGACGGTGAGCGACCCCTGCTCGCCATCCGCAGGCCCGCGCCTACGGTGGCCCGAAATCGACTTGAGATCCACGACGCCCGGGGCGTCTCCCCTGGCGGCTGGGGCGCGAGGAAGAGAGTTGCCTCTCCCTCGCACGTTAAGCCTCCTCCTTCGCTAGCATGACTGCTTCGCAGCAGGAGGTGACTGCATCCCATTTCCTCTCGCTTCGCACCATGGTCTAAACCAGAGCAGGGCGCGAGAAGTCGCCGCCGCCGATCGCCTCTATGAGGATACGACGGTGCTCCACCCATGCAGGGCACACCGCGACCATATGCTCCACCGTGTTTTCCAGTGTAGATAGGTACCTAGATATAATAATTATGCTCAAAGGTAACTTGTTAAATGGTCAACGGAATAAAAAAGCAAGTATTAAGAGTATTGGGGAGTATTAAGTAGAGTAAATTGCCCGAAATTGCATAATTACTTACTTATGGATTAACTTTAACCGAGTCGTTTAACGAGTGCGGCATTAATTATTACTAACTAATGCAAAAGACGTACGTGCGTATCCATATGTGCGTATCAAAGCCTCCGAAAAAAACCCATAGAGACAGGCAATGGGCTTTGAAAAAAACTTTAGCTGAAGTTCAAGAAGTAGTACCGGAAAATGAAAAAAGGAAGGCTACCTACAAAAATAAGAAAAACTCAAAAGACAGAGAGAGGGCTTTAAGAAAACTCGTTGTTGGTATACAAGAAGTAGAAGGTACCGGAAAGGAAAAAAATCTTTTTACCAAAAAAATAAACCGACTCCCAAAAAACACTGCAAAGTGAAAAATAACTTTAATTTCGGTAGTCGGTGTCTTTAGTTTTGTATTTTCGTTTTTGGCACCGACTTCCGAAATTAAAGTTATTTTTCACTTTGCAGTGTTTTTTGGGAGTCGGTTTATTTTTTTGGTAAAAAGTTTTTATTTCACTCTTTTTAGTTGGTTGATTTTTAATTTACCTAGTTACAAGAGCCTAAATGTCAACTACTTATAACATTTTATAAAATATTGCTTTTCCCAATGCTGGGCCGTTAATTTTTGAGGAGTTCTCCTGGTACTTCACCATCAGCTATACATCATCATATGCATTGTGACGAGCATAAAGTGCTTAATATCCATATTCAAATAATCGAATCGCAATCCACGAAATACTTATTATTGAGTAGTTTTGGCGGCCATCTGTGGTCTTCATCATCAGTTCCACTTCCCCAAATGGTACTTTTTGAGAGCAACTGCACAAGTTACTATAAGAAATACCCAAAGGCGTTTTGGGTATTTTTAAATAAATAGATTGACTTGGCAATCGTAATAAACAATTTAATTTATATATGTATTACTTCGATGCTTCCGACAACAAAGGTCGTAAACACCAAAATAGCACTTTTGGTAATCAACGAAAAACAAAAAATAATTTAGTTTTTGGCTTATATCTTTATAACTTTAAAAGTTGTAAAATTGTGTTCTATACAAGAAATACGTAAAATACGATGGTGTTTCATAATATATTATTACTATTTATGACAAAGCCTTATTTTAAAAGTTAGCTTGGACATACACCCCAGAAAATTCAAGAAGTTGGTAATTACGACCACTAACAAATCAATGGAGAACGATTTGTCTAACGGAAGTTAGAAGTATGCACCAGTTTTTAAATACAATAGTTCTGGGTTTGGTTTTAAAAACCATATACTGAAATAAAAATGAGTGTAAACACCACGATCTGATGCGATGGTATGTAACAAACATGGAAATATCTGAAGCAAATCAATGAATTTAAGACTGTAAGTTGAGTTTTCATTACTTGTAATAAAAACAATAAAATAAAACACAAATTGACATAATTAAAAAAGGTTTTTTATTCATTGACCGTCATCGTTTAATCAAAATAATGGTTAAGCAAGGCACTAATATAAATTCAAAGTAAAAAATGTCTAAACCAATCACTTAAATTTCCTTTAGAGGATCTTGTACATCAATCATCATTCATCATCATTGTTTGTGTCGCGGCTCGAAATTTTTATACCTTTAGGACCTGGCAGGTCCTAAAGGTATAAAAATAGACTTAAGTAAGTATATTATAGGCATCGTCCCGTATAATTTAATCAAGCGTTTGTTACAAGATGCCTATAGTGTTCTACCTCCAACGGCGTACCTAACCAGCCAGACATAATTCAAAATGTTAAGTAATCATTTTGTTTCATTGATTTCAAGAAGATTTTATAATCACGACATTTTTTTAAAACGTATTGATAATGAATTACAAAAAAAATATAAGTAAAAGGTAGTTTATCCGCATATAGCTGTTTTGGAGTTAACTGCTTTACTCGATTATATTGTAATTCTAACATTTCTTCTGTATTTTCTTTTGATTTATTCTTCCCTTTTCCCTTTCTTTTACGCTTGACATCTTCGAACAACTTGATTCGATGTGTAATTGCATCTTCTTTCATTGAATACTTGAGTTCTATTTGGTTTAAATTGGTCTTTCTGAAAGTTGCTACTCTAATGTTTCTCCAATTTATATTCTTTAAGGTTTCTTTTGTAAAAGTGTTTGATGCTATTTCACTCCAGTTCAAAAAATCTGAGTAGTCCATCACATTGACTATATAAGGCCTTGGCCGCTTTCTAGCTGATTGAAAAAATGAAGGCCACTGAGATGGACTCCAAACTATGATTCTTTTAACTTCCCTCTCTATTGTAGCATGCATTGAATCTGCTGGCATATAAATATGTCCCGGCACTAAAAAGTTTATTTGGATAACAGTTTTTAGAAAACATTAAATAATAATTTAATGTAGCTAGAACGGTTTTATTTTTGTTTTGTCCCCCACACGAGTCGCAATAGAACAGTAAATTCCGAATGCCTTTTTCATCAGCAATTTTTAAATATTGATACAAACAATTTGCGATTTCATCGCTGCCCTTTTTTCTTTATACTCTTTTGTGTTACGACCCCTTTTTAGTATGAAAATATTAACAAAATTAGGAGTACGACCTACATAATTCAATTTTCAAACCAATTCTCCAAGACCAAGTGACATTACGACAATTGTTTCTCAGCAGAGCTTACGTTTTAAAAATGATTGTGGGGTGTAATTACAATTAATTATGTATTCATGTTTTTACGACCGACAGCGGTTTGTACGTTGTATTATACGACCTGCACGGTTATTCGGTTCTAAGCAATATGAGTTATACATACCCTCTTTTCTAAAAAATCTTGATTATACTAGTAAAAATTTTGGGTGTAAAAGTATTTTTTTAGGCGAATATTTTTTTCACATTTTTAGATCGACGCAGCGCCAAAAATTAAGTAGGGCTGCATTCATAACTCATTTTCGCCAAAATGGCGTTTACGACATTTGTTGCCGGAAGCATCGACTTGTGAGATATATTGTGTTTTCATGCGATGGCCGAGTCAATCTATTTATTTAAAACGGTAAAGATTTTTAATATTGATATGGTCACTATAAGATGTCGTTAGGTTAGATAATTACGTAACAACTTAAGACAGAAGGTCCCTTAAGTAGGGACTGAATAAATTAATAACCGACTTGGTATTACATGGATCTCACAACTTTTTACGGTAGAACAACTAAGTTGCGAGACTTGGGTTTTTGACAAGTATTGTTTTTTATGGGATCTGTATTTCCGATTAAGTGGGCTCTCATATTAGTTCGTAAGTTTAAGAGGGTGTCGAGCCTACGAGACGCGCGGAAAATAGGTATTTACTGCAGCGGGCTAGTCGTGTGCGTTGTCACACACACAATGACAAGTTCGCTCGAGGCCCGCTTGCCGTTGCACGTCAAAGTTTGCTAACTTTGCATTTTTTAAATTTTTGTCGTTATGTTGAATAAACTTGAAAAACGAATATTAATTATTTAGATGGTTTTATTTCGACGTCCCCCGCGAATAATCCGGTAATGACCTATTACGGGGTTTTTCATGTTATGCAATTTTCGGCATCTAGAAGTTAAAATACAGCAAATAATTTTTTTTCAGAATTTTTCTAACTTTATTTACGAAGATATGAAAAACTACGCGTATATTCCATAAAAATCATTAAAATGTATTTTAAACGAATAATATGGTTTAAAAAAAATATCAATATGATTTGACAGTAAACATTGTTACGATATTATTCGGGTAAATAGTCTTCTACCTTAATTAAGTAAGTGCTAGTACAGGCTTATTCGGGGTTTTATTAAGAAAACGATTTCCAGCTACATTCATTATCGAGTGGCTCCTTACGCAACCCTTTTCTTTATTGATATTACGATATTATTCGTGTAAGTTATAATATATCATCTAAATATAAATAGACTAATACCAATACCCAGCGCTCGTTTTCTTAACCTGTAAGGACATGTACCGTCTTCGGTTATGCCTATTGCAACGGCAAGAGCTATTTTATTTTATTTAGACTTTTATTTCAGATTAGATACATCCATAAATAGATTAGTAACACTTACATCTATGTTATTAGTTAAAATTATATTGGAGAACATTAATAATTAAGAATCAAATAAAAATAAAACAATTAAATATCAAAATAGCATAATAAAAATAAAACAATAAATTAATTAATCAAATTCCGAATAAACTGATCAAGATATTTTACTTTAAATAAAAATAGCACCACCGGAAACGTGGACAGTATTCCAGTGCTTCACCACAGGACAATCAACTCTATCCAATATGGTGTTCAGAAGGCTGCTGGCGCTACCGCGCACACGCTGCATCAGGGAGGCAACTCTTTTACGTACTATTGCTCTAAAGCAGTCAATGTTGGCCTCGGCAAACATACCTGATGCACTGCAAAAGCGAGGCAACCCCAGCAACATTCTGGACCCATTATTGTACAGGACACGTAGGGCGTTGAAAGTTTTCTACGTATATCTGACCCACAGGCTGCAGGTATAAAAGGTCTGGCAATACGCCTTGAAAAGTGAAATTTTAACATCCCTAGTGCATCTCGCAAACCTGCGCGGCAGCATGTTGCATCTCACTGCCAACGCCCTACGTTCCCTCTCAATGTCCATGTCATCGGAGAGATCCTCAGTGACCCAGTGCCCCAGGTATTTAAACTTAGTGACCCTGCTTATCGGCATTCCCCCAAGCCTAACCGGTGGAACGGTCTTGGGACTTCCCGATTTCCCGACTTAAAAACAAGTAGCTCACTCTTATTGTGGTTATACCTGAGGCCATGTGTCACTGAGTACATCTCACAGATGCCTAAGAATATGTTGAGGGAGGGCCCTGTCAGGGGACAGATGAACTCAGCAGGACCATATCATCAGCGTAACTGATGTTGTTCATGCAGACTCCATCCATTGAACAACCCACTCCAGCCCTGCTGAGCTCATCTATCTGTCCGTTTATGTACAGGTTGAAGAGACGTGGCGAAGTTAGTCCACCCTGCCTCACCCCACACTCCAACCTGTACTCTGCCGAACATGAACCTGCCCACTTAACATTATTGGTTTGGTTGCCTTATTTTAATATATTTATCAAATCCCCAGGAGTGCTAGTCTCTTCCTGGAGCTTACGCCAGAGTACGCTATATGAGACTAGATCGAATGCCTTCGACAGGTCCAAAAAACTGCCATAAACAGGTGTTTTTCTCGTGACATAGTACTGAATGGTCTGCTTGAGTCGCAGTATCGCAGCTTCAGTCGAATGTCCAGCTCCGAAACTAACCTGTGCATCGTGCAAAACTATGTGCCGATTTAAGCGATTATCAAGCAGCCGATCCAGCACCTTGGTAATAACCGTGGCCAATGAAATAGTAATTGTCTGTAATTGTTCCCGTCAGAGGCATCACCCGTCCTATTTTTAATTATTGATACAAAAAGAGTCTTCATAAGCTGCTGGGGTAAATATGAATGTCCTATACACAAATTAAAGAACATGACCAACACCCTAGGCAAATGAACACCTGCATGCTGCAAGTGCTCGATGCTGAGGCCATCATGTCCTGGAGACTTACCTCTCGTCATACACCACTGCACCACTACGGATTCCGGGACTCCTCTCTGAATCTTTTAACCTCATACTTGAGTGAAAGGATTCAGAGAGTCGATGTGAACGGCAAAAGATCGCCGGGATCTGTGGTCAAGATGGGGGTCCCCCAAGGCTCAATTTTAGGTCCCTTTTTGTTTCTTATTTATATAAATGATTTGCCGTACCTGATCAAAAATCATGACATAGTGTTATTCGCTGACGATACTTCTCTTTTATTTAAAATTAAACGTCAACAGCAGGTTACTGAAGAAGTAAACAGAGCCCTTGCGACTGTAGTTAGCTCGTTTAATGTTAATAATCTTCTTCTTAATGAGAAAAAAACCAAATACCTAAAATTTACGTTACCTCATGTTAGACAAGTGAATACTAGTGTATCAATAAAGGGCGAAATATTGAAACCCGAAGATACCACAGTATTCTTGGGCATAACTTTGGATGCGAAGCTTCAGTGGGGCCCCCATATAGATAAATTGTCAAAAAAGTTAAGTTCTGCAGCATATGCCGTTAGAAAAATACGTGGATTAACTGATATGGAAACAGCACGTTTAGTCTACTTTAGTTACTTTTACAGTGTGATGTCATACGGCATTTTACTTTGGGGAAATGCCGCCGACATTCACACAATATTTGTATTACAAAAAAGGGCCATTCGTGCAATTTATAAATTAAGTCCTAAGCACTCCTTAAGAGACAAATTTAAAGAGATTAATATTATGACTGTGCCATCTCAGTATATTTATGAGAATCTCTTGTATGCACACAAAAATATTAATCTGTTTAAAAAATACAGTGATATTCATAGTGTAAATACAAGGAACAAAGACAAATATGTCATTCCTAAAACAAGGTTGAAAAAAATAGGTGGTTCGTTTAGATGCCAATGTATACGTTTTTATAATAAAATTCCTAGCCATATTCAAGAACTAAGTATTCATAAATTCAAATTGTTTATAAAACGTAAGCTATGTCAGAAAGCTTTTTACAGTGTTAAAGATTATATTGAGGACAAGAAGGCTTGGGAATGAGATGCTCCAGTGATATACGTGAGCCCTTTTTATTTTCTAATTTTTGATAGTTGATTTATTTTTTATTGATTAAAATATTTGTTTTGTTAAGTATTGTATATACCTATTTATTTTGTTTTTTTTTTATATAATTATTTCATTATTGTTAATGTGAGGACAATGTAGGTTATTCTTTTTTCGTTGTTTTTACTTTCACTATAATTTATTTAATGATGTCAAGCAGTTTGAGTACTTGTGTGGTCTACGCGAATCTCCTTTGGTTTTTTTTTTGTCAAATTGTTGAGCTCCTTAAATTCTAAGTTGAGCTACATGATAACTGACAAATGCTTGCACTGTCTGGACAGGTCCGCTCAAATTTGCGTGGTTATTTCCTCAAAAAAATACCACAGACATTAACCTACATGCTTCTCATATACAAATACAAATTGTCTGGACTTTAAAAGAGACTATGACCTCTGAGTTTGTTTCGGTGTTTCTTATCAGAGTAGTCAGTTAGGAAATACCGGCCTCATCTAGCTAAACTTAACACGCAAAAAAACATGACGTGTAAAAGTGTTATTTATAACCAATTTACAAAATAAATATTTCATTTCATTTCATATTTTTAATAATATGAGCGACTTCTTTCACTTAAAACCGAGTTCTCTCACCACCCTTGACCTCAGCATCCAGCACCTGTTGCACACCTGCTAGTGGAGACACAACCTTAAAACGTTCCTTAAACATCTCGGCAATCAGGCGTAGCTCATTCTCGCCCTCAACACACACAGGCACGCACAAACCAGCTTCCAAATTCCTAGTATGCTTCCAAAAGCGCTTGAAGTCCTTCTCTTTGTGGTGCGTGGCTAATATTATGTCCATCTTAATCTGATCCACGTTGTCTTGACACCATTTAAGCTTTGGCTTAAATCGTTTTCTGGTTTCACGCATAGTGTTATAAATATTACCAGATTTGGGTTTACCGTGTAGCATCCAGGTCTGAAAGCTACTTCGTGCCTCCATATGAGTCCTCCGCACATACTTATTCCATCCAATAACATGTTTTTGTTTCCTAAACTTTCCTAGCCTATGACTGCTTCGCGCAGCTTCAGTCAAAGCACCTACAATACTGTTATACAATTTATCAATTATTTCATAATGACACCTGTTGCTACAAACATTATCAGCACACAGACCAAGTTCCACAGGAAAGTCAATATGCCTTAATTTACTATTAGCAAGTTCGCAATATAACGTGATCTGATCAGAGTCCCTTTCACCCCACTTGACCTCATTGCAAGATTTAAATATACCTCACTTCCTACATTTCGGTTACATTTCGGGGAGTGTGCGATGGAATTACATAATCTGATTCCGCCAAGCCCGTTCCATCATCGGACTACGCGACAAACGGCGAAGCGCCATCGCTACATGGTGGACATACCACCCATACGCACAAAACATTTTGGGAATACCTTCATTGTACGTACGGCTAAGGGGAGAAATTCCCTGCCGGATTCTGTGTTTTCCGATACCTATAACCTAGGAGTATTTAAGTCAAGAGTGAATAGGTTACTTTTAGGTAAGCGTGTTCCATCTTCAACCACATCATCACTTACCATCAGGTGTGATGGTGGTCAAACTCGAACCTATTTTCAATAAAAAAAAAATACTACAATAATCATCAAATAATACTTAAGTAAACTGTTCGAATAAACAGTAATAGTCAGAAAGAAAGAAAGAAAAAACTTTTATTGGCTATGCCGCAAACTTACACAGTAAAACATAATAAAATAAAAACTTAAAACTAACATCAACAACCCACTGTGTTACTCAAGGCCGCGCCAAATAGGTCCTGTTCAGCATAATGCCAGGCAACTAGTGCCCGACGCTGATTTTCAACAGGACCTAACAACACAACAACAGTCAAAACAATAAAATGTACGTTACTGTTAAACAATCGAATAACATAATAATTGCGTTTTACAAATGTTCAGTATACAAAACAAATTACACGAATAATAGCGCAACACGATTTTACTGTTGCCGTCGAAAATATAAATTTACGCGAATAATAACGCAACAAGATTTTACTGTTGCCGTCAAAAATATAAATTTACACGAACAATATCGTAAATGACATTACTGACCAGAGCTTGACCTACACTAATATAGTAAAATGCATCCAGCTAAATAATAACGAAGCCCTTGGGACTACTTAAATTTTGTTGAAATTACCAGATAGCTGAAAAAATTAGCTTCCATATAAGATATAAAAATTCTCTGATACTTGTTGTTTAATGGAGTTATTAAGCAAAAATGGTTTTTTATTTTTCCTGAACATTTACACTTTTACGATTACCGGATTATTCGCGGGGGGCGTCGATTTATCACACTAATATTATAAAGGCGAAAGTTTGTGAATGAATGTGTCTGTTTACATGTTTGTTAATTCTTGACGCTCAAACGGCTGGATGGATCTAAATGAAGCAAGTAGGTACATAAATCACAAAAATAAATTTAATAAATTATACCTATTATATAAAAATTAACGTTTGTTTTTACTGTAGTAATACATTATCCGTTCCCTCACTATTCATCCTATTGCAATAAAACTTTGATTATATGCTAAATATGCTTGTGTCTGGAGTGGGTTCACGTCAATAGTGTAATGGGTGGGGTTCGAACCCGTGACCTCTCGATCACAAGTCCGACACTTTATCCATTAGGCTATTGACGCTTCGAAACTGGGTAAGTAGGAAATTAGGGTAGATGGGTATGCAGTACTTATTTGAATAATAAAACCAGTATGAAATAAAAAATATATAATTATGTAATGTCATAATAAAACCAGACTGAAATAAGTTTTGTTTATTAAAATTTCGTTTAGTGCTCGTTTAAATTCTGATGTACTGTCATATTTTTAATAACATTCGGTACTTTATTATTTATACGTGGGGCCATACGAAAAAACATTTATTCATTAATGCTGTCTAGCGAACTTACTTCGCAGAAAATATAAGCGTAATTTATTTCATAACAATATAATTGTATCAAGTGTAACTTAATTTAAAAGAAAAAAAAAATAAAAGAAATCTATAAATCTAATGTTATATTGATTATTATAACATTTTACAAAAATTGGCCAAGTGCGAGTCAGACTCGCCCATGAAGGGTTCCGTAGTAACTATAATAATATAATATAATATAATATGTATATTTACTTGACAAAAAACTAAAACTTACAAATTTCTTAAAACTAGCTTATTTACATTTTTTTGCAACTACGCCAAATAACTTTGTTTTTCATAGTATTTGTATGAATTACAAAGTTACATTTGCGGTTTTAGAAAATATGCTGTATCTCAAAAACTGCTGACTCGATTTCTTTAAAACCAATTTTGATTGAAAGTTTACATTAATATCTACAGATATATTTTTCACTCCATTATTATAGAAGTTAGAGGGGGGGCACATTTTACCAATTTGGAAACGTATATCTTTTAAACTATTAATTTTATGAAAAAGTGGTTTTAGAAATCTCAATCTCATTTTTAAAGACCTGTATAATAGATGCCACACATGCATAGGTTTCATGAAAAAAAATATATTTTCAGTTTTAGTTCCATGTATGGGGAGCCCCCTTTATTTTAAATATATTTTATATTTTTCTTAAAATCGGAAAGCGGTTCATAGAATACATCTACCTACCAAGTTTCACATGTATAGTCTTAATAGTTTTGGAATAAAATAGCTGTGACATACGGACGGACGGACAGACGGACAGACAGACAGACGGACAGACATGACGAAACTATAAGGGTTCCGTTTTTTGCTATTCGGCAACGGAACCCTAAAAAACGAGTAATTTCTTAAAATATATATTTTTAATTTTCATACACTACACAAATCACAGTATAGTAAGAAAAGAAAAATGACTTTGTAAGAAATAAAAAGACAATAAAACTTATTTAGAATTTTGAAAATACAATCGTAGAAATATCAATGCATCCCAGGTTTGACTTCCAAGCCTGCTTCGTAGTTTATTACCAACATAAGCAGCAGCTGAAAACGCTCATTTAGGTTTTACACTGGTTGGAGGAATAGACAATAGATACTTATATGCTATTTCTAAGTGATATCCACTAATTCCTCCATTTTCAAACAGGCTTATTTCACGTCTAATACTATATTTTGCCAACCCCGATTAATTTTGTATTTGTACTTCACTATCTGGGGATTTCATACTCTTATCAATTTCCAGCTGTAACTTTTCCTTTAGTGTTAAGGACACTAAAGGAAAAGTCAAAGAAGAAAAAAGACTCATCATCTGTTAGTGATCCTGATCTTCCTTCTTCATCTTCCGTGTCATCGCGACTTTTAAGTTTTTTCACAATACACTTTATTTGCTTCCTCACTAAAGCCTGTGTAGGAACTGGAAATAAGTCATGCCATTCCAAATCCGATAATAACTGATTTTCATCATCTTTTCATGGATTTTGTAAATAATTCAACACACCAGTCAAATCATCACTTCGTCGTTGCTTCATACGTTCCACTAAGGATGTTTTCATTTTTTGGCAAGTGCTGAGTTTACGCTAGATAGCTGTTTTATAAGAAATTTCAAAGAGGAAACAACTGTGCATAAATTAGCATCTCGCCGACAGATTGCTTCTACTGTCAATTTAATTGGGGTCAGCACATCAACAATTTTATTTACCAATTCAAAATCAACTTCTTCAAACGAATTGGATGATTGAGATCTATAAGAGCTTTTTGAATGCAGGTTTTTAAAAGATAAAATCGCTCCAGCATTGTTAAAAGACCATTCCACCTGGTTTTACAGTCCAAAAGAAGTGACAGCTGTTTTCCATGTTCAATTTTCACATATTTTTGAAGTACTGTTTCATTTTTCAATGGTGATCTTTTGAAATACACTACAACTTTGCGGATTTTCTTTATCAGCTCATTAATGTTTTCATCTTGTGTTAACTCTGGTATGTGTTATAGCGCAAGGTCATTTTTTGACATTAAGATTAAGTCTGATTCTAGACTGTATAAGTCTTTTAAATGTTCATCATCATGGCTGTCGTCCATATGATCAGCAGCCACAGATGGTTCATTTATTGTATCATCTGAGGTAGAGCTAGCTGTCTTGCAAATAATTATGTTTTTCATAAAGTCAGTATCCAGGGAAATATCAAATTTACTTAGACGCTCTTTCAATATACGAAGACAATTTTCAGCCATACTTTCATACTTCCATAAATAGGAACAAGTCCTAAGTTCAATTTTTTTTAATATATGAATGAACGTTGACAGCAATGTATGGTTTATTGGATGTTGAAGTCCACTTGTCGAAAGAAAGACTAAATCTTTCACCTGCACTTTTCTAATGTTTCAATTCTGCAGTTATTTGCTTTCTGATTTTTTTCACTGTAATTCATGACACGTTTTTGACGGCTGACTTTGGTAAATCCGTGTATTTTGCAAAGACAAATTTTCTCGAATCATCTGAAGTTATGAATATACTGAATGGAAATCCATCTAATGCAATCATTCTTGCCAAAACATCATCGAGGCTATCGTCGGCACTTTTAGTAAAATAATCATTTAACTTTCACTTGGCTGGCGGCGGTGCTGTGTTCCGATTATCAGAATCTAGACTTGTTGAAGCTGATATAAGCTTGATGTTATGTTTTGATGACAAATGTGTATGTAATCCCTTAGTCGATCCATCCAAAGTCTTGAGAATGGCTGAGCATCAGTTACATTTGGCACTATTCCTATCCTTCGCAACTAAAAAATAGCTCCACACTGACGTCGTATCACTGTGTTTTTTATGTTTAACAAAGTCTCCCGCCATTTGAAATACTTAATTTCAGATAATTGACTTTTAGATTTAAATGTCGGTAGGTCGTGGGTTCAAATTTAGGCAAGTACCAATGTGACTTTTCAAAGTTATTACTTACTAGCTTTTGCTCGTGACTTCATTGGTGTGGGAGGTTTTTTCCACGTAAATACAGTTCGTTCTACTTAATAAATTCATTGAGTTCCGTTCAGTAGCTTTTGTGCGAAAGAGCAATTAACAAATATACATACATCCTCACAAACTTTCGCATTTATAATATTAGTAGGATGTATTTTCTAAGTTTATCTTATAGATCACTGACAGTGGTGACGAAAAACATTGTAAGGAAACTGGGACTGGTATTATTTAATGTACACTCGCCAACCCGTCTTGAGAAGAGGCGTTTCATTTTTTTTTATTCAGAAGTGGATCTACAATTAAAAAATATCTTGTAATGACCAAAGTTTTTGTTAGAAATAAAAAAAGTAAGGTTCCATGAACCAAATACGTGATTTTTATTTAATATAGATTTTTACAAAGCATGACAAGAACAGACAGATGAGTAATGATGAGTGACACATATAGAACAATTCAATTTGAAAATGTTCTTTCTTTTAAATTCTCATTTATCCTCTTTCAACACTCCTCCTTAAATGAGATCCTAGAGCCAGTCCAACTCCTCCTCAAACTTGCATTCCTTTCATACATCTTTCATGATTTTCTCTGCTAAGCCCTTTCGTAAAAACATCTGCAGGCATCTCGTTCGTCGGAAGATAACTTAGCCTTACCTTGCCCATTCTCACCATTTCCCGAATGTAGTGATGCCTCACATCTATATGTTTTGTCCTTCGATGATGCATTGGATTCTCAGCAATGTGAATCGCAGACTGACTATCACTTAATAATTCTACGACATCATTAATTCCAGTCAATTCGGCTAGAAGTGCAGTTAAGAATGCAGACTCTCTACACCCCTCTGAAAGTGCCACATATTCAGATTCTGCACTTGAGAGTGCTACTGTCGTTTGTTTACGACATTCCCAAGCTATGGGACCACCTCCAAGTACCGCCTGCGTGATCAGCATCTACATAACCAACAAGCTTATTCCCCGTCTTTTTAAATGTTAGTCCGAATTCTTTGGTTGCATTCAAATATCTTAGCACACGCTTTGCAGCTGCCCAATGTGTTTTGTCGTAACAGCTGTTAAACTGGCTCAAATAGCTAACTGCGTATGAGATATCCGGTCTTGAACATACGGCTAAGTACATTAACGAACCAATTAGTTCTCTGTATGGCAGTTCCATTGGTGGAATGTAATTTTTATCCTGTGGTTTTACAAGTTTAATCCCACTTTCAACAGGAGTCTTTACACTCTTACAGGAACTCATTCCAAATTTCTTCAAAATTCTCTCAAGATACTCAGTTTGGTTGAGTTGTATAGAGTTGTCCTGACGTTTGATTTTCATTCCAAGAAAGACATCTACCTCACCTAGATCTTTCATCTCAAATTTTCTTTTAAGTTTTTCTTTCAATTTTATTCTCTCCTTCTCATTGTTCCAAAAAATAAGAATATCATCTACATAAACTGCTATAATCATCATACAGTCATGCTTCTTTCTTCTGTAAACACATGGTTCAGTTTCGCATCTCTTGAAACCTATGTCTAACAACACCTTGTTCAATTTCTCGTACCATGCTCTGGGAGCTTGCTTTAGACCATAAATAGCTTTCTTCAGTAGACAGACATGTCCTTCTTTACCTTTTTCTTCAAAACCTTTCGGTTGTTTTAAATAGACCTTCTCTTTTAAGTCTCCATTTAAGAATGCGGTAACGACATCCATCTGATCAACTTTTAGATTATTTTCAACAGCTAGCGCCAAAAGTAGCCTCAAAGTACTGTGGCGTATTACAGGTGCAAAAGTTTCGTTGTAGTTAACCCCTTTTATTTGAGAAAAACCTCTGGCTACGAGTCTCGCCTTGTACCTTATCTTCCCCGGCTCTTTTTTTATTCTAAAAATCCATTTAGAATCTACGCAATAGCCATGTGCTTTTTCTACTAACTCCCATGTTTTGTTTTTCTTTAATGCATTAAGCTCTTCTTGAATAGCTTTATACCACTTATCTTTATCAACTCTTGATAAAGCTTCTTCTATAGTTATAGGGTCTTCCTTTATATCTTCTTCTGCATAATAGAGAACGTAATCATCGAAATTTTTCAATTTCCTTTCTCTAAGAGGATATCTTCTTTCAGGAACATCGTGCGTGTTTTCACATTCCAGTACAGGACCTTCACTGCCTTGCACTTCAGTTTCAGAAACATCTACTCCTTCAACTGTATTTTCCACACACTGTTGTTCACAAATGTTTTCCAAACTATGTTCAGAACTATTACTGTCCGGCTGTTCGGATTCAAGAACTTCCAATTCTCCACATTCAAAAAATTCATCATTTTCTTGTCGCTCTTCATGTTGTTCTACTTGACGAGCTTCATTAGGAGCATTAACTTCTTTGATCATTAAAGGTCTCTCCCAGACGTCATCCGATGGCATCATTTCTACAATTTCTTTAGTATCGTTTGCATGAACCTTGATTTGATTTTCAAAGAAAACTACGTCTCTTGCTTTGTACAAGCAATGAGTTACAGGGTCTAAAAGTCGATAACCCTTAGTTGTTTCACAATAGCCGACAAACAGTAGTTCTTTAGTCTTTGAGTCAAATTTTTTTCGTTTCTGTTTCGGAACATGCATAAACGCCCGGCAACCAAATACTTTTAAATGCCTCAGGTCAACCTTTCTTTTAGACCATGCTTCTTCAGGCGTCATCCCTTTAACAGCACGTGTAGGACATCTGTTTTTCAGATAAACCGAAGTATTGACCGCTTCAGCCCAATACTTCTTGTCAAGTTTCGCTTCTTCAAGCATGCTTCTGGCTCGTTCTACAATTGAACGATTTGCCCTCTCACTCACTCCATTCTGTTGCGGTGTGTATTCCACTGTCAGCTGGTGGGTAATACCATTACTACGCAGAAAATTATTTACACGTTCATTGACGTAGTCGGTTGCGTTGTCCGTCCTAATCGCCTTGAGTTTTTTACCAGTCTGATTTTCGACAAGTGTTTTAAACTCTACCAACTTCGAGTAGACCTCACTTTTGTTCCGCAAAAAATAAACAAATGTTTTTCTCGATTTGTCGTCAATAAACGTCAGAAAATATTTATACCCCGCAAATGAAGAAGTTTCTATTGGCCCACAAACATCGCTATGAACTAGTTCAAGAAGTTCAGTAGCACGCATACTCTTCTGTTTCGGAAAAGGTAATGTGGTTTGCTTACCTTTCAAACACGACACACATTGTACTGAATCTGGATCCTTGAAACTAATACCTCTAGCCAGTTTGTCACGTAGTATTTTCATGTTGTCAAGTCCCAAATGTCCAAGTCTGCGATGCCATAGCTGGACTTCATCATCAACTTTTGTTTTTAAAGCTGAAAACATGTGAGGGTTAGAATTAGGCTTTACTACATAAATCCCTTTCTGTTCCTTACATACCAACTCAGCCTTGCCATTCACTTGACATTCTTCTGACTTATACAATTCACAACCTCTTTTCGAAAATACTACCACAAAATTTCGATTCACTAATGTACTTACACTTAATAGATTCGTAGCTAACTTGGGCACAAAAACAGCTCCCTTTACACTCACGTTCAACTCATCTGAACAGACATCACCTCGGCCTTCACCTTCCACCCTGTTACCATTCGCGCATGATATTTGGACTGGCTCATTCAATCTCTCATAGTTGTTTAGCCAATCTTTCCTGTTGGTCATATGAAATGACGCTCCAGAATCCAAAATCCACTCTTGCGAAACGTTTCTATAGGTATGGAGTGCCGTATGTGTGGTATGTGCATGATTGTAATGCTTCTTGGGGCAAAAACGAGCTTTATGTCCTTCCCCACACACATAGCATTTAATCTTCTTATTTGCTATCTTTCCTTTACCCTTTCCATTTGCTTTCCAATAGCTTTTCTTTTCAGCAGCACTCAAAGCATTCTGCGATGAATCCTCATGTGTTGAAGTAATGTCAATCTGTAGCAATTTAGTTTTAACGTAGTCTGTTGTTAACGTTATATTGCTATTTTCGATAGCCATCCTCATCGGCTCGTACTGTTCTCCTAGTCCTTGTAGCATAAGTGCAGCCAGTAGCTCATCATCTATTTCTTTGCCCATATCTGCTAGCTGATTGGCTAGCGACAGTATCTCAGTGACATAGACTCGTGGGCTACTATACATGCTCAGCTTCTGACTAACTAGTCGTCCTAGCAATCGACATCTATTATTAATTCCTTGGTCTTCGAAGGCAGCTTTTAAAGCACCCCAGCTCTGCTTGGCTGTAGTTGCTTTCTTCACATGTACCAAACAATGTGGTTGAACCATTAACAGCATCTTTGCACGTACCTTCTTATCCATCTTAAGACCAGCAGCAGTTGATGGGGTTTCTTCTATAAAATCCCAGAGATCTTCCATTACTAGAAAAAGTTCTACTTGCACCTTCCAAGTAGCGTAGTTTGACGCTCCATCCAGTTTTTCGATGCTTTCAACTAATCTCCCAGATCGGTGCGGCGCACCGCCACCATCGCCAACTGCTCCACGTACGTTATACATTATTAACAATTTTTCAAATGTTAATATTTAAACGCTCTCGCTACCATGTTAGAAATAAAATAAGTAAGGTTCCATGAACCAAATACGTGATTTTTATTTAATATAGATTTTTACAAAGCATGACAAGAACAGACAGATGAGTAATGATGAGTGACACATATAGAACAATTCAATTTGAAAATGTTCTTTCTTTTAAATTCTCATTTATCCTCTTTCAATAGTTTTCAATATAATTAAGCATATCTTAGAACTGGAAACATATCTTACAACTATACAATAATATAGGTTATCCATCAGAATTCAGACAGGCTTTAATTTATAATCATATTGTGGGAAGTACTAATTTCACACGGGTTCCCATTAGTATATGCTTAAACTAGACTTATGGTCTCATGGTGCGTGGTGCGCTGGTTGCACGCTACTGGCATGGTTGCTCTATGTTATCTCTCTTAAAAAATAGTAGTAGACATACCTACTACTGTTTCTTGTGATTGTTTTTATTGATAATAAATAGGCTCGCGTTTGAATTTTAAGAAAAAAAATGAATTCAAACTTAAAATGTTTTATTTCACATAGGCCTACATGGGCACTTATAAAACGTCAGCAGTTTGGCGCAGGGCACGGTTCGAAATTGGTCGTTTTCTATGGAGAAGAACCGGCAAGAAACTCCACAGTTACTCTTTTAAAATATTATTCTTACAATGTATCTATAATACAGGTTAATTAGGTATGAGAGGACAGCATAGACCAATTAATACAGCACAACGGAATTACAATTAAAAAATTGTGAAACAAATCTAAGAGTCTACAGTGTTCTCCCATTCACAAAAAAAGCTTTATATTATACTAAGCTAGTATAATATTGTTACGAGCTGGGGTTCGGGATAGAATTAATTAACGCCAATTAAACCAAAATTAACACTTTAATTAATTCAACACAAAATAAAAATTTAACACAATTATTCGCACCACAACACTTGTCACTTAACACTTAGATCACACTTAAATCGCACTGAAATTCACTGGTAAATCTTCGATTATATCTCGTATTCGCCTCGTAATAAGACTGACTCTACGCCCCTTTGCGCTCTATTTATACCCAGTCTATGAGTTCGAGAACATTCTTATAAAATCGACTCACTGTTTATACTGCCTAGAAAATACTCGAAATACATAGTACCGCTATTCTATAAATATATTGTAACATTGAACGAGTCATGTCAATACGATATCTTGGGATAATAATTGACTGTAACCTTACATTCAAAGAGTACATAATACACCTCTCAAACAGAGTGCGCAAACTGATGTACGTTTTCAAACAATTACGCAATTCAGCAGATGCTGCTGTTATGAAAATGACGTACCAGGCACTGTGTCAATCAATTCTGGTGTATTGTATCTCGTCTTGGGGCGGTACAGCCAAATCGTACTATATTCAGATTGAACGTGCACAGAGAGCGGTTCTTAAGGTGTGCTGCTCTAAGCCAAGACTGTATCCCACCGCTAAGCTGTATGAACATTGCCAAGTCCTTACAGTTAGGCAATTGTTTGTACTGGCCACTGCTAGCAAACAACACTCTATTTCCACCTATTCTCAGGAAACTAATCGCCGTAACCATAAAGTTGCCTTAAGTACTCCCCTTAGAACCTCCTTTAGTCACAGATTCTTTATTTTCCTCGGTCCCTTTCTATATAATAAATTAAACCGAATTCTTTCCCTACACTCTTTGAATAAACACAATCTTAAAACCACTCTACAAGACTGGTTACAAAGTCAATCTTATACTGCTACGGAAGCTCTCTTTCACGTGTTAGTTTAATCGGAATCCACCACAATTTTTCTCTCCACCTACACACACACACACTCAACCACCCTTACACACATGCACACACGCACACATACGGTCAGCCACCGCCACACACACACATATACACACACTCAAACACCCACACACATACACATACAGTCAACCACCGCCACACACACATGTTTACATTTATAACAATCTCCCAACAAATTTTATTTTAGTATTCTTAATTAATTAGTTTTTAGTTTTATTCTGTTTCATAGTGTTTTTTTCTTTTCTTTGTTTTATTATTTGGAAACTATACTTCGTGTGATAACTGATGTATAATATGTTACAATGAATAGGTGGGGACCTGGTGACCTGTATTACAGGTGTTTACAACCTACCACAGGCACCAGCGATCCACAACCAAAAATCAATTGACTACTTCTTTTATGAAAAATATTGTTTGTATTTTTTTGGCTTGTGGTGAGAAATAAACACTTTTTATTATTATTTATTTTATTATTATTATTCGACGCTAGACGGCGTTAGTGTCTCGACTAGATATGCTCATTCCTGCTACTCGCCGCTAGATGGCGTTAGCGTCTCGAACATTCCAGATTTATGTCGAAGTTTCCCGACGCACTTCACTAAGCGAGTGGCGTAACACTGCCCCCTCCTAAGACATGCTCGACCCGAGCATCATTAGACCCGTAGTAACGTGCCAGTCGATCAACATGAACAATCTTTGGCGCGGCTCGTGGACCTTTCTGGATCCGATAAGGGACGTCATTGATCTTAGTCACAACGCGATATGGTCCATCCCATTTTGCATGTAATTTCGGTGACTTTCCTTTGCTGCGCACCGGATTATGCAACCAGACGAATGAGCCTTCATCAAATCCTTGATTGTTCATCTTTCGGTCCTAACGAGTCTTCACCTTCTGAGACATTTGTTGACCGGATTGTCTGACATGCTCGTATATGTCGTTCATTCTGTTTCGCAATTCACTCGCGTAGTCTGTTACACTACAAGGTGCATCCGGCGGTATTCCAGTGATTAGATCTGCAGGCAACCTAAGCTCTCGTCCGAAGTTCACGAAAGCAGGTGTAACAGCTGTACTCTCATGAACTGCACTTCGGTATGACAGAAGGAACGGCTAAATGTGTTTGTCCCAATCCTTTTGCCTGCTTTCCACAACTTTAGCCAGATATCTCTCCAATGTCTGGTTGAAACGTTCCACCATTCCATCAGATTGTGGGTGATACGAAGTGGTCCTGGTTTTATGAGTACCCATTACTCGACATGATCGCTGTGAATTTCCAAGGGTACTCCGTAGCGACAAAATACTTCGTTAACCAATTTATCTGCCACTGTGGTAGCTTCCTGATTAGGAATGGCAAAAACTTCTGGCCACTTTGTGAAATAATCCATTACGACCATAAAGTACCTGTTCCCACTCTCGCTCTCAGGAAATGGTCCCGCAACATCCAGCGCTATCCGTTCCCATGGGGCTCCCACATTATAGATCTTTAAAGCTCCTCTACTGCGTGTTTGAGGTCCCTTAACTGCTGCACAACTAGTGCATTTGCGGCACCAGTCTTCTACGTCGTCTCGGCAGTGGTTCCAGAAAAACCTGTCTCGTATCTTTAACAGAGTCCGTTTTACTCCCATATGACCTCCTGAACATCCGTCGTGGTAAAGCTGTAGAACTTCAGGTACCTTCGCCTTTGGTACGACCATTTGTAGGTGACAACGGTCTCCTCGAGCATTTTCCCATTTGCGGCACAATACTCCCTCGTGGATCATTAAACTGTCCCACTGTGCCCAATAACTTTTTGTTGTGGTACTCATTCCAGCGACGTCATGCCAACTAGGCTTTGGAGCAGCGGCTTTCTTCCATTCAAGAATGGGTTTGACGTCTAAGTCATCCTGCTGCGCACGCTGTAGCGCTTCTTTCCACTCATTGCTCAGGTCTGTTCTCAGCATCTTGACGGGTACTATTTCTTTTTCTTCTTGCCTAACACAGTGCTTACATTCTTCAGGGCAAGGTCTTCTTGATAGCGCGTCCGCGTTGCCGTGACATCTTCCATTACGGTGCTCAGTTTCATAGTGGAACTCTTGCAGTTGTTCAATCCACCTTGCAACTTGCCCTTCAGGGTTCTTCAATTGCAAAAGCCACTTCAATGCAGCATGGTCGGTCCGCAGATTAAATTTACGACCAAGCAGATATTTACTGAAATGCTGCAATGTTTTTACTACTGTTAGTAGCTCCCTTCTCGTGACACAATAATTTCTTTCTGGTTTTGATAAAGCTTTACTGAAGTAGGCTATTACAACCTCTTTATCTCCTTTTCGCTGTGATAACACGCCACCAATTCCGGTATTACTTGCATCTGTGTCTACGATAAACTCATTCTCAGTGTCAGGAAATCCAAGAATAGGTGTATCGCACAGACGCTTCTTCAATTCGCGAAAAGCAGCGTCGCAGTCTTCTTCCCAGCAGAATGTTCGCTTCTCTTCAGTGAGCTTGTGTAATGGCTTAGCAATATCAGCGAAATTTTTCACAAACCGGCGGTAATATGAGCACAACCCTAAAAACGCTCTGACCTGTGTCTTGTCTTTTGGTACTGGCCAATCTTTAACAGCGACTATTTTGTCCGGATCAGTTTGCACACCTTCTTGCGAAACTACATGGCCCAGGAAAGTCACTTGCCGTTTGAAAAATTAGCACTTTTTAGGACTTAGCTTCAGATTGGCTGCACGGATTTTTGCTAGCACACGTTCCAGGTTCTTAAGGTGATCTTGAAATGAGCGCCCGACAATAATAATGTCATCTAAATATACCAGACAGGCGTCTCCAATAAGCCCAGTGAGTACCAGCTCCATTAGCCTTTCAAAAGTTGCTGGCGCATTGCACAAACCAAATGGCATTACTTTGAATTGCCATAGACCCTTTCCCGTAGAGAATGCTGTCTTTTCCCTATCCTTAGGATCTAGTTCCACTTGCCAGTAGCCACTTTTCAAATCTAGGGTTGTAAACCACTTCATTCCTGTCAGCGTGTCTAAAGTGTCGTCAATTCTTGGTAGTGGATAACTGTCCTTCTTTGTTGCATCGTTTAACCTCCGATAATCGACACAAAAACGTAAGTTGCCATCCTTCTTCTTGACTAGCACTACGGGAGAACAGCATGGACAATGTAACAGACTCTGTTACATTGTTCTGAGATCTCAACTACCGTTTAATAAATAGAAATAGGATAATCGCTAATTGCAAGACTCTTGCGAGACTCTCGTTTGGGCAACACTAATCCCTTCAATCATGGCCTCTACCTCTTTCTCTCGTGCAACTGGCAATCTTCTTGGCCGCTGACGGATTGATAATACGTTACCAGTATTTATCGTGTGCTGAACCAGTCCGGTCCTTCCAATATCAGCATCACCGGAAGAGAAAATATCGGCGTACCGAAGCAACACTTTCTTAGCCAATGTAACTTCCTCTTCAGACAGATCTTTGTGACAGCCTTCTAGAAGAGACGACACATTAAATGTGCTACTACGTTTATTGCTACTGGATATTATATCATGAGTTGGATTTTCTCGTGGTTCCGGAAGAAGTCCCCAATAGAGCGATTTGCAAGTTGAGTGCTGACTACTGTACGAGAAGCACCAGTATCTATCGTCAGCTTGCAAGGTGTTCTATTGATTTCGCCTTTGATGATTAGGCTGTTTCCATCATGGGCTTGTGTGATCGAAATTCTTGGGGCTTTTTCAAAACCAGCCAGCACCCGCCCCGCGGTCCTGGCATTTACTCGTTTCCCTGCTGCTGGAAGGTTGGATTTAGCCACCTGACCCTCATGAGATCTCTCTTCCCTTTCACTATTTCGCTTCGGGCAACTGGATCTCAGATGGCCCTTTTCTCCGCACTTATAGCACCTAGGGCTAAACCTTGGTCGAATGCCATGGGTAGGTGATGACACCACTTCCCTGATGCGGTGTGCTCGATGGTCCTGTCGTACGGCTTCCACTTCCAGAGCATGGGCCAAGGCGTCCTTCAGAGACTCATGGTGCCCGAGTCTCACAGCAGCCCTCACTTCCAAGTCACGAATCCCATCGACAAACGCCTGGACT
Source organism: Tholera decimalis (assembly GCA_943138885.2). Lineage (NCBI taxonomy): Eukaryota > Metazoa > Arthropoda > Insecta > Lepidoptera > Noctuidae > Tholera > Tholera decimalis. The sequence continues at coordinate 48,475,596 of OW964553.2, forward strand.
AAATTACCGTCGATGAGTGCAGGCGATGATTGGTAAGCTTTTCGGACCAGCTTTTCTATTTCGAGGGCCCACTGCTGTAGATTTTCAGTACTTCGTTGTACCCGGTCTTTCAACTGAGCACGGAATACGTGTTCCAGATGTGTATCACCATAGCGAGACTCTAACGCTTCTAGCAACTGTTCGTAGGTGACCTCCTTTCCGAGGGCCTCTAGAATGGTTAGGTCCTGGTCACGAAGGCCCAGTGTAAGCGCCGTCATAGCTTGCGCTTTGCTCCATCCGTTCGCTTTGACAACGGCCTCAAACTGGATCTTGTAGGCCGACCATGAAGAGCTTCCATCAAACGGAGGTACCTTGAAGCCTCGCACCGAAGGAGCAGCGACTACAGGAGCTCCAATCAAATCTCCAGACTTCAGTACACCCAGAGCTTTTTTCATGTCAGCGATCTCGATTTCAGCTCCGGAGATACGATTCTCAGCTCCGGAGATACGATTTTCAGCTCCGGAGATACGGTTCTCAGCTCCGGAGATACGATTCTCAGCTTCAGTAATCCGTTCCTCTTGCTGGTACACTCGTTCCTTTACAGCACTAAGGTCCTTGCAAAGATTCTCATTCATTTTCTTAGTGAGTAGCATCAGCTCTTCCTGACGGCGGGCCTGTTGTTCCCGGTGGCGGGCTTCCTCTTCCTGGCGGCGGGCTAGCTCTTCGTGGAGACGAGCAGCCTGCTCTTCCTGGCGGCGGGCTTGTTCTTCCCGGTGGTGGGCTTCCTCTTCCTGGCGGCGGGCTAGTTTTTCCTGCAGACGAGCAGCCTGCTCTTCCTGGCGGCGGGCCTGTTCTTCCTGGCGGCGGGCTTGTTCCTGCAGCATAGCCATCAATGCAGCCATGTCAAATGTAGCCGGAGACGTAGGCACTGGAGCAACTCCGGAAGTACTCGCAGACGCCTCTATTGTCTGCTGATTTCCACCCGGTGCTGGCGATGGTGAGCCTTCAAACCGCCTCTGGTCGATCTCCTGCTGGCGTTGATTTCTTGTCCTTACACCTTCCATATCGTCTTTCGGTAAAACCGGCATTTTTCTATCCCACTTCTGACACCAAATTGTTACGAGCTGGGGTTCGGGATAGAATTAATTAACGCCAATTAAACCAAAATTAACACTTTAATTAATTCAACACAAAATAAAAATTTAACACAATTATTCGCACCACAACACTTGTCACTTAACACTTAGATCACACTTAAATCGCACTGAAATTCACTGGTAAATCTTCGATTATATCTCGTATTCGCCTCGTAATAAGACTGACTATCTACGCCCCTTTGCGCTCTATTTATACCCAGTCTATGAGTTCGAGAACATTCTTATAAAATCGACTCACTGTTTATACTGCCTAGAAAATACTCGAAATACATAGTACCGCTATTCGACGCTAGATGGCGTTAGTGTCTCGACTAGATATGCTTATTCCTGCTACTCGCCGCTAGATGGCGTTAGCGTCTCGAACATTCCAGATTTATGTCGAAGTTTCCCGACGCACTTCACTAAGCGACTGGCGTAACAATATTGCCCGCGACTGCGCTCGCGTTGGAGGTTTTTCCTGCGTAATTCTCGATTCCGTGGGAATTCCGAGATAAAAACTATCCTATGTCCTTTCCAGGGTCCTAAACTATTCCCATGCCAAATTTCATCTAAATCGGATTAGCGGTTTAGGCGTGAAAAGGTAACATACAGACAGACAGAGTTACTTTCGTATTTATAATATTAGTATGGATAAAAATACACTTAAGAAGTATAAATTAATAATGAAAATGAAACAAAAAGAAAATCTGTCATCTGATTATCGTAAGGAAAAAAAATAAATAAAAAGACACACTCACGAAAGTGGAGTTGTTAATATACTAGTCGATAACGCAATTACAATAAGCCAGGGAAGCCACATGTGCAGAACGAAGGAATCATCGCCTAGCAGTCATGTCTTCAACGTAGTCCCGAATCTTATAATACGCTTTTTTGATAAGAACACGTTTGACGTAAGACATGATACTGTGGAAATAAGCAAAATAAAATAACCGAGCTGTCGCTACATCAGTTAATTGCCTAATTTTTCTTACTGCAACTGAGCTTATTCTACTAGAAAGAGTCCTAATATGATTCCGCATCCGCTTCCGCATCTTTTCTACCTATTTTAAAAATGAGAGAAGTGTCTTCAGCGAATAGAATTATATCCGATAAGTTGGTCATCATATAAAGTAGGTCATTGATATACACTAGAAAAAGGAAAGGGCCAAGAATTGAACCTTGCGGAACGCTCATCTTGGCTAGGGATCCTGCAGATGTCGCTCCAATAACAATAACTTTTTGTTGCCTGTTTGATAAATAGGAAAGAACAAGGTCAGCAGAACACGAATCCACGAATTCCGTAATGGTGTAATTTACAGATCAGTGTTTTGTAGTCAACGCAATCAAAAGCTTTGGAGAGGTCACAAAATATGCCAATTGCATCCTGAGATTTCTCCCAAGATTCCAGAATGTGACGGGTGAGCGCTACTCCTGCGTCTGTTGTTGACCTACCTTTCGTGAAACCAAACTGCCGACTATTCAGAATCCCATTTGAGTTAAAAAGTGACAGCATCTGGTCCAGCATGATTTTTTCGTATATTTTGCTTAATGCTCGAAGCACATATATCGGTCTATAGTTAGAGGAATCACTCTTACAACCTGACTTAAAAATTAGTACTACTTTACTATGTTTCATTAAATCGGGAAAAGTACCGCTGTCTATACATTAATTAAATATGCCTGTTAGGATAGCAGCAATTGAGTCAATATACGAAATCAATCATTCGGAGACGGCAGTTTCCCTGATCAATTAAAAATAGCTTTAATTAAACCCATACATAAAAAGAATGCTAAAACAGACCCAAACAATTATAGACCAATCGCTCTCCTGCCAACTGCATCCAAAGTCTTTGAAAAAGCAATGTGTGATCGCGTATATTCTTTTTGTGAAAAGTATCATATATTTGATGAATGCCAAAACGGATTTCGCAAAAATAAGTCTACAACTTTAGCAGTATACAAATACATTCAAGAAGCTTTAAACATAATTAATAAAAAACAATACGCAATTGGAATATTACTTGATATGACTAAGGCCTACGACAAAGTGCAATTTCAAACATTACTTAATAAGTTATATGGAATAGGGATACGCGGGAAAGCTCACGAATGGTTCGTATCATATTTAAAAAGTAGAAAGCAATTGGTTGAGGTTGAATACTACAACACTAAAACAAAAGAAACTCAGCTCATAAGATCGGATATTAGACCAATACGAGCTTCGATTCCCCAGGGAAGTGTTATAGGATGCCTCCTATTCCTCATTTACATTAACGACCTCCCCAAAACTATAGAAGGACCATGCGTACTATTTGCAGACGACATATCGATTCTCACCTCATACCAAAAAAAACTCAAATCTTAACGAAATACTTAATAATATTCTTAACAAAATAATAAACTGGATGAGCGAACATAACCTTGAAATTAACTTTTCCAAAACTAAATTAATAACTTTTTATCCTCACCAAAAACCTCAAGTCAATATAAATTTCACTTTTGATAAAAATAAAATAGAAGTAGTTAATGAATTTACTCTTTTAGGCTTAACAATAGACACACATATAAACTGGAAATCTCACATACAGAAGCTGAAATCCAAAATTTCAAAGTTTTCATACGCCCTCCGCGAAATAAAAAAGACTACCAATATACAAACCGCAATAGTCACCTACTATGCGTATGCCCACGCTTGGTTCACTTATGGTATCATTTTATGGGGAAATAGCACCGACGCTCCTTCTTTATTTATTCTACAAAAAAAACTTTTTATAATAACGAACATTGAACAAACAGATAGCTGTAAACCGTACTTCATAAAACATAAAATTCTCACCTTAACTAGTATATACATTTTGGAATTGTGTAAATTAGTCCGTAAATATCCTGATTCTTACAAAACACGAGAGGATATATAAACAAACCATTCGTTGCGTCATAATAGTAGATTAAATTTGCCTCGGTCTTATCTCAAAATGCACTCTTCTAGTACATACTCAATGTCAATAAAAATCTATAATAAATTACCAGAAAACTTAAAACAAATTGAAAGGACCAATATATTTTTAAAGAAACTGAAACAATTATTAATTAATAAAAGCTATTACACAATAAATGAATTTCTAACCGATAAATTGAGGGATTGATTTTGACTGGAAAAATACCTAACTGACTTAGTTCATAATAAATTCATTATAATTAAATAAATAAATAATCATTTCAATAATAAATAAATATGACATACCAAATTATACAATAAAAATACACGATATAATAAATTAATTTTAACATATACTGACTACTTTGAATGGAAGAATACCAAACTGACTTAGGTCCGCCTATAAACATTATTACATTGCATATTAAATTCATAAAAATATAATAATATAATGCTCAACTCAATAATAAATAATAATAATAAATAAGTATGACATAACTATTGACTTAATTAATAAAAAAAGTGAAATAATTATTGACTTAAAATAATGTAATGTGTATGAATCCATTATCTTATAAATTAAAAATATTAAGGATAATGTAAAACATGCAATATTAACATTAATGTATAATTAAATCAAAAATAGATGTTACAATAAAAATAAATGAATGATAAAAATAACTACATATCCCTAATAATTTATGAATACAATATAAAACACGGATATACGCAAAAATAACTCATTTTCAATAAAAAATTCCATTGTGGGAAAACAAACGAAGCGCTCTTCCTCTCTCCTAACTATTATAAATTTTGCTGTGCCCGACAGGGTCCATAATTGTTTCTTATATTTTTATTCCACCTGTATGTGTACATTATGGATTGTAAATAAATACTTGAATACTTGAATAATATTACCAAGAACCCTAACAGATACACCCCATAAGTCATCAGTGTTTGGTATGTTAAGACTTTGGAATGTTTTTTTAATTACATCAATAGAAATGGGCTTAAATGAAAATGTTGGTATATCCTTATTGAAGTTTTCTTTTTCTTTTTTTTTTATGAAAAATTGGTTCGCGTTTGACCACCATCTCACCTGATGGTAAGTGATGATGTGGTCGAAGATGAAGCACGCTTACCTAAAAGTAACCTATTCACTCTTGACTTAAAGACTCCTAGGTTATAGCTATCGGGAAACACAGACTCCGGAAGGGAATTCCACTCCTTAGCCGTACGCACAATGAAGGTATTCCCAAAACGTTGTGCGTATGGGTGGGATGTCCACCATGTAACAATGGCGCTTCATCGTTTGTCTTGTAGTCCGATGATGGAACGAGCTTGGTGGAATAAGATTCTACTAATGATGGCGAAGAATGTAGAGATTTAGTAACCTCTACTGGAATATTGGTAAAGTAATTTTCCAACTTCTCAGCCACTTTTGACTTATCTGAGATGACCTGATCATCGATGTTCAAAGTCAAATCATTCTAACCCTGGTTGGTTTGTGTTTTCAGTTTCTTTGTTTTTCACCTTCAACACAGTTTTTATTTTATTGTTAGAAATGCTAATTTTATTACTTACTGATTTAGATTTAGCTTAGGCGCATACTCTTTTAAATATCTTTGAGTAGTTTCTTAAATAATTATGGAAGGCTTCATCGGAAGTCAATGATTTTTCATGGTATAAGTTGGATAAATTCTCTGCTTATTCTTATTCCAGGAGTGGCCCATTCATTAAATTTAGATTTATTAGGTACTCATTTGAAATATTTTAACTGGACATGCCTTACTAAATTCGTAGCATAGTGAAGAAAATAATATCCTGTAATTTTCATTAGGGTCATGGGAGTCATTATTGGCCATTGAAAGATTAGGTACTTAACATGTTATCATTAAAAACATTAATTTAATTTTAGTTAGTGGCCTAAACTTAATAGTCTTATTTAATTGCCGCTTTTTAACCAACTCAAAGGATACTAGTTGACCTGTATGGTCAGACCTAACTCCACTAATTTGAGACGAGTATTTTATGGCACGATGAGTATAAATATTATCTAAGCATTGAGCTGATGTTGCTGTTATTCTTGTTGGTTCCTTGAATGTGCATTTTAAGTTAAATGAACCAAACAATGAAGTAAGCTTGCAGTGTTCAGGTGAATTTACTAACAAATCAATATTTTGGTGACCACAAACGAAAACTAATTTATTATCTCATAAGCTTTGGTACTTAAAATTTCTCCCATTATCATTAAGAATGATGACAAGTTTGATGCTGGTGGTCTATAAACATATAAGAAAGTTTGGCCTTCAACTTCTGTACATGCTACCTCACACAAGCAATCAACAGAGCAAGCGGTGATATATTTTTGTTCCTTATATCTAAGAGAATTACTACATAATACTAAAGTACCACCTCCTACTGAGGACCTGTTGTATGCACTAGTAACTGAAAAAATATTAATTTTAAACAACATTCTATCTGGTTTTAGCCAGGTTTCACAAAAACATAAGATATCTATATCATATTTATCTATTGCCATTTCCTCATCTAATATTTTGCCGGAGAAACGATTTATATTCTGATGATATAGTAATTTTTTTTTTTTGATATTTTTAATTATTTTGGAACAATTTAACTTAAGTATTTCTATACATAATAAAAATATATACAGACGAAAATAAAGATAAATTATAGGGCATCGAAAAATTCGTTGAATACGTTGAATGGCAATGCTGATTCTCTGTCCAAAGAAAAGGCCAGCCCTCTGGTCACCTGTGGAGTCGACTAATCGTTTGCCGATGTCACGAAAGAGTCGATGCGTACTCGGACCCCATGGTCCTAACGTTTCAACCCCAAACGGCTCAAACATATAGCACCCAATTAGGTTGTTGTATTTGCGCCGTTTGAGATTTTCTGCACCTGCAGCTGCCGCCCCGGCACAGCCCGCCGTACTGAGAAGATGGGATGGTGCAAGGGTGTCAACACAAGTAGCATCCCACACCAAAGGCCTACCCAACTTCCAAGGCATTATAGTCATCCCGTCTGGTCTCTTCCCATCGTCCCGTGCCAAGCCGTTGGGTTCTAAAACAGATGGTACTCCAGCGGTGACAAGAGCCCGACGAATGATGTCATTTATGCTGGCATGCCGTGCTATCCGACCAGAGCTTCTGCTGCAGGAAAGGCCATGATGTCCGAGGCGGTCGACTGCCGCACCGCATTGACAGCGATGTGGAGCACCCAGACGTAGACATGTAAAATTGTGTTATTATACCTCTCCTTTGTCACATCTAACGGTTTAAACAATTAATTTCAGTATTATTAGATACCCTAGATAATACTGAATAGTCACTTAACCCACGATCAGTTAAATTATCAATAACCCAGTGTAAATTGTAAGCTAACAAAGTAGCCAATGAACTTTCGTCGTAAATTCTATAATGAATGTCAGGATTGCAATCGATACGCCCAAAAACCTATTACACGATGTTTGATGCAATATTTTTCAATCGACCATGTTTGCTGAGCAAGCGATATAATGTGGTCGCACTAAGTTCGCCGCGAGCTTAGTGTATTTCGAACAGCAACCGGGTACACTCATTTTCATAATTTAGCGATAATTTTAGCCCTTACGTTACTTTGTTAATTATACTTAGCAATAAACCCTTGAAGGTTATCAGTGTATTTAACTTAGTAGACACACTCGATATCCATATTGAATGCCGGAGAAAAAGTTTCGTGTGTGTTTTAAATTGGATTTCAAAATGAAAGCCAGATTTGTAATCACCACCCCCAAAAACCCATTACACGATACCCATATCGAATGTTTGAGAAAAAGTTGCATCCGCCATCTTGGATTTTAAAATGAATGCCAGATTTGCAATCACCACCCCCAAAAAACCCATTACACGATACCCATATCGAATGTTTGAGAAAAAGTTGCATCCGCCATCTTGGATTTTAAAATGAATGCCAGATTTGCAATCACCACCCCCAAAAACCCTTTATACGGTACCCATATCGAATGTGTGAGAAAAAGTTGCATCCGCCATCTTGAATTTAAAAATAAATGCCAGATTTGCAATCACCACCCCCAAAAACCCATTACACGATACCTAAATCGAATGTTTGAAAAAAAGTTGCATCCGCCATCTTGGATTTAAAAATGAATGCCAGATTTGCAATCACCACCCTCAAAAACCCATTACACGATACCCATATCAAATGTTTGAGAAAAAGTTGCATCCGCCATCTTGGATTTAAAAATGAATGCCAGATTTGCAATCACCACCCTCAAAAACCCATTATACGAAACCCATATCGAATGTTTGAGAAAATGTTGCATCAGCCATCTTGGATTTTAAAATGAATGCCAGATTTGCAATCACCACCCTCAAAAACCCATTACACGATACCCATATCGAAAGTTTGAGAAAATCTTGCATCCGCCATCTTGGATTTAAAAATAAATTAATGATATAAGAGAATTTAAAAAAAAACTTTACTTTCGCCGTTATGTTTATTAAAAACTCTCGGTAGTCGGTGTTATTGGTTTTGTATTTTAATTTTTTTTGACACTGCCTTCCGAAATTCTCCCAACAGTCTCCCAGAATATTATCCTCTGTTACCAAACCACACTACAAATAACTCGTTTGTACTACTGGACACTGATGAAAGCGAGATTCTATCACTTATAAATAGCTTAAAGCATTCTCAATCTGTCGGACATGATAATATATCTAACAGCCTGCTTAAAGCTACAAAGGATATCATTACCACACCGCTCACTCATCTATTTAATGTTTGTCTTAGTCGGGGTGTCTTCCCAAACGTTCTAAAAAAAAGCTATCATTGTCCCTATCTTCAAGTCGGGAGATAAACACCATGTCTGTAACTATAGGCCTATTGCTTTACTACCAGCTATATCTAAGATCCTGGAAAAAATAATTAATGGTAGACTTGTTAAGTACCTCGAAAGCAATAATATGATTTCATCCGGTCAATTTGGTTTCCGTTCGGGGAAGTCAACAGAGGACGCAGTACATAAGCTTACTGATTATGTTGTTAGAAATCTTGACAATGGAAACAAACCACTTGCCATCTTCCTCGACCTTGCCAAGGCATTTGACACGGTGTCTCTCCCGCGACTTCTACTCAAATTAGAGCGTTTGGGTATAAGAGGCCTGCAGCTGAAATTATTCCAAGACTATCTAAGCGGTCGTAAACAATGCCTGAAACTAGGTTCCTACATTAGTACTGATTTATCTGTGACTTTTGGTGTACCTCAGGGCTCAGTACTCGGACCTACACTCTTCTTAGTGTATATTAATGACCTCTGTGACCTGAAACTGGAGCAGGGTATTATAATTTCTTATGCGGACGATACTGCACTGCTTTTCTCTGCTAAAACTTGGAATGATACCTACATGCTCGCGCAGGAGGGTTTCAACAAGGTATCAGACTGGCTGAAACAAAATTGTCTGACGCTAAATACAGAGAAAACAATGTACATGCCCTTTCACTCTCGAAATCCTAATAAGCCCCCCATTGGTCTTACAATAAAATCACATACTTGTCATGTCCACCAAGCTTATGGTTCTACTTGTAACTGCACAAATCTGATAAGGAAATGTGAAGTAAAATATTTGGGAGTTATATTGGACTCATCATTAAATTTCAATGCACATATTTCTTTACTGCAATCTAGACTTAGAAAATTGATATATGTTTTCAAAAATCTACGTTATGTAGCTAATACTTGCATTCTAAAAAAAGTCTATAGGGCACTTTGTCAATCGCTTCTAACTTATTGCATTTCTTCTTGGGGTGGAGCCTCTAAAACTTCTTTACTTCCTCTTGAAATAGCACAACGGGCAATTTTAAAAGTCAGCTCTTTTCGACCTATTGACTACCCTACACATCTCCTGTATCGATCATGGAACCTACCTACTGTCCGCCAACTTTACATCTTGTCTACAGTACTTAAACAGCATTCCCTGACCCCCCTCGACAAAAATAATTTATTTAAACGTCGTCGCAATGCAGTCGTCCCACGTTCACACCAATTCAAACACTCATTTACACATAGGTCTTCTGCTTCACCGGTCCCTTTCTATATAATAAATTGAATTCACAACTTAATATATACACGCTAACCAAACAAAAATGCAAAACAAAACTTTTGGACTATCTTCTTAAATGTGATTACACTACTACAGAAGATCTACTTAAAGTTTTAAGATGAAATCCATCCACAGTCACACTACACAAAAGCATTCAATACAAAATACAAAAAACACTCCTACATTACACAAACCAACACTACATTACAACTTACTATACACTATACCATACTTTCTGTGTACTTGTAAGTCACACTACACTAAAACACATTATAATGATGTACATAATATTATATTGTAACTGATTGTTCATTCCTATTGTAAACTGCGTCCTGAAATACAGGCTCGGCCTAGCTCAGGCGCAGTTGCTCACTTTATTTTTATTATTATATAAATTCTGTGCTTTAATTAATGTTTATTTTTAATGACTATTATGCTATACATATGTAAAATGTTATAAGCACAATATGGTGCAAAATAAATTAAATTAAATTAAATTAAATTAAAGTTATTTTTGGCTTTGTAGTGTTTTGATATGGAAGTCGGTTTCATTTTTTGCTAAAAAGTTTTTTTTACGCTTTTTAGTCGGTCGGTTTGTAATTAATTATCTAGTTACAAAAGCCAAAATGTGAACTACTTATCACCTTGTACAAAATATTGCTTTTCCCGATGCATAGCCGTTAACTTTTGAGGAGAGAGAGAGGAGGAGAACTCCTGGTACTTCACCATCAGCTCTACATCACCATATGCATTGTGACGAGTATAGAGTGCATATCCAAGTAATCGAATCGCAATCCACGAAATACTTATTATTGAGTAGTTTCGGTAGCCATCTGTGGTCTTCATCATCACTTTCACTTCCTCAAATGGTGCTTTTCGGGAGAAACTGCACAAGGTACTATTAGAAATACCCAAAACGCTATAGGTGTGCCTATAATATTTAAAGAGTTCCCTCGCTTTCTCCAGGATCCCATCATCAGATCCTGATTTCATAACAATGTAACCAACTAAAAAGTATACCCTTTCAAACGAAAAAAAATCAAAATCGGTCCAGCCGTCTTCGAGTTATGAGGTAACATACATAAAAAAAAGTTTAAGACGAACTGAGAACCTTCTCCATTTTTTGAAGTCAGTTAAAAAGCAATAATAACATCACAAAATAGAAATACGTACTTTTTATGAGAATGGCTTTTTTTTAGAGAATTTGCGCCAACTTTCTTCTAATAATTTTTTTTTTACATTTTTCCATAATAAAACAAATATTGAAAAAAAAATTTAAAGAGATATATATTGAACAATAAAAAGTAATTGTTGGGTATGCATAATAAATCGTACTCAAAAAAACAAAAAATATTATGTTATTCAACGGATTGCTGCAATACGTACACAATAGATCGCGAATTATAGTTACCGGCGAAACGCTCCACGATGAGACGTGACCCCTCTTTGAGCTCCCGTGGACGACTGAATTTTCGACCGGTGAACAGTGTTACCAACTCTCAAAAATATTTATCCCTAAAGTTTGTGTCAAAAACCCCTAAAAATGCATAAATTATTAAGTTGTCCCCCTAAAAAAAATATACAAATACAAATTCATAATGATTTAGAAATAATATGCTGTACTTCTGACTGTACATTTTTTATATTTATTTTCCTTAGGCACCATTAACACATTTCTTGTCGACACAGTACAAACCAAAATCGAAATAATTTAAATTTAATTCTTAATCTATTTTTTGGCGCAGTATCCTATCTGACGTAAGCTAAATGTCAAAAATACGTTCAATAAAAAAAAATAGAGACTTTATTATACATGCTTTAGTTATTTTTCTGAGATTATACACAACAATAAGCGCCATATGCACAGACAATAAAATGACCGCCAGTGGCGCCAGTATTGCCGCCAGTCACCACAAAGTGAGTGGTTGTAGAATTACGTACTAGATGTCGCTAGGTTAAGAATTAAATATTAATAGAATACTAACTATCTAATTATCAATTTAAAAATATTAAAGAGTCAAAAAATCCCTAAACATACCCCTAAAAATTTCAGACCCCTAAAAAAATCCTATCTCACTTAATTACCCCCTAAATCTGGGGGGAAAACCCCTAAGTTGGGAACCGTGCCGGTGAACGTTGCGTATGCTTCAAAATAGCGTGCAAATTAGAAGAAAAAATAAAAATTAAAACAACCAAGCGACATATTGGAAATGTTAATAACGTAAATTGTAGTATGATAATTAGAGAATAATATGAATTGAAGTTTATGAAAAAATTCAACAGTTTACTATCAAAATTCAGCGACGCACGAGCATGTTTTGTAAGGATTTTTGTCCAAGTTTATGAATTTTTGTTTAATAAACTATAAAATATTTTTAAATTTGGCCAAATATATTTGTTAACACATTTATTCTAGTGTTCATTACATATTTTTGTATGGTAATTAACGTACTATTATAGGTTATATTCTTTTAATAGTGAAGACCGTTTTGAGTTATTTTCCTCGGCGCAGGCTTAAAGTTTGGACCATACTCCATAGAGGTGACGATTTAACACACACACACGCCTTTATGATGTCCGCACGGGTCCCTTTTGTGATGACGGGAAGTGTCTGCCGAAAGTCTCCAGCAAACACAAAGGTGACACCACCTATGATAGCAACTGAATTTCTCAAGTCCTTAAGCATTCCGTCCACTGCTTCAACATGAGCTCTATGGCTCATTGTGCATTCATCCCACATTATCAGCGAAGTATTCTGTAATAACTGTCCAAGGGGCTCATTTTTGCGAATTAAACATACCGACTGCTGCTCCAATGAAACTGAAAGGTAAGTATGTTGATAAAGCTGTTTTTTTACATAAATCCTATATCTGCTAAAATATAAAATATAATTATTTAAGACGGACCAGATTGCCATACATTGTTTTCAGTTTTATGCAACTGTTTAGGCAGCGCATGCAAATAATTCTATTTTAAGAGGTACAATTTTCCGACTTGCGTGACAAAGATTATAATAGCTCGGCTAAAATGCATGATATAAAGATAATTTATAGCCTATAGCACTCAAGGATAATGCAGCTACATGTAAGCGAAATAATTTTCAAAATCGGTTTGGTAGTTTCAGAGATTACCCCCTACATACAAACTTACAAATTTTACCTCTTTATAATATTAGTATAGATGAGACGCACCCCGCTAAATCAGCACGGATTTGTTTCGAACAGACCAGTTAAAAAACCGTGTTCAATTCAATTGCACATTATTTTGTAAAACCTCTTTTAACGTTGCTTGATCGCAAAAACGTGCTTAGTTGACGTGAGTTCTCAGACCAAATTGGTCTGAGCGTGAGTTGAGCACATTTTGGTTGAATTGTGTAGTAATACAAAAGCATGTGTATTTCGCGAGACCGGTGTCGCCAGTTGGACACGGAAAGGGAAATACGCGGCACATAACATAACACAACAAAACACGGGATAAGAAACATACGATGAGATATATACTATATAACCGAAACTATTAGGACCACACATGTGAAACTTGGAAGGTAGATGTATTAATGTAGTAATTTGCACGCTTATAATGTTAAGCAGAAACATGTATGCTCTATATTCAATTTTTGTACCATCTTTTATACCGTGTTTTTATGCAAATAAATATTACTATTACTATTACTATGAACCGCTTACCGATTCTTATACAAAAATAAAAAATAAATTAAGGGGGGCTCTCCATACATGGAACTGAAACTGAAAATATTTTTTTTTCATCAAACCTATACATGTTTGGTATCTATAGATAGGTCTTTGAAAATGACAAAAGTTTATAAAATCACTTTTATACAGCCTATGTCACACTAGTTTCACCCGCGACTTCATCCCTTTCAACTTCAAGATGATAAAAATAAAATCTTATGTATGATAATCTAGGTTAAAAACTACCTCTGTATGCCAAATTGTATCCAAATCAGTACAGTAGCTTTTCCGTGAAAGAGAAATAAACATCCATACATACATACATATATACTTCCATTCTCACAAACTTTTGCATATACAATAATTAGAAAAGTAGGATACAATTTAAAAAATTACAATAAATAAATTAACAATTAATTGTGATATATTTACCTTTTTTAATTATTTGTAATTTATTTAGTCATTAATAACCATTATTTTGTCCATATATTACTTTAGTATTTTATGTTACTAAAAAACGTTACCAATAACAAAAAAATATTAGGAAAAATGAGTTAGTTAATTTTTCTGTATCTGGTAACTTTACACGCACACAGATGCATGTGTACGCACAGTGCAGCGGCTCGTTGTCACGTACACTATAAATATTACCGTCGTGACATAACTATAGTGGTGGCGACACTCGCGAGTGCGGCGCACTATTAGAGTCTGACTCGTGACTAGTCACGAGTCAGACTCTAATAGTGCGCCGAACTCTAATATATGAGCTTACTAGCTTCTACCCGCGACTTCGTACGCGTGGGAAGGTTTTCCCGCGCAAATCCCGATCCCGTGGGAGTTTTGGGATAAAAAGTAGCCTATGTGTTATTCCAGGCTGCTAACTATCTACTTACCAAATTTCATTCAGATCCGTTCAGTAGTTTTTGCGTGAAAGAGTAACAAACATCCATCCATCCTCACAAACTTTCGCATTTATAATATTAGTAGGATTCTAGAATAGTATAGCCTTTGTAAATTCGCTGACTGGTGGCAGACGGGCGGCGCGTGGCGTGGCGCCAGCAGTACGTGAGCAGTCGCGCGGGCTGGAGCCTGGCGGCGCGCCGCCGCCTGCCCGAGCCGCCGCAGCACGCCGCCGCCGCGCCCGGCCGACCCGCGCTGCTGGCGCTGGCGGCCGGCGCCGGCGCGCTCGTGTGGCGGCGCGCCGCTGGCGGCTGGCAGGAGGCGGGCCGCGCCTGCGTGCTCGCGCGCGGGCTGGCAGGCGTGGCGCGCGTGGCGTGGGCCGGCCGCCGCCGCTTGCTGCTGGCGGGCCCGCTGGCGCTCGCCGATGACTGGGAACTGCTCGTGCTACACGTCGAAGGTGCCGCACTGGCGTCTCCATCGTTTTTCTGTGTCGTTCTGTTCCGTAAATATATTATATCTATTACGTTCCAGAGGACGGACGCTGCGGGTCCGTGGCGAGCCGAGTGCGATGCAGCGCGGGGGCCGCGGGCTGCTGGGCCGACGCGGCCGGAGACGTGTTCCTTTCGTTCGAGCTTCGCCGCCTCGGTGCCGGCCTGTACTGCACCACCGTGTGGCTCAATGCCGCCACGCAGGTGACTTAAGCCCCCTCTACACGTCTGCAGATGCGTCCGCGGACGTCATTTGCGGATGCGTCCGCAGACGTATAGAGGGGGTAATTTGTGCATCTGTTGTAGGTATTTAACGTCCGCAGACGCACGCAGACGCGTCCGCCTCGAATCCGATTGTCGTCGGTTTTTGTGGCACAGATCAAAGAGTTTTGGCGCGGACGTCCGGCGTCTGTCCACACGTCTGACGACGCATCACTTTAATCGGAGTTGCGGTTGAGAGTGCAAGCGTGCTTCTTGCGGTTTAATTCACCAAAACATTTGTTACTAACTCCTCGCTTACTGATCATCAAGCAGTTTTACTAACATTACATCATTCAATACCTAGGAAAAATTGTTTACGTAGCTATCCTACAGTCAATATGACTCAGCTCGAAAAAGACATACGTAATATTAATTTCGACTCTGTATATACAAGTGCCGATGCAAACATTTCTATAGATTATTTTATAAATTTACTCCATGATGCAATAATAAAAAATACAGTTGCTAAAATAATGCCAAGAAAGTATAAGTGTCTTAAACCTTGGATTACCCCTGGACTTGTTCGCTGCATTAGACACAGAGACAAACTCCAAATGAAAAGCAAACTGGAGCCTGAAAATGAAATTCTTGCTATTACGTATAAAAGATATAGAAATTTCTGTAACAACCTTCTTAAGAAAATAAAAAATGGATATGATAGAAATGAACTACAGAAAGCAGGTAAAAACAGTAAAGAAATTTGGAAATTTATAAAAACAAATACATTCAGAACCAAAAATCCTGAACCTCCACTTGACTTATTGAAAATAGAGAATAATAACCCAGTTGAATCAACCAATAAAATTAATGCATATTTTTCTAATGTAGGCAAAAATTTGGCAGAGAAAATCACAAAAAATAGAAGTTTCCCTCAAAACCAATCTAAAACATTCCCCACACTCAAATCGTTTGTCTTATTAGATACGGATGTCAATGAAGTACTAACAATTATTTCTGGGTTAAAGACTGTTTGTGCCGTTGGGTGGGATGATATATCAAACAAGATACTTAAACATTTTAAATTCTTACTCGCCCCGCCGTTAACTCATATATTTCAGTTATGCTTAACAAATGGGGTATTTCCTAAGTCACTTAAAAAAGCTGTGGTTACTCCTGTATTTAAAACTGGTGACAAAAGCTGTATTAATAACTATAGACCAATCTCAGTTTTAACAGGACTCTCCAAAATTTTAGAGAAAATCATTAATATTAGATTAATTAAATACCTAGAAGATAATAAATTACTCTCAGTGAGACAATTTGGTTTTAGGCCGAAAAAGTCAACTAACCAAGCAGTACATCAAATGACAGATTTTATCACTACTAATTTGGATAAAGGCATGCACACAATTGGGATCTTCTTAGACCTCGCCAAGGCTTTTGATACCATTTCTTGTCCCTTACTTTTGCACAAGCTTGAAACTCTCGGAATAAGAGGAACAACGCTTTCATTATTAGCTGACTATCTTACTGACCGCGGTCAATGCGTCAAAATTGGCCAATACGTTAGTTCTGAGCTAAAAATCAGTAATTACGGAATACCACAAGGTAGTATTTTAGGTCCTACTTTATTCCTAATATATATAAATGACCTCTGCAGCATGGCTCTCCAAAATGGTATAATACTCTCATACGCAGACGACACAGCACTATTGTTTTCAGACAAAACTAGAGATGATGTATATAAACAAGCCCAGAACGGTTTTAATATAGTTTCTAAGTGGCTACAGGATAATCTACTAACACTAAATGCCGATAAAACTAAATACATATTATTTACTCTTAGAAATACTAACCTGCCAGTTACTAAAATAAACATTTATGCGCACAAGTGCAGCACGTATGCTGACAATGCATGTGGTTGTCCTACGTTAGCAAAAACCGATTATATAAAATATCTAGGTGTAACGATTGACACAAATCTAAATTTCCGTAAACACATCGATTTATTATGCACTCGAATACGTAAATTAATATATATTTTTAAATATTTACGAAATATAGCAGATTACAATCTAATTAAACAGGTTTATTTGGCTTTGTGTGAATCTATTCTCAGTTATTGCATAACATCATGGGGTGGGGCAGCTAAATCAATCCTTTTGCCATTAGAACGTGCGCAAAGAGCGGTCCTTAAGGTAGCCACTTGTCGTCCATTTAGATTTCCCACACATGAGCTTTACAAGGCATGTAAGGTACTGACCGTGCGGCAACTTTTTATTCTGAATATAGTACTACTCCAACACAGTAAGCTTCCTTATATCCCTATAGATAAGAGAAGAAAAGACCTGGTCTGCATTAAGCCTCAAACTAGACATACTTTTACACACAAATTTTTTGTATTTTTAGGTCCATATCTATATAATAAAATCAACAAGTCTCTAAGTATTTACAGTGTAAGTCGTAAAAAATGTTGTGATATGTTGAGGGAATATTTAGCGACATTTAATTATTCAGATACAGAAAAATTGTTAGATGTTACGCAATAAATGTAATAGTGTTTATTTAGTCATTATTTATTTAAAGTTAAGATTATTTTTCCTCTGTTTAGATTATTTTAATATTTCACATAAAAAGCAAGCTATTAAAGTATAATACGTTAAGTAACAATGTTGGCTCTATGTTCTGTAACCTATTGTTCACCAAGCCACTCAGCGCTGAAAAGTGATGGCCTGAAACACAGGTTTGAATAAACTTACATCAGGCAGGTCGCTATAGTATTTTTAGACTATTAATCAATATTATATAAGTTATGCACTAGACGATTTATTTTAGACCCACTGTAACAACTTCCACTTACGAATTAATATGTACCTAACCTTAAAAACTGTAACTTCCATGTAATCTATATTGTGTGAACTTATGAATAATAAATTATTATTATTATTATTATTATTATAATTCTTGTTGAAATGGCTAATAATATGAGCACCGAGGAAACTTTTAGGTTTATTAAGCTATATTAAGCTGAAAACTGTTTTTGGAACCCCAAACAAATAACACAAAAATAAACGTTGTAAGTGTACCTACTATTTTAATACTTATACCTAATTCAAATTAATTCAAAATTCCTATTTTTGTTATAACTCTACTGCGATGCACACTCACGTAGTAGTTAAAAGTACTAAATAAATAAATAGCTGCGGCAGCGGTCTCAATATCCATTTTTAAACGTGCGTGTTGCGTCTGTCGAGAATGAACCTAGACTGATCGACCTGCAGACGTGTGGACAGCTCGTGGTGATCCATCTGCGGATGCATCTGCGGGCGTCCGCGGACGCATCTACAGACGTGTAGAGGAGGCTTTAGGATTCCGTCCCGGTCGAACGAAAACTATCTTCTTTTTTTTATTAAAATTTATGCAATCTGTCCTTAGTGACATTTTGCATTGTTTGTGTCTTTTTTGTGAAATTAAGCATGGTAATTAGCATATCCACATCAATACTAGGCACCTTTAGATGACTATCTTATCAGGTCTTGCGGTTTTATGTTTAAGTCCCAATATAGACGGTCATTAAATGACCACATCACAAATTTTGTGATGTACCATGGCGCATTTGTTATAATCCTTACCATTTTAGATCGGAACCTCTGGAGTATATCTATGTTAAAATTGGCTGCTATGCCCCAAAGCTGTATTCCGTATGTCCAGATGGGCATTATGATGCATTTATAAATTCTAAGTTTATTTTTAAATGAGAGCTTGGACTTTCTTGACAATAGCCAGTAATTTTTTCTAAGTTATAGGCTTATTTATTTATTTATTTTATTATTTATGTACACACAGTAAAATATAATAGGACAACATAATTATAATATTTGAGTACAAAGGTACTGCTTATTTCTTAAGAAATTTCTTCCAGCAGACCTGCGAAAGGAGAAGTGAAAAAGAAATGTATACAATAGTGTGTGAGAACAAGAAGAGAAATAAAAATTAATATGTGAAGTCTAAAACTGAAACTAAAATATTTTTTTATTAGTTAAGAGGAAACGTAATGCTCTTTTAATCGACATTTGAATAAAGATATAGTTTTTAAATCACGAATGCTAGGCGGAAGTGAGTTCCACAATCTTACAGCATGGACAGAGAAGGAATAAGAGTAGTAGCTAGTTTTGAGGATGAGGATGAGGATGAGATTTAAGGAGGGATCTAAGGTGTGATCTACACGGTACGTCGCTAGAACGAGCGTAAGAAAAGCGCTCACGCAGGTAGGAAGGGTAAGACGGGTTGTGTAAGATGTTGAAGAGGAGACACAAAATCCTAGTGTTCCTGCGAAGACGGATTGGGAGCCACTTGAGTTCCTTGCGAAGATGAGAAACATGGTCATACTTTCGAAGACTGAAAACAAAGCGAATGCACAGATTTTGCAAGCGCTCAAGCTTGTTTAATAGCTCCTCGGTAGCATCCAAATAGCAGGCGTCGGCATAATCTATAATCGGCTGAATAAGTGTCTAGGTACATTCCGAGATATTTATCATCTTCAGATTGAGGAATCTCAACATCATTCAATCGTATGTGTCTCTCCTTGTTGTAAACGTAAAGTACGGATTTAGTTTCGTTGGCCTTTATTCGTCATTCTTTCAGCCAGGTAGAAATGTCGTCTAAGCTCGGCAAATGTGCCCAAAACATCTCCTTCAGTGCTTCCTTTGTGTTCATTAAGGTTCTTAATAGTTGCCTTTACTTCATTTTTGGAAATCCTTATTAGCGGCAAGTAGAGTTGGTATGTTAGTTCTAAATATTCAGTTATTTCATCTTGCATCTTCTGTGATCCTTGAGCATCGTTGTTAACCTTCAAGCGGGCGCGCGGTCAATTGTAACGGGAGCGGGCGCGCGTAATCGAAAAGACCTATGGGATGAATCAGAGAAATAAAGTAATTAATTATTTATTTTTTTGTACTCAGATATATTATCATGGTCTTTTAAGTCTAATTTGTCAAAAAAAGTAATTAAAATGATGAAAAATGTACAATTATAAAATCAATTAACATAACTGAAATATTCTTTGGATCAATGCTGAGGACGTAAATTGTAACATCGTCTAGTAGTGGATAAAGTTTTAAGCCGTATTTCTCAAGCTTTGATTTAATGTACTGTCGAAAAGGACATTTTCCCCGAAAACCTGCCATCATCTCATCGATCACAACATTCTCTCTGACTGAATATGATAAAAGACAGTTTTGTGTAAACATATCTGAAAGATATCACTCTGTTTTTGTTAGATATTACTTTATCGCACCCTGTAAAACAGCTATATATTTCTGAAAGAGGCAAATCACCCTCACATCGTCCTCTGACTCGATGTGGTTGGAAGTTTCAGAGTCTTACCCAAGTAGCACACGAGGCTGCTTTTCAGCCGAATAACGGATTCCCATCATGCTTAAAGCTGAATAAAAAAGCTGAATAAGGGCTGTATAGGGGCTTACAAAGCTCTTATAACTCTTAAATAGGCACAAATTATTCAGCCTTAAGTTCACGTAGCTGCTTAGGAGCTGTGTAGCAGCAATTTAACAGTGTTATAAAGGGTAACGACAGTACTATGTGCTGAATATCGACTGTCTAAGAGATCACAAGTTACTCTTTATTCAGTAAATATGTCACATTTACGCTCTTAATAGATGTTTTAAACCGGGAAAGGCTGCTTGCGGCCAGTGTAAAAGTGAACATATTTGATGTAGCAAACATATAGAAGCAAATATAATAACCCGTAGCTGCCAATTGAACACTTGTTTCGTGGAGTGAATTATACGTGTATAATATTCATATTCCCTGGTATTCATAAAAGAAAAATGATTGGGAATGTAATTTCACTGACATTATACATATATATTGTCTAAGAAAATTTGAGTGCGCCTCGAAAATATTCTGTTTTTAATTAGTTTTGTGATATAAATAAGCCGTGATGAAAACTTGAATAAACAATTTTTTGTGCTTTGAAAAGAATTATAAGATAAAAAGTTATTATTATGTTATCAGGAAGTAAAAACTAATGCAATACATTCCTAATTCATACACAAAACATCTTAAAAGTTGAAAAATGAATCAGTATATTTATAGTTTGTACGTCAGTATAATTGCCATCAACGTTACAAGTTACACTGACTGATTACAGTACCACATATTACTTTTATTCAGATAAAGTCTGATTAAAGGTAGTTATGTGAACCACTATAAAGTAAAAACCGTTAGTTCGATACACTAGTGAGTCTCTCAGTAGCTGCGAGGCATCTAGTGAATGTTTAAACAGCCGCTATGCAGACACTATCAATGGCAGTATAAAGGCTGATTAGCGGTAGACATATTCAACAATAAACTGTAATGTGGGCCACAAATCATCCATTATACAGCTATTAAAGTCATAATAGTTCACACGTGCCCCTTTAATAAGTCAGTGTAATAGGAATTCACAAATACCTTCTTATACAGCATTTGGCGTAATTTCATCCACTAAACAGCCCTTGCTACTGCTAAGGCATTAAAAAAAGGTTAAAAGCTGAATAGCGTCGTTGAAAATATACCTTTATAGCACTCTAAGCGTATTAATGGTAGTTTTGTCGGTCTTAATCAGCCTTAATGCAGCTCTTAATCAGCCTAAGCTGTTCAAATATCACTGACAGCTATTATGCAGCTGTAGGATCACCAGTGTACTCTTAAAAGAGTCTTAATACGCATAGAGTTTCAAATAAAATTAAAAAAGCAATATTCCAACTACTATATAAATATTATATATATAAATATATTACTCAATAATATTGAGTGATAACCGAAGTAATATTATGTCGCGTTGAACGTCACGCGTAACCTTTTCGATGACAGGTACGTGTACAAGTAGTCCTTTCGACGACTGCCCCGCGACTTAAACAATCACGATCTGTGGGGTCAGGGGAAAGCCTGCGCCGACGGTAAATTGTTTATTTAAGTTTCAATGACATAGCGTATCTACTAGAAATGGAAAGTACATGTGATTGGTAATAATAATAATATGAACAAAAATGTATCAAGTGCAGTCGATTCGACTACGCGCGCCCGCTTGAAGGATAAGGTGTTCAGCAAAGGCTTGTGCTTTTCCGAGTCTATTTTTGCCCATGAATCATCACTTTTACGCACTGGTGGTTGGCTTGCTACTGGTCTTTTAAGCTTTTTCGTCGCCTTTCAAAGAGAGGAATTTGTTTTTGTTGTTGCATCTAGATTTTTAGTGAACACTTCCATGTCATGATTTTGGTTTTCTCTAAGGGTTGACTTTGGTTGACTTCAATAAAGTTGTGATGTAATTAAGGTGTTTTTTTTTTTCATCAGGATATCTAGTCATTTGCCATCGTTTTCTCGTACGCTTCAAGCAAGTCTCTGATAGTTTCAGAGCACATCCAATATTGATATTTGCTTTTCGGTGAAGGTATAGCGTTCCATGTAGCTTGTTGAATGAAAGAATTAAAGTGCTCAACAGCCTGACATATGGGTCTTAAGAGAAAGTGTATTATTTATACAGTTACTAGTGGCCCTTTCCAATTTTCAATAGTAACATTAGTTGCTTGTATTTCTTGGGTGCAGTAAGGACTATTTGCATAATGCTTTATGTTTGACTTTATCAGTATTGCAGATCCTCCATGCTCTTTTCCATCTGAGTGCATAGTGTGGTGTATTGTATATCTAGTTGTTTGGTACCGAACGTTTCTGAACGTACCCTTTTGACATAAAGAAATTTGATCTTGACATTACTCTGACTTGACAGATAGATTTTGCTTCCTTGTTGAAAAATGTCCGCGTCGGACCTGTTGAGTTAATTGTAATTGGTAAAATATCGTTTGGAATCGCCGGTTGCAACCGATAATTGGGTCGCGAGTTAACTATTCTTTGAAGTTGTAATCCCCATTTGACGAAAACCCCGGGATATTTTTGGATTTATCTCCGGGTTGTTGCCACCTCGTGGCACGCGCATTTGTTGGAAATAAGTAGTGATAAATAGCTTCAATCCGGTGTGAGTTGGGTGTGATGCTGATCTGAGCCACGCCATTTGGAGATTGGCGCCTTGTGAACGTTCTAGAACACGTGACTTACATCACACTTTTCAATTACTCACCTCATATTACATACATACCACACTTGGGCGTGACCTAGGAAGGTCGAAGCTTGGCGAACCCAGCACAGAAGGTTAGTGGTAATAAGGTATTTATAATTTATTTATTTAATAAGGTTAACCAACAATTATTACACTACAGCATCACAATTTACAGAAAAGCATTAAAACATGTGCGAGTATAATAATTACTTATAGGCTAACACAGCATGCATATTACAAAGTTAACAATATTATTATTTAGAACATTAAAATTACATTCAAATTAACATAGAAACTAAAATAAATAAACGATTAATGATACAATATATTATGGATAATTAACAAATACCAAATGGGAATGGAATTATATGGCTCAGTTACAAAATTATTTTCTTAACTAAAGATAAAATATATCACAGTAAAAATGGCTATAATAATTACAACAAAAATACAGACACTATATACCTTTATGCTATACAGTAATAATTTCCTTGTGGATGTTATTAAGAATGGCTTTACGGAATTGACCAGCACTATCATTGTACACATCAGTCACATCACTGTAGCTGTTCAAAGTTTTACACAGTCTGGGCACTAAGGAGTTAGCACCTAAGACAGTCCTTCGTATTGGTGGACACAATGGCGTTATTGGTTGACGGGGGTTTCTTGAGGGAGCGCGGAACCTTAGGAGACTAAGCAAATGGGGGCAATCAATTTTGTTCCTGAGTAATTTAAAAACAAAAAGTGCATCACAAGCTTCCCTACGAGATGCCAGTGAATGCATATTGAAATATTGAAGCCTGCTATTATAGGAGAAAAGATGCTTGGCTTTACCTACCGAGTACGCAAGATGCCATACAAACCGTTTTTGAACCCTCTCGATACGTAGTATGTGGACCGCATAGTGTGGTCTCCACACAACACTACAGTAATCCAAAATACTTCGTACAAGACTGTTATACAATAAGATTTTCGTACTACTTTTAAATTCTCTAGAGTTCCTTATGACAAAACCTAACATTCTAGATGCCCTTTTAATGATGTCCTCGATATGAGGTAGAAAAGTAAGTTTGCTATCAAAGGTGACTCCCAGGTCTTTGATGGTTGTTACTTCTTGGATCTTGGCATTATCTATGAAGTACTCTGAACTGATGCAGTTAGCTTTCCTTGAGAATTTTTGGTGATAGCATTTGTCAGTGTTAAGCTGCATTTTATTACTATTGCACCATTTTACGACCCGGTTCATATCTTCCTGCAACAGTTCGGTATCTTTTGGGGACTCTATTCTTCTGGCAAACTTCAGATCGTCGGCATACAGGAAGCACTCGGAGAAGTGAAAACATTCCGGCAGATCATTTACAAAAATGTTAAATAAAATGGGAGCGAGGTGAGAGCCTTGGGGGGCTCCCGAAGTTATACTTCGATTAGATGATTGAAAACCATTTACTACAACAAAGAATTCTCGTTCTGTTAAGTATGATTTCAGCCACTCGAATAAGGAACCTGTAAAGCCATATGCTGCTAGCTTATACATTAGGATTTTATGCGAGATTTTATCAAAGGCTTTGCTAAAGTCTGCGTAAATGACGTCATACTGCTTGTTTATGTCCAACGCTTGCACTATCGACTCCGTGAATGATGCCAAATTCGTTGAGGTAGATCTGCGTGCTACAAAACCATGTTGTCGATTACTGAGATATAACCCTGTGTGCTGTTGTATATAAGGGCAGAGTAAGGACTCAAAGACTTTAGCAAAAGAGGAGAGAATAGAAATTGGCCTATAATTAGCTATTGCTTCTTTGCTTTTTGCTTTATGTAATGGCACAATTTTTGCTCTCTTCCATTCGCGCGGGAATTGGCCTGTTGCTAACGATTTATTGTAAATATAGCGTAGTGGAGTTACTAGAGCTGATGCACAAGCGGATATGAAAATGGGGGGGATACCGTCCGGACCTGCTCCCTTGTTTATGTTTAAGGACTTCAGTATATTATACAGACTATCGTGATCAATAGTTGGACAAGTTAAACATATGCTATTCTTTTTTAATGAGTTCAGAAGAGTGGAGTCTAAATTTAAGGTAACATTGTCATCATCATTGGTGTATACTGATGAGAAATAATCGGCAAAGAGATCACATATAGTTGAGGGATCAGATGTCGTCACGTGCCCGTTAGACATAGTCAACGGATATGCGCTAGAACCACCGCGTTTGTCTTTTATGTACTTCCAAAAAATCTTTGTATTTTTTTTTATTTCGGCCTCAAGAGTTTTTGTATAATTAGAGTACAGAGTTTTGGCTAAGTTTTGACAACGCTGTGTAACTAGTTTTAACTCAAGTTCGTCTAGTGGATTTTTATATTTCTTATATCTTAACCTCAATTTATATTTTTCTTTAAGAGCCCTAATAAGATTTTTGTTAAACCAAGGGGGGTAGCGACTATTTAATGACTTACAATTGGGTACGAATTTCTGAATGGCACTGTTTAATACATAATAAAATATGGTAAGCATGTCGTTGACGTCGGCGGTTTCAGCAAAAAGATGGGGCCAATCTTGCTTATTTAAATAATTATTAATTTTTTCATAGTCCGCTTTGTGAAAGTTCGGTCTCGTGGTCTGTTTGTTGTATGACAGACTATTCTCTTTTAAAAAGGATAAAGTTATATTGAGGGGGGGGTGCAATTTGTCGATGATGGTTAAAGGACAGGTGGATTCTGACACTGAACAGGTTGACGTGTTGGTAAATACCAGGTCCAATATACGCCCAGAGCAATTTTCTATCGTATTGTATTGAGTTAGTTTATTTATATTCACAAGGTCTAGTAATCGTAGACAGGTACTTGGTAAAGAATAGCTACCAGGATCCGCCTGCCAGTTTATTTTGGCTAAGTTAAAATCTCCTACTATACAGATGGGCATGCTTGTAGTGTCAAAAACTTTGTTACAATGTTCAATAAAATGGTCTAGTCTTGCTACAGATACAGGTGGCGGGAGGTATACGGCACAGAGAGCTACTAGGCGAGACACATTGTTGCTTGATACATCGATTGTTACCCAGAGATCTTCACAGTTACTTTGGAAATTATCAATTCGCCTAGAGCTGATTTTTTTTGAGACAGCTATCAACACACCGCCTCCATTTTTATCGGTATCGAAACCTGATGTTTCCCTGTCTCGACGATATACCATGTATCTATCGTCAAATAGCTCGCTGTCAGATATACTACAATTTAACCAAGTTTCTGTTAAAATAATTATATCGTAATTTGAACAGGGACAGGTTGAGCGTGTGGATTTGGAAGAGCTCACCCTTGCTCGGTATGGGCAAGTGATTGAGAGGATCAAGTCATCTGATGCTGCGCTCACACGCTTCTGCGAGTTCATCATGGACGTGGATTTGGGGGTGATGGATCAGACAGCCCGCGATAAGATTTTGGGTGACTATGACCAGATTGTCCACCTGGGGGATGTCATATGTCTACGAGCGCGGGAAATTTTGAAGAGTCGGGTGCCTGATGCGGCCAAGCCGCAGACCCCCGTTGTTGCAGGCCCTGGACTATTGAGTAGGCTGCCCACCCTGGAGCTGCCACATTTTGACGGTTGCTTGGACCACAGGCTGGGCTTCCTAAATCTCTTTGAGAGTCTTGTCGATGCACGCTCGGACCTCGGACCTGCCCAGAAGCTGGCCTATTTATTGTCTGTCCTGGAGGGCGAAGCCAGAGCCTTGGTGCAGCACTTGCCGGTGACGGATTCCTCTTACCCGACCGCTCTGGAGCTTCTCTCCCGACGGTATCAGAACAAGCGCTGCCTGGCTGATGTGCACATCGACCAGATTTTGGGGCTACCGGCCATTGTCAGCACGTCGACGTTGCGCACTGACTTGCTGAACCCGTTGGTCTCAGCGACCAACGCCTTGAGACGCTTGGAGTTACCGGTAGAACATTGGTCCTACTTGTTGGTGCACATAGTGCTGCAGTTGCTCCCCGCGGAGTTGAGGTCACGTTTTGAGCAGAAGTATGGTGGGGATAGTGCCACCCATCTTCCCCCCTTTGACGACCTCCTCAAATTTTTGGAAGACGAGTGTCGGTTTTCGGATAACACTCGTGGCGCCACGGGGTCACCGCCACTACCTTCTCGGCCTAGAGACCAGGGACGGACTAGGGCTCGGGGGCCTGTTGATGTTCACCCCGCCCCCCGTTTTGCTGGCGCCCGGAGTCCTCGGGCTAGGGGGCCTGTTGATGTTCGCCCCGCCCCCCGTTTTGCTGGTGCCCGGAGTCCTCATCATTGTGACTTTTGTAAGGCAACGGGGCATGTCATGGCGCGTTGCCCGGACTTTTTGAATTTGCACGTGGGTGCCCGCCGCCGCATTGTCAACGCACGCCGTTTGTGCTTCTCGTGCTTGGGGGCCCACTTTCATCGGGACTGCCCCGACCCCCGCCCGTGTAGAATTTGTGAGGGGTCCCACCTGGAGATTTTGTGCGCCAACGCGAACCGCTCCAGCAGACCAGCTTCTGAGGGGGGTTCGCGCAGGGGGGGTACCCCGGAGACGAGCACCGGGCTGAGACCCGCGATTCTGTACGCCGCACTCCAGCCCCCGCGCAAGTTGAACGGGAGCCCCACGAGTGCCATTTGGTCTCCCCTCGTCAGGGAGAACGCGCATTGGCTGCTAGGCAGCAGTGGCTAGGTCGGCGCCGCTGCCTTTCCCCTCCGTTGGCGGAACGTCCCCGGCTGGAGTCGCGCCCTCCGCCATTAAGGCATCCGGTGGGATGTGCCCCTCCGGTGATGGCGAGCGGCTCGGGACACCGCGCGGACGAATGTTTTGATTGTTGGCCTCGTCGTGAACGAGGGCAGCCTGGATGCGGCGATCGGTCGCCACCCAGGCATCGCTAAGAGATTGACGCCTGCCCCGCTAAAGGACCCCCCCGATCAAGACGATTTTGTTGCCAACGGCCTCGGTCAAGGTCTGGGGACCCTTGGGTGACTCAATTGTGGTCCGTGCCATTTTGGGCACGGGAGTCCGGGGTTGCCTTTTGTCGTCTTGGTTAGCGGGACAGGTTGGCCTGAAGGTGAACGACCTCAGGCAAGATTTGGGGAATTGGCGAACCGGCTGACACCACTGTTGAGGGTTGGACCTGGTTTGAAATCACCCTTGTGAGTTGTCCTTACCCTAAAATTGGTGCTCCTGCCCTTGTTATAACTGAACTTGGTTGGGACGAGCCACTTCGGGAAACCCTGTTGGAGGACGGTTGAGGCACTTTAGCCTTCCTTATGGGGCCCGTCACCCCCCTTTGTTGCCCAAGGAGGGCCACTTGGTTCAATTGTTGGTGACTGATCGTCACACTAAGAACTCGCATGCCGGTTGCGATGCGCTGTTGGCCATTCTGCAGCGAGAAATTTGGATTTTGTCGGCTGATCGCGTCAATGAGGCGAGGCCCTTTGCTGGCGTCGTAACGGACTTGTTGGTCCCCTTTTGTTGAAGACGTCCACCCTTCGTAATAGTAACATTGTTAAGGCTTGTTGTGTGTTTCTGTCTGCCTGTCAACCAAGGCAGCACATTTGGAGCTGGTAACCTCCCTCTCGACTGAGGCCTTTGAGGCGACTTTGGAAAGATTTGTGTCTCGCCGTGGGTTACCTTCTTGATTGGGTCTGATTGCGGTACGAATTACAAGAGTACAAGTAACTATTTGAAGGAGGTATACGCCTTCCTTAATGAGAACCAGGTTGACATTGGTAATAGTTTGTCCCGCCGAGGAGTCACTTGGTTGTTTGACCCGCCAGCCTGCCCCCCATTGGGGGGGTATTTTTGGGGTCGCGGTGAAAGCGGCAAAGGGACGCTGGCGGAGATTTTTGGGAGACACCGTTCTCACCTTTGAGGAACTAGCTACGGTATTTGGCCGCATTGAAGCTGTGTTAAATTTGCACCTTGTCAAGACTTCCAATTGATTAGCGGACGGGTAGGCCCGTCCGGGGGGGGTAGATGTTTGGTACCGAACGTTTCTGAACGTACCCTTTTGACATAAAGAAATTTGATCTTGACATTACTCTGACTTGACAGATAGATTTTGCTTCCTTGTTGAAAAATGTCCGCGTCGGACCTGTTGAGTTAATTGTAATTGGTAAAATATCGTTTGGAATCGCCGGTTGCAACCTATAATTGGGTCGCGAGTTAACTATTCTTTGAAGTTGTAATCCCCATTTGACGAAAACCCCGGGATATTTTTGGATTTATCGCCGGGTTGTTGCCACCTCGTGGCACGCGCATTTGTTGGAAATAAGTAGTGATAAATAGCTTCAATCCGGTGTGAGTTGGGTGTGATGCTGATCTGAGCCGTGCCATTTTGAGATTGGCGCCTTGTGAACGTTCTAGAACACGTGACTTACATCACACTTTTCAATTACTCACCTCATATTACATACATACCACACTTGGGCGTGACCTAGGAAGGTCGAAGCTTGGCGAACCCAGCACAGAAGGTTAGTGGTAATAAGGTATTTATAAAGCCTCAGAGGCTATAGATTGCTGTAGGCCGAAGAGCCTGTAGTTTTGTTTATTGTTGTTGAAAGCAACGGTAGGGCTCCACGAATCGTGGACAAGTTTCGGACACCCCAGTTATCGTTGCACTGGGCCTATTGTAGTCTCGAACACTAGTTATTTTTAAATGACTCTTGTTCGTAAAATGTGTTTCAGAAATAAGGAGCATGTTTACATTGTTTATTTCTATTTCTAAAAACGGTTTCAGTTCCAAGATATGTTGTGACAAGCTGTTGGCATTCCAAACAACCATATTTGTCATCGATGTCATTTGTTATTAATTGTTGTAGCATATTTAGCATAACTTCTGCTTGCCATTCCCCCCTCTAGGCCATAAGCCCCTCTAGGGCTTGAGTTGTTGATAGTGGTCAGTAGTTCCGATTTGATTGGGCTACTTGACTATATGTTACACGGAAGGGAACTTCTCCCGATGGTTCAGTCGGTTGTTGTACATCTTTATTTAATCATTAAATTCTCGTTGACAGGAAACGGAGTCAGAATACGCCGGGGTCACGTCGCCACTGTTGAGAATTTACAACGAAGAGGGAGCGCACTTGACGTGAGGGACGAGCTTTCGGCGACCGCTGAGTGTGCACCGTCAGAGCGGCCGCTCACCCGCCCTCTCATGCCGCAGGCACGCGCTGGTGGGCGAGCTGTCGCCCGAGAAGGCCGACGGCTGCCCGGAGCCACACACGTCGCGCGTGCTGGTGGCGGGCGCGGGCTGCGAGCTGCGCGCGTGGAGTGTGCTGGCGCCGCGGCCGCCGGCGCTGCGGGCTCGCGCGGCCGGCGAGCTGGCGGAGCGCGTGCGCTGGCTGCGCGCCCGCCGCGCCGCGCCCGGCCCGCCCCCGCCGGAGCCGGACGAGGCCAGCGTGCGCGCCGCCTGCACGCCGCCCGAGCACGTGGTGCGCCTGGCCGCGCCGCTGGTGGGGCTCGCGCTGCACGAGCGGTGAGCCTCCTGCCGCGTGCGCTCTGCTCTGCCGTCTCGTCTCGCGCCCGTCCTCCAGCCTTGGTTGTTCGCAGCGGGCGGTGCGTGTGGGCGATGTGCGCCGACGGCAGCGCGGCGTGCGTGGCGGTGCGCGGCCTGCAGCCGCTGGCACGGGTGAGCGCGCCGGGAGGGGGGGGCGCCGCGCACTACGTGCAGCCCGCCGCCTCCGGCCTGCTGGTGGCGTGGTGAGTGCGGGCTTGCGGGCGTGGAGAGGGGGAGAGGTCGGGCGTGACGTGTGCGTATGCGCAGGCCGGCGGGCGGGTACTCGGACCGCGTGTGGTGGGCTGCGGCTCGCACGGCGGCGCGCGGGGAGCGGCCACTGCGTCACGCCGGCGCCGCGCTGTGCTGCGTGCTGCCGCGCGCCGCGCCCGGGGAGCTGCTGGTGCTGGCCGGCCAGGACTTGTACGTGAGTGTCGCCCGGGGAGGAGGGGGGGGGGGCAGGGGGCAGGGAGGCAGGGGCGGGCGCTCGCTGACAGCAGCTTGTTGCAGGTGTGGCGCAGCCGCGCGACGCCGCAGTGGGAGCCGCGCGACCTTCACCACGAAGATGACGACAATGAGGACGATGATGACGACGACGAAGACGACGATGACGACGACGAGGACGACAGTGCCGACGACGACTAGTATCACACAGCAGGCGCATACAGTCCACGAATGATACTGTATCAGTTTATTTATGAAATATACGTATTTACATAAATAGGGAGTTTTGTCATAATTAAGACATACACATTTATAAGTGATACATTAGGTGCCATTAGATTATCTTTGGACATTGACTCAGCACTGGGTTTAGCTCACGCGCGGCTCAGATTTAATAATAATTTGGTTGCACATGTTTGTGGTTGTCCTATAAGCATAGAACATAACAATATCATACATAATATGTGTGTATCAGGAAAAACTAGTATTTAAGCTGTAATAATATATTGTAAATAAATCAGATTTTAAATATTCTTGTCTTAATACCCCTCACTGTGGCCAAGACACTTAGGCAACTCTGATCGAGTGATCAGTCTCGTGAGTCTGCGTGACTGGCACTGAGTGTACCGTTCCCGAACCTGGAAATCCTGTCTACTATCCGTCTGTAGCCTTAGGTCGCAAGGTATTTACACACATCATGCACAAAAACAGAAGAAAAAACAAAATATTACGACCATACCTAACATTTGTTAAGGGTGGATGTACATTTTGGTCCTTCGAGCATTAGAATCACGAGGTTCCCTTACCCATTGTAGGGATTGACTTTTACAGACTGACACTTCAAAGACCTGGCTGGTATACTCAATAAAGCATCAGTTGTTCAGTGATCTGAAGTACAGTGTACTAGGGTAAAAATCATTTACCCTACGTAATAAGTACAATAAACACAACATCAAATACAATAAATCGTCATAGTACGTACTGAATCAAAGTATGACTATTGAAATAAAATTAAATATTTATTTTGTAAATAACACTTTTACACGTCATGTTTTTTGCGTGTTATGTTTAGCTATAAAAACTTTTTACCAAAAAATTAAACCGACTCCCAAAAACACTGCAAAGTGAAAAATAATTTTAATGTTGGTAGTCGGTGTCTTTAGTTTTGTATTTTCGTTTTTGGCACCGACTTACAAAATTAAAATTATTTTTCACTTTGGAGTGTTTTTGGGAGTCCGTTTAATTTTTTGGTAAAAAGTTTTTATTTCACTCTTCATACCTAGTTACAAGAGCCTAAATGCCAACTACTTATAAACTTTTACAAAATATTGCTTTTCCCAATGCTGGGCCGTTAAATGTTGAGGAGTTCTCCTGGTACTTCAAAATCAGCTCTACATCACCATATGCATTGTGACGAACATAAAGTGCGTAACATCCATATTCAAGTAATCGAATCGCAATCCACGAAATACTTATTATTGAGTAGGTTCGGCGGCCATCTGTGGTCTTCGTCATCAGTTTCACTTCCCCAAATGGTACTTTTTTAGAGCAACTGCACAAATTGCTATAAGAAATACCCAAAACGCCATAGGTGGGCCTATAATATTTGAAGAGTTCCCTCGATTTCTCCAGGATCCCATCATCAGATCCTGACCTGATGACAATGGGACCAATTTCGAAGTATACCTTTTCAAACAAACAAAAGAATTTTCCAAATCGGTTCAGCCGTCTTCGAGTAATCGGTGAACATACATAAAATATATATATATATATACGCGTCGAATTGATAACCTCCTCTTTTGGTCGTCGGTTGAAAAGAGGCCGGCGTTTCCTAACTGACAACACTGAAGAAAAAAACTTTTTACCAAAAAATTAAACTGACTCCCAAAAATATTGCAAAGTGAAAAATAACTTTAATTTCGGTAGTCGGTGTCTTTAGTTTTGTATTTTCGTTTTTGGCTTTTATAATGCTTGGTTTATAATGTTGCCAACCAAAAAGGTGCGTTCTGTTTCACGTTGGACGAAACATCTAACCCCCCCCCCCCCCGGACGGGCCTTCCCGTCCGCTAATCAATTGGAAGCCTTGACAAGGTTGCGACCGCTCTCTTTATGATGGATCCGTCCACTAAAACCTCAGCAAAACGAGGGACCCCGTCGGTGCCAGCCACTAAATTGAGAATGCGCCCCCTGCGCCAATACAAAGGCTTAAGGTTGGCATCCTTAATCAGGACGAGGTCTCCGATCTTGGGCGGATGAGTTTTATCCGTCCACTTGACACGTTGCTGGAGGATGTGCAGATACTATAAGCTCCAACGCTTCCAAAAGTTCTGAGCGAGCTGTTGCACCAACTGAAACCGCGAAAGCCGATTTTGGCACACATCAACAAAAGGGTACTCCGGCAAGGTGACAAGTGGCTGTCCAATCAAGAAATGGCCCGGTGTTAGAGCCTCCAAGTCATTCGGGTCCGAAGAGAGCAGGCACAATGGGCGCGAATTCAAAACAGCTTCAATGCCGCAAAATACCGTAGCTAGTTCCTCAAAGGTGAGAACGGTGTCTCCCAACAATCTCCGCCAGTGTCCCTTTGCCGCTTTCACCGCGGCCTCAAAAATACCACCCCAATGGGGGCAGGCTGGCGTGTCAAACAACCAAGTGACCCCTCGGCGGGCCAAACTATTACCAATGTCAACCTGGCTCTCATTAAGGAAGGCGTATACCTCCTTCAAATAGTTACTTGTACCCTTGTAGTTCGTACCGCAATCAGACCTAATCAAAGAAGGTAACCCACGGCGAGACACAAATCTTTCCAAAGTCGCCACAAAGGCCTCTGTCGAGAGGGAGGTTACCAGCTCCAACTGTTCTGCCTTGGTTGACAGGCAGACAAAAACACACAAATAAGACTTAACAATCTTACTAGGGTGGCAGTATAAACCCCAGGGGGGAGGATGGCGCGTGGCAGCGCGACCTCATTGACTACAGGGAGCACGGATACAAATTGGAGCCAGTCTTCCAACAGGGTTTCCCGAAGTGGCTCGTCCCAACCAAGTTCAGCGATCCAAAGGCGCTGAAGGATGCATTTCGCCCAAAGCAATACCGGGCAGATCCAACCATTAGGGTCAAAGGTCCTTGCTACAGTAGACAACACCAGTCGCTTAGTCCAAGTATGAGGAGATTCCAAGTCGACATCATACGTAAAGGTGTCTTGAACTGGTCGGTACTGAACGCCGAGGATGGCCATTATGGCGGGGTTGTCAACATTTTCAAACAAATGAGGATCCTGCTTATGATCCTCCAACACACCTTCCAATAGCGCTGGCGAGTTGGACACCCATTTACGCAATTCATAGCCAGCGGAAGCCAGAATCTGGACCAACTCATCACGCAACAGGATAGCTTCCTCAACCGTAGCTCCAGTGCAGACATCATCGACGTACAGGTACGTTTTCAAAATGGCGGACGCACGAGGGAACCTCAAACGCTCCCGGTCCGCAAGCTCCCAAAGCGAACGAATAGCAACAAAAGGGCTTGATCGAAGGCCGTACGTATTCGTGTTGAGCTCATACACAATCATGGGATCCTGGGGATGTTCCCGCCACGGGATCAACTGATAACGTCTGTCATCCCGGTGAATAACCGTTTGCCGGAACATCATTTTTATGTCGGCCACAAAGACTACTTGATGACGACGAAAAGACGTGATAACGTCACAAAGATCCCTCAACAATTTGGGGCCGGAATGGAGGCAATCATTCAAGGAGACGCCGGAAGAAGTCCGCGCAGACCCATCAAACACTGTGCGCAGTTTACCAGTGGATGGCTTGAGGACCGCGTGATGTGGCAAGAAGAAATGCTCTACTGAGCGCCAATCCAAATCTGACACCGACATGTGTCCCAAGTCTGCATACTCACGCATAAAATCTACATATTTTTGCCACAGCACCGGGTCCCTGGCCATGCGGCGCTCCATTGCCAACAATTTCTTTTCAGCCGTAGGTCTGGATTGGCCGAGAGGTGGTCGCACCGCAACAAAAGGCAGCCGGGTCTCAAGCCGACCGGAGCGGAGTCGACCGGTGTTGTTCTGATAGAATAACTCGCACTCTTCGTGTTCCGGATTCAAGCGGGCCACCTGAGGGGGCTCCTCAACCTCCCAAAACCTCTGAACGGCGTCAGAGAGGGCTGAGCCGGACACCAACGCAAAGACAGGTTCAGGTGGAGGGGGCACGTTCAACACTGGGCCCATAATCGCAAAGCCGAAGATGGTTGAGACCGCCACCAGGCTCCTCGGGTGGCACCATGGGGTCTCCGGCTGCAAGACCGTCATATTTCCCAACAATATTTTCCCTAAAACATCGGAACCCAACAACAAATGCACCGTACAAGGGGAATCAAACCGGGTGTCAGCCAAATCCAGACCTGACGTCAACCGTAGAACATCCAAAGGCAACTGACAATCGGGATGGCTACCCAATTTAGTCGGCATAACAAGGGCAGGAGCACCAATTTTAGGGTACAAACAACTCACAGGGGTGATTTCAAACCAGGTCTCTCCCTCAACAGTGGTGACAGCCGCTTCGCCAATTCCCTGAATTTTGCCTTAAAAGTCGTTCACCTCCAGGCCAACCTGTCCCGCTAACCAAGACGACAAAAGGGAACCCTGGGCTCCCGTGTCCAAAATGAGGCCTTTCTTGTCTGAAAAGCTACGGGAGCAGTTAGTCGAAACCCTTGTACTATCAAAATTAAATTACACTGATACGGTTTACGGCCCTCGCTTGCTAGCTCGTACAGACAGACTTATTCAAAGAGTCCAAAATGCATGTGCACGATTTTGTTATACTGTCCCCCCTAGAAGTCACATCACTCCATTTCTAAACAAGCACTCTGTGCTTAAAATGAAGTCAAGACGTAAACTTCACCTAGCATGTCTGCTTTTTGGTATAATTAAATATAAAAAACCAAAATATTTGTATGACAAGCTATGTTGGTTGACCAGTCGACGAGATTGCGCGCCCAGACTCTGTGCACAACAGTTAACAACGCAGGCTCACAGGACGGCAGCTTTTAGAGGCAGTTTTAGATACGCTGCATCCAAGGTGTGGAATAACATTCCGCCACCAATAAGAGTGGTGGGCACAATCCATACATTTAGAACCCGTCTACGGCAGTATTTGATAGATGCGCAAAGGAAACTGGATATGGTGCAACAGAATATTTCAATAATATGATTTATATTTATCCATTATTACTATTATGATGTGGAACGTAGTCGTTGACCCTTGAGATAGTCGTCGTCTTTCGTGGTTGCCTGCTGTTGCTTGCGCGGTTTAGTACGCTCTTTTGGGTGCCTCTCGTGTCCCCCGGCTTGGAGCTGGACATACCCACATATACAATGCACCAATTTACTAATGTCACCATAATGTCATCAATAAATTATTATAGTAATAATAATCACACTCATCTCGTATTCTTTCTTTCATTTTCGTATACATATAAATATTAAATTACATTTATGTGTCATTTCAATCTAGCACCTAATTAGTTTATTTATACCCAGTCCCTTAAAAATTAGAGAACAAATTATTATATATTTGTAAATTTGTCGCGCCCCGATGCACACAGCCACTCGCAGTGATTGTATAAAGCTAATTTTCTCTTCACCTCTCAAACAGGACCTGTTGAAAATCAGCGTCAGGCACCAGTTGTCTGGCATTTTGCTGAACAGGGCCTGTTTGGCACTGCCGTGAGTCACACATAGAAATATGTCTGTCATATTATCTTAATTATGTAGTTTTATTTTTAGTTTTTATTTTTTAAGTTTTATTTTAAAGTTCTATTTCTAAGTTTTTGTGTTTTTTTATTTGTGTTCGTGTGTACTTGTGGCATGTAGCCAATAAACGTTTTTTCTTTCTTTTCTTTCTTTTCTTTCTTTCTTTCCGTGTCCAAAATGGCACGGACCACAATCGAGTCACCCAAGGGTCCCCAGACCCTGACCGAGGCCGTTGGCAACAAAATCGACTCGATCCAGGGGGGTTCTTTAGCGGGGCAGGCGCCAATTTCCTAGCGGTGCCTGGGCGGCGACCGATGGCTGCATCCAGGCTGCCTTAGTTCACG
Source organism: Tholera decimalis (assembly GCA_943138885.2). Classification (NCBI taxonomy): domain Eukaryota; kingdom Metazoa; phylum Arthropoda; class Insecta; order Lepidoptera; family Noctuidae; genus Tholera; species Tholera decimalis. Next base: position 48,513,211 of record OW964553.2, read on the forward strand.
ACGAGGGTAAACATCAAATGGTTCGTCCGTGCGATGTTCCGAGCCGCTCGCCATCGCCGGAAGGGCATATCCCACCGGATGCCTGAATGGCGGAGGGCGCGACTCCAACCGGGGACGTTCCGCCAACGGAGGGGAGAGGTAGCGGTGCTGGTCCGGCCACTGCTGCCTAGCAGCCAACGCGCGTTCTCCCTGACGAGGGGAGACCAAATGGCGCTCGCGGGGCTCCCGTACAACTTGCGCGGGGGGTGGAGAGCAGCGTGCAGAATTGCGGGCCTCAGCACGGTGCTCGTCTCCGGAATACCCCCCCCTGCGCGAACCCTCCTCAGAAGATGGTCTGCTGGAGCGGTTCGCGTTGGTGCACAAAATCTCCAGGTGGGACCCCTTGCAAATTCTACACGGACGGGGGTCGGGGCAGTCCCGATGGAAATGGGCCCCCAAACACGAGAAGCACAAACGGCGTGCGTTGACAATGCGGCGGCGGGCACTTACGTGCAAAGTCAAAAAGGCCGGGCAATGCGCCATGCCAACATGCCAACATGCCCCGTGGCCTTACAAAAGTCGCAATGATGAGGACTCCGGGCGCCAGCAAAATTGGGGGCGGGGCGAACATCAACAGGCCCCCTAGCCCAAGGACTCCGGGCGCCAGCAAAATGGGGGGCGGGGCGAACATCAACAGGCCCCCGAGCCCTAGTCCGTCCCTGGTCTCTTGGCCGAGAAGGTGGTGGGCGTGACCTCGTGGCGCCACGAGTGTTATCCAAAAACCGACACTCGTCTTCCAAAAGCTTGAGGAGGTCGTCAAAGGGGGGAAGATAGGTGGCACTATCCCCACCATACTTCTGCTCAAAACGTGACCTCAACTCCGCGGGGAGCAACCGCAGCACTATGTGCACCAACAGGTAGGACCAATGTTCCACCGGTAACTTCAAGCGTCTCAAGGCGTTGGTCGCTGAGACCAATGGGTTCAGCAAGTCAGTGCACAACGTCGACGTGCTGGCAATGGCCGGTAGTCCCAAAATCTGGCCGATGTGCACATCAGCCAGGCAGCGCTTGTTCTGATACCGTCGGGAAAGAAGCTCCAAAGCGGTCGGGTAGGAGAAGTCCGTCACCGGCAAGTGCTGCACCAAGGCTCTGGCTTCGCTCTCCAAAATGGACAACAAGTAGGCCAACTTCTGCGCAGGTCCGAGGTCCGAGCGTGCATCCACAAGACTTTCAAAGAGATTAATGAAGCCCAGCCAGTGGTCCAAACGACCGTCAAAATGTGGCAGCTCCAGGGTGGGCAGCCTACCCAATAGTCCAGGGCCCTTGACAACGGAGGTCTGAGGCTTGGCCTCCTCAGGCACCCAGCTCCTCAAAATTTCCCGGGCTCGTTGACTTATGACATCCCCCAGGTGGACAATCTGGTCATAGTCACCCAAAACCTTATCGCGGGCTGCCTGGTCCATCACCCCCAAATCCACGTCCATGATGTACTCGTTGAAGCGTGTGAGCGCAGCATCAGCTGACTTGATCCTCTCATTCACATGCTGGTTCCGAGCAAGGGTGAGCTCTTCCAAGTCCGAACGCTCAACCGTTGCTGCTGCCGATGTGAACCATCTCAACTGTGAGGCCAATCCGGCAGCAGACTCCCTGACTGCCTTTAATGAGGCCATTGCAACAAACAATTATCAATACCAACCAGTCTAAATTAACTAAACAAACAAACAATGACTTGTTAGCCAACCGAACAATTTCACAAAAATAAAACTTAAATTCAATTTATTTCAGGTCCAAATCCGACCCTGTACTTATTCCAAGTATGAATCTAGCTTGCTAAGGATGGCTAGTTACAGAAAAAATAACAATTTAATGTATATATCATGCTGGCTCAACACCAATTAAACACAACAATTGAATGTATAATATTGAGCCGGACAATCTCCAATATCACAATCCAATAATCACACTAAACAATAAATCAATATACACAATTCAAGTCTTGCTATGCCAGGCTATGTTAACAAATGTGTGATTATTATTTAGACAAAACTTTTAACTTCAGATTAGTGACATTCAATTATTAATTACAACAAATATACCAAATTATGTACCAAAATACAACCCAATAATTCCTAATTTCACAAATAAATCTTACTTTGTCAGTACAATAGCAAGAGACTCCAGTACAAATTACAAATACTAATTGAGCCCGGCTGACAAAACAATATATTCAAACTTATTAAGTTATTTTTAACAATGTTCAAAACTTCCAATTTACTTAGTGGATTTTATATTATAAAAGCCACGCCTGCTACCAGTTTGTTCAGCACCAAGCCAACCAACGGTAACTGGTATGTCGAACAGTCCACGGTACGTGGAGCTTTCCCGTTGTTTTTCAATCAAACAATAGGCTCTCCGGCCTTACTAACAAATAGGTAAACTTATAGCCTAGACTTACCTGAGCTGTAGACGCCAAGCGAGGATCTGTTCTGATCACGTCCGTGTGTGTGTATGTGAGTATATTTGAAAGTGTAATGGTGTCAAAGTGGTGTCACGGTGGTCACAAAGGACGCAAGCTTCAATGTGTGGTCCGGTCCGGGATGCAGCACAAACTTCGCACCAGATTGGAGCAGCTATTTATCACCAATTCACTATCACTTTCAACAAATTCGCGTGCCATTCGGTCTGGCGTCATTACGGCGTTATTGTTCCAAAATATCCCAGGTTTTTCGTCAATTCGGGATTACAATTTCAACTTATCGTTAATCGCGACCAAATTATCTTTTAACCGTGTAGATTCAACAGGATTTTTAATTACAATCAATGAATCGATCTCAACAAACAAGGCGGTTGCTTTTGCAAGGAAAATTATATGTCAAGTGAAAAAGTCAAAGACAAGATAATAATGTTGCCAACCAAAAAGGTGCGTTCTGTTTCACGTTGGACGAAACAATCTGTAATGATCAAATCATGTGAGACTTGAGAGCCATGTAAGTTCATGTCTGTTTCGCCCTTTAGATGACAGAATCACACAGATTTGAGCAGGCCCCTCCAAACAGTGCAGGCATTTGTCAAATATCGCATAGCTCGACCTTAAGGAGCTCGAACAATTTGACGAACAATTATAGGTACCTACCAAAGTTAGGACATTTGGGTGGGCCGTATAAAGCACTCAAACTGCCAAGCAGTGCGGTAATCTATTCATAATATTCGTTGTTATCCCACATTGCTCTCATATTTACAATATAGCTTTTGCTTTTACAAAAAATACAAGTATTACCTACTTAAAAAAAGAAAATAATATTGTCATGCTGTACAAACAAAATTAAAATGATAAAGTAAAACAAAAGGTAAATTCTATCACTTGAAAAGTACATAATAATTATTGTCATGTTAAAATGAATGAAAAAATTAAAATAAAATAAAATAAATGAAAAATAAAATAAAAAATTGGCCAAGTGCGAGTCGGACTCGCCCATGAAGGGTTCCGTGGTAACTATAATAAATATAATATACTTAATATATTTAATTGAAAAAAAAAACAAAAAACCTTAAAAATTTCTTAAAACTAGCTTATTTACAATTTTTACAACTACGCCAAATAACTTTGTTTTTCATAGTATTTGTATGAATTACAAAGTTATATTTGCGGTTTTATAAAATATACTGTATCTCAAAAACTGCCGACTCGATCTCGTTCAAACTAATTTTGGTTGAAATTTTACATTAACACGTTAAACGCCATGGGGGACAACATATGGGCCTCACCTGTTTATTAAAAGGAGCCAGGTTAAAAACACCCGATTGTTAAATTTTACATATACGTTTTTATTGCTTTAGGGGCTAGAAAATGTGCCAAATCACATGAAGTAAATCGAAGAAAAGTAATTAGTGACTTTATTCTACCAAAATACCACCGTCACTCAACTGTTGCCCCCCATGGCCCGCGCGGAAATAAATCGCATTGTTCGTTGGCAGGGGCCGCGGGGGTCGGGGTGTCGGTCATCTCCGCTCGTGTCCTGCCGGCCGCCGGCCGTCGCGATACGCGATTCCCGCGCGCCCGCGCTGTGACCGTTTGAATTACCTACATTGATTACGTATCCATTCGCGAATTTTCTGTTTATTTGTTTACCTAAATTAGGTAACTTGTTTTGTATTGCATTTTATTTATTTTTTATAATATTATAATGGATGCGTTCGAAGATTTCGAAATAAATCGTGAAGATTTGTCACAAATAGAAGAATTAGAAATCACCTTGTTGAATAATAGTTTCCATATAAGCTCTGAAGAAGACATAAATATCCATCCAGTGATGCGTAAACGTCGACGTATTATGGTGATAGACAGTGAAGAAAGTGATTCGGAAGATCATGCAGTTCCAGATACCGCGGGAAACACAACGCAGTTTACACACACATGGACACTACCAACAGGTAACCAGCGTCGAATTATACCTTTCACAGAAAATCCTGGTTTGCCTACTTATCTCCGCTTAGCAATGACTAACAAATCGCCTGCTGATTTTTACTCTCTTTTGGTTCCCGATGATGTTTTTATGCAGATAGTAGAAGATACAAATCAGTTTGCTATTGACAGAATCACCGGGTGCGTGGCTTCAAAAGCGGCAAGAATCCGTAACTGGTCTCCTTCTAACGTGCATGAGATGAAAGGCTTTTTTGCATTAATCATTTTTATGGGATTGGTAAAACTTCCTAAGCTTTCTGATTATTGGTCAAAAGATGAAATAACAGGTCACCCGTTTGCAGCAACAATTATGTCCCGTAATCGCTTTGAACTACTTCTTCAAATGCTTCATTTTTCCCGGCTTGACAATGCTCACAAGTCTGATAGGTTGCATCGCGTCAGGCACTTACTGGAGGTCATGAACACTAATTTTTCAAGGCATTATACTCCTGCCGAAGATATCTGCCGCGGAATGGCACAACGCTTTCGTCAATGAAAGCGTTGTGCCATTCCGCGGCAGAATCATTTTCCGTCAATATAACAAACAGAAACGCCATAAATATGGCATAAAAGAGTTTAAATTATGCACTCTACCAGGGTATACATATAAAATCAGCATTTATGCGGGAAAGGAAAACGATCTTGTGAATACTACGCCGACAAACGTTGTTATGTCACTTTGCAGTGGCTTGTTGAACAAGGGTCACACGTTGTATACTGACAACTGGTATACGAGTATTGATTTAGCAAGGAATCTGTTGGAAAAAGAAACGCATCTAGTCGGTACTATTAGAAAAAATAGAAGGAATATTCCAAAAGAGGTCGCTAATGCTAAACTGAAGACAGGTGAACATATAGCTAGAGAGAGCGAAGATGGAATTACTATCATGAAGTGGAAAGATAAAAGAGACGTACTTGTTCTTTCGACAAAACATTCCGACCGTTTCCAGACAATTATAAAGCGAGGAAAAGCGGTATCGAAGCCGAAAATCGTGCTAGACTATAATAGGGCAAAAGGAGCTGTCGATTTGTCCGACCAAATGGGGGCTTATTCCACGCCATTAAGGAAATCAGTCAAATGGTACAAAAAAGTTGCCATAAACTTCCTGTTGAACACTGCAGTTATCAATGCATTAGTATTATATCAAGCAGTAACCGCGACGAAAATCCAAATTGTGGATTTTAGGAAACAGGTGATGAAAGGCCTGTTAATGAGAAGTGAAGCATCAACTAAGGTTTCAAGATCTATAAGAATGAAGCATAAGCTTGCAAAGAAAGATGGCACCAGCAAAAATAGTCGACGAACATGTCAGCAGTGCTACAAAGACAATACAAAATTAATGGGACGAGTATTAGCTAAAAACAAGACGAAAAAAGTTGTAACTTTTTGTGAAACCTGTCCTAACAAACCATTTCTTTGTTTTGATTGTTTTCATAAAATTCATTAAAAATAATAGGTGTAGTAACGTTGATATTGATCTCAATCTATAGTCTGATTAAATTATGTTTATTTAAAAACTTTAATAAATAATTATACTTCTGATTTACAAACATGTAGTTTAATTCATCAAACTATCCCCGAAAAATCAAACTTCATCTATGTGGTACAACTTTAACCAGATTCTAACTGCATAGTTAAGTAATTTAACAGTATACAGTATTTCACAACACATTATAAATACTAATTTTATATCGAAAAATATAAAATAATGCATTAACATACACACTTTTTCCTTTAGAACTTTCGAACAAGTCTTGTTCTGACATTATTTGTCATATTTTTCTAATTCATAATTTTTACTGAAAACCAAATACAACCTATTTGTCTGCAGGGCCGTGGGGGTCACGTCAAATATATATTAGCTTCATATCTGTGCCCAACGGCCCAATAGAGATGCTTAAAATCGCCTCTGACGCGCGGTCATATGGTGCCCCCCGCGGCCCCAATGGAATTATTGTATGTCGACCACACGGTGTCCCCCACGGCCCAAACAGAAAGATTGAAAAATTAAAGCGGCGTTCAACGTGTTAAGATCTACAACATATGGTTTTTTTTTTAGATTTTTCACTTCATTATTATAGAAGTTAGAGGGGGGGGGACACACATTTTACCACTTTGGAAGCGTATATCTTTTAAACGATTAACTTTATGAAAAAGTCATTTTAAAAACCTTAATGTCATTTTTAAAGACCTGTCTATAGATACCACACACGTATAGGTTTTATGAAAAAAAATATTTTCAGTTTCAGTTCCATGTATGGGGAGCCCCCTTTATTTTAAATATTTTTTAAATTTTCTCTTAAAATCAGAAAGCGGTTCACAGAATACATCTACCTACCAAGTTTTACATGTACAGTCCTAAAAGTTTCGGAATAAAATGGCTGTGACATACGGACGGACGGACAGATAGACAGACGGACAGACATGTCGAAACTATAAGGGTTCCGTTTTTTGCCATTCGGCTACGGAACCCTAAAAATGAGTAATAAGAAAAATCGAACAAAAACAGAATTACAACAAATGTAATTGGAGCAGCTCAATCCCAAGCATTTTTGTCTGCAAGATAATCTTTGACAGAAAAAAACTTTTTAACAAAAAATTAAACCGACTCCCAAAAAACACTGCAAAGTGAAAAATAACTTTAATTTCGGTAGTCGGTGTCTTTAGTTTTGTTTTTTCGTTTATGGCACCGACTTCCGAAATTAAAGTTATTTTTCACTTTGCAGTGTTTTTTGGGAGTCGGTTTAATTTTTTGTTAAAAAGTTTTTATTTCACTCTTTTTAGTTGGATGATTTTTAATTTACCTAGTTACAAGAGCCTAAATGTAAACTACTTATAACCATTTACAAAATATTACTTTTCCCAATGCTGGGCCGTTAATTGTTGAGGAGTTCGCCTGGTACTTCACCATCAGCTCTACATCACCATTTGCATTGTGACGAGCATAAAGTGCTTAACATCCATATTCAAGTAATCGAATCGCAATCCACTCAATACTTATTATTGAGTAGTTTCGGCGGCCATCTGTGGTCTTTATCATCAGTTTCACTTCCCCAAATGGTACTTTTTGAGAGCAACTGCACAAGTTACTATAAGAAATACCCAAAACGCCATAGGTGTGCCTATAATATTTGAAGAGTTCCCTCGATTTCTCCAGGATCCCATCATCAAATCCTGACTTTGGTGATAATGGGACCAATTTCGAAGTATACCCATTCGAACAAAAAAATAATTTTCCAAATCGGTTCAGCCGTCTTCGAGTACTCGACGACAATACATTAAAAAAAAATATATATATATATATACGCCTCGAATTGATAACCTCCTCTTTTTGTCGTCGGTTGATAAAAAGCTTTCTGGCAAAGTTTCTGCTTCACAAATGATTTAAATTTATTGGATTTTGTTCTTGGATATGACTGGGATGTTTATTATAAAAGCGTATACATTGACATCTGAAAATGAGCCCTCAATTTTCTTGAGCCTAGTTGAAGGAACAATAAATGTGTGCTTATTTATAGTACTTATATTGTGGATATCGCTGTACTTTTAAAACATTTTTTTATTGTTATGACCATACGAAATATTTTCATAAATACATAATTACCTATATCGACAGTGCACAGTCATTATATTAATATCTTTAAACTTATCTCTGAGGGAACATCTAGGACTTAATTTATATATTAATAATAATAACTTTATTGAACACCAAAAAAACTTCAATACATTTACACATTCAATATTTTTTTATAAAAACTTTTTAGCAAAAAATAGAACCGACTTCCATATAAAACACTACAAAGGCAAAAATAACTTTAATTTCGGAAGGCGGTGTCAAAAACGAAAATATATCCAAAACTAAAGACACCGCCTTCCGAAATTAAAGTTATTTTTGCCTTTGTAGTGTTTTTATATGGAAGTCGGTTCTATTTTTTGCTAAAAAGTTTTTTTTACGCTTTTTAGTGGATCGGTTTGTAGTTTATCTAGTTACAAAAGCCAAAATGTCAACTACTTATCACCTTTTACAAAATATTGCTTTTCCCGGTGCAGAGCCGTTAATTTTTGAGCAGTTCTCCTGGTACATCACCATCAGCTCTACTTCACCATATGCATTGTGACGAGCATAAAGTGCTTAACATCCATATCCAAGTAATCTAATCACAATCAACGAAATACTTATTATTGAGTAGTTTCGGTGGCCATCTGGGGTGTTCGTCATCAGTTCCACTTCCTCAAATGGTGCTTTTCGAGAGCAACTGCACAAGGTACTATAAGAAATACCCAAAACGCTATAGGTGTGCCTATAATATTTGAAGAGTTCCCTCGATTTCTCCATGATCCCATTATCAGATCCAAACGTGACGAAAATGGGACCAACTAGAAAGTATACCCTTTCAAACAAAAAAAGAATTTTCCAAATCGGTCCAGCCATCTCCGAGTTATGAGGTAACATACATAAAAAAAAAAAAAAGTTCAAGACGAATTGTAAACCTCCTTTTTTTGAAGTCGGTTAAAAACAAAGACTATCTGAATAGCGGGCCATCCACTAACGTTCATTCCTGCCGGAATGAACGTTAAAAAGAAAAATTCCTTAAGAGGAATTAATTCGTTAATTCGGTATTAAAATAAAATAGATATAATACATAAATACATTTAAAAGTGAAAACATGTATTTAAAAAAAAATACATTAAAAACAATATGTTCTCGTCGTCACAATCTATACTAATATTATAAAGCGGAAAAGTTTGTTAGTTTGTTTGTTTGTTTGTTTGTTTGTTTGTTTGCTTGAACGCGCTAATCTTCGAAAGTACTGGGTGGATTTGGATGAAATTTGGTATGGAAGTAGCTTGAAGCTTGAGGAAGGTTATAGGCTACTTTTTACCCGATTGCAAAAAAGGAGAGTTATGTTTTTACCGTGATAGAATCCACGGGAGCGAAGCCCCGCGAGAGTACTAGTTAGTTAATAAAACTGCTATCCCTTTTATTCTTCTTTTTTCCCGGTGTCCTAAAGACAGTGACGAATTCGGAATTTCAACCTTCCTTAACCATAGTGTCTAACTGTTCTTTCTGACGTTTTAGTCTGCGTAAAACGGTATTTGGTCCTGGCATTGTAATCAACGTAACAAAAAATAAATTTAAAAGAACAACTCGTAACAAAAACAAAGGGTACAACTTTCGTGTACGCAAGTGTATTCGGGAGCAAATTGAATGAGAACTACTGACGCACCAATCGCGCGCTCGGAGCGGCGCACGGTGGGCTGAAAAACGGCTTTCATAGACTTAGGCATTTTATTTTGCAAGTGCCAGTTTTTGTGCCGGATATCACTTCTATTTGTTATAACAATATACAAAAATGACACCAGAATTGATTCTGCACAAAAACGAAGGAATTATAATTTTTTTACGAAAATTTTGTATGGAGCTAGTATGAAAAATCGAAATATCTCTGAAACGGCAGCGATAACCGTAATATCCTTATAGGAGGTTTTAGTACTAATTATTTATGATTTTTTGACATACGTTACATAATGGTTGTAGATGCCTTTTTTTTTTAAAAAATCGTCAAAATATTTTTATTTATTTTTACATATTAAACGTTCCTTTTAGTGTTTAAGTTGAAGAATTCAGAGCTTTAACAACTCTTAACATAAAATAGCATCACCCCTATAGACCTGAAGGACTAGACAGAGGTGTGTAGTATCTTGTTGATCTTGTAAGATTTCCAACAATACCAAATAGTTGAATATCAGTGTCAAAGTGCCCATGCTGTCGCTTCTTTTAGAAAGATAGGGGAATGAAATTGTTAATTGATCATACCCTAAAAGTATGATTACAACATAACCGGACACATAATAATATCGACACAAAAGGAATTTTAAAACCTTGCATACGTTCAAAATACAAAATAACATATTGTGTAGTCATCTAATGAGTCTGATGACAAGTAATTAAGTAATTAGAATGATGGTTGTAGTCTTCTGATTCTAATGAGCCTATTAAGTGATTAAATGATTTGAAATATCTCGCAACAATACCAACTAAGAACTGCATTCACCTTTTTATAATTAGTGAGCTAATGTGATTTGCTAATGTTGATTAGTTCTACTATGAGTTCTACGAAATGTTTTTGACGATTATAAATTTTTATTATCATATCTTTTATAACTTTAATGAGGGTAGTTAACTAATTATTGACTTTATACAATAAAAGGGCTATAATTTTGTTCCATAATTTAGATTGTTCACAACCGTGTAACTGCTAACACTAAAACTATTTGCTTTGCGACTACAAAATCTTAGAATGGAAAGTTTAATCACCAACTTAGATTTGTTTGTTCTTCTAAAAAGTGAGTGTCCTTCATTTAATCATGAAGTATTGTTTAGTGCAATTGTGTCCCGCATAGGCGATTGCCTTTCTGCCGAAGATCAAGTAACTCTCAAAGAATTTTGCCGGAGATTCACGCGAGCTGCTTTAAACAGGTGTCAGAAATCTAAACGATTCTTTGATAAGTTTAGAAACACGTACGGAGAGTGGTTGCAAGCAAATATTGATTGGCCGAGTTGCGTGCAAACTTTAATAAATCAAGAACCAACTGTTGATGAGATACCAAGAGCACGCTCAGTCTCTCCAGAACCTTCGACATCATCGACTGTTGGAACAATGACAAAAAGGTCCCGAAAACCATTCAAAGATCTGGGAAGCAAACAGAAAAAGAGAAGATCTAGTGAGCACATAGGCGAGGATTCCTGTGAATTGGCATATGCAGCTGCAGCACGTTTAAAAGAAGAAGGTTATGAAGATATCGCATCTGTAATCAATTATATGATCAAAATCCAGAAGCTGCCGTTAAAATCAAGGAAAGCATTAAGAAAACAGTAATATTTACACCAGAGAAAGCACTTGGATTGCTTCTTTCACTTAAGCTTTCAAAGTGGCAATATATTACGTTGCGAGAGACTGCCATTCGGAAAGGTGCTAAGGATATTTACCCATCCTACTATAAACTGCAACAAACTAAGCTTGCATGCTACCCTCCTAATCAATCAATATCAGTTACGGATTCATCAGCTAGAATTACACTTCAAGCTTTACTTGACATCACGGTGAAGCGGATTCTTCAAAGTCTTTCTGATAATGTGGAAAATAAGCAGTTAAAGCTGATATCGAAGTGGGGATTTGATGGTGCTTCCAATCAAAGCCGATACAAGCAGAAAATGGACGGCGAGCATGATGATTCAAGCATTTTCATGACCTCCTTGGTGCCACTGAAACTGACAGATGGAGATAATACTATATGGACAAACCCGAAACCATGCTCAACTTTTTATTGTCGTCCGGTTCAGTTCACTTTTGTAAAAGAAAGCCATGCAGTTGTCATTGATAACAAAAGAAAAATGGATGAGGAAATTGAGGCCCTTAACCCCACAGAGTGCATTAATAGTAACAGGGTGACTCATAAACTAATGATGACAATGATCGACGCAAAAGTCTGCACGTACCTTTCTGAAGCTAGATCAAATGCATCATGCTACCTGTGCTTAGCAAAACCAACAGAAATGAACCACTTAGATGCTGTAACATCAAAAACTGTGTGTTCTGACATATATGAATTTGGCCTATCATCCCTACATGCCCGTATAAATTGCATGGAATGTCTGTTACACATTGCGTACAGACTTGACTTCAAACAGTGGGCAGCAAGAAGTAATGAGCATAAAGATATGTTACAAAACAGAAAAAAAAACATTCAAAATAAATTTAAAGAGGAGCTCAATCTGTTAATTGATATAGTAAAACAAGGATCGGGAACTACCAATGACGGGAATACCGCAAGGAAGTTTTTCGAGTTTCCCAATAAAACTGCAGCTATTACTGGGTTGGATCAAAACCTGATAAAAAGATTTGCTGTTATTTTGCAAGCAATAACATCTGGTGAGAAGATCGATGTCATCAAATTTAAAGATTTTGCTCGCAAAACAGCAGAAAAGTACGTGGAATTATACGACTGGTACTACATGTCATCAACCGTACATAAACTATTAATACACGGAGCTGACATAATCGAAAAAAATGATATTGTCCCGATTGGGACTCTCTCGGAAGAAGCCTCAGAGTCTCGAAACAAAGATTTTAGGAGGTTCCGGGAACATCATTCGCGGAAAAGAAGCAGGCAAGATTCTAATCAAGATATCCTAAATATGCTTGTTGTTTCTTCGGATCCTTTTCTAAGTGCACAAAGGCCGAAGTTAGATGCCAAAAGGAAGACAACCTTTTTTGCTGAAACTCTCGACCTAATACAGTTTCCGGAAACTGAGTTCGAGTTTGTAGGTATATCCGATCTGGATTCTGACTCGGAATTGGAGTCCGACAACGAAAGTTGTAAAGAAAATTTGTAAAATTTAATTATTTTTCTTTATGTTCTTTTGTTATTTATGTTAGTTTATTGTACCAATATGTTTAGTTAATAATTTCATAGATTATAGTTTCAAATATGTATTTTGTATAATTGAATTTATTAGATATTATTTTTGTTACTTCTGTTTTATTTAAATTACCTATCAATAAAAAGTTTATATACAGTCTTTTTTTTTCACATATTCTTAATATTTGGGGAAAAAGCATGCTTCCTAACGATGTTCTTAACTTTGACACAGTTCATGGATCGTTTTGAACAGTTTCATATGTTAAAATAAATAATGTTAGTACTATAATCCCCTATAAGGATATTATTATTATTATGTGTCCGGTTATGTTGTAATCATACTTTTAGGGTATGATCAATTAACAATTTCATTCCCCTATCTTTCAAAAAGAAACGACAGCATGGGCACTTTGACACTGATATTCAACTATTTGGTATTGTTGGAAATCTTACAAGATCAACAAGACACTACACACCTCTGTCTAGTCCTTCAGGTCTATAGGGGTGATGCTATTTTATGATAAGTGTTGTTAAAGCTCTGAATTCTTCAACTTAAACACTAAAAGGAACGTTTAAATATGTAAAAATAAATAAAAATATTTTGACGATTTTTTTTAAAAAAAAGGCATCTACAACCATTATGTAACGTATGTCAAAAAATCATAAATAATTAGTACTATAACCCCCTATAAGGATATTACGGTTATCGCTGCCGTTTTAGAGATATTTCGATTTTTCATACTAGCTCCATACAAAATTTTCGTAAAAAAATTATAATTCCTTCGTTTCTGTGCAGAATCAATTCTGGTGTCATTTTTGTATATTGTTATAACTAATAGAAGTGATATCCGGCAAAAAAACTCGCACTTGCAAAATAAAATGCCTAAGTCTATGAAAGCCGATTGTCAGCCCACCGTGCGGCGCTACGTCATACCCTGCGTCCCGCTGACGACCGCTGACACCTAAAAATCGCCATCTGTGCATTGAACGACTCTTGCCATGTTATTTGACGAGAACTATAGCAATCTTTATAACGTTTAATCTTATATCTTAATCTCATCCTAACCCCGAACAATGGATAAAATAATGTAGATTTAACGCATATTTTTATTCAAAATCACACACACGACCATGGCTGGATCTGATAATAGTATTGGCTAAAAGTGTGGACGTTGAGGCACATCGGTCAGGTTTAGTGTTGGATTCATTTGGACATCCTGCGCTTGACTGCTTGCACATCGGGCCGGGCGCGGCTGGCAGCGCGGCGAGCACGGCTGGGGACAGCCGGCGCCGGGCGACCGTGCGCCGTGTTTTAGCTCACTCGAACACATTTTTTTAATTTTCTTAGTTGGCATCCATCGAGTCACGGATGTGGCGTACGGTTGACTCGAGGCAGACGAGGTTGGGGTCGGTCGGGGCTCCGGGACCGTGTCCTCGGCCGTCAGGGACACGTGCAGCACGACGCGCTGCGCGGCGCGCGGCACGCGCAGCTCCAGGCGCGCCGTCGACAGCTCGCCCGGCTGCGCGCTCCCCGCGACCTCGCCCACCACGCGCCCGACGCCAGCCATTGCTAGCCGTTCTTTTGAGCGAATCATACCTTCTAAACCTTCAGATACCGGTGTTACAGGCTTTACAGCTTTTAGGAGCGCTGCAGATACGTGAGTGTGTCTGTTGTTTTGGCAAGCAAACGAGCGGGCACGTAGTACGGGCAGACTATGTTGGCGACACTGTGCCACCGCGTACGTGCCGTCCGTGGTGTATTGTATGTGGCCGACGAACGCGCGGCTCGGTGATACACGATTCTGAAAGTGTACGATTTATTAGTTGTGAAAAAATCTTATTTTTTTGTTGATATTTGTTACGCGATTGACATGATTATTATAGTTAATTTCTCCTGTGTTTAAATGTTTGCATGCCTTTTGAGGTAGATTGTACAAGGGTCTAAACAATTTTTGTTATAAACATTTTATTTATTTTGTAGGTACCTACGTTCAGAGCAAATAAATCATTAGGTATTCTATTCTATTCTATTCTACTCCTTCACGCAATAACGACTGGAGGTGGTTGAAAACCTGGCTACTTTTTATCACGGAATTCACACAAGTAACACAGTGGCCAGTACGTAGGTACTCACCTCGCGGGCGGCGTGGCGGCAGGCGAGCGTCCAGCACGCCGTGTGTGCGCGGCGCAGGCTCGCGGGCAGTGCCATGTCGGTCGTGTGTGTGCGGCGCTGCGGGCGCGGAGTGACCAGTACGTACTCACCTCGCGGGCGGCGTGGCGGCAGGCGAGCGTCCAGCACGCCGTGTGTGCGCGGCGCAGGCTCGCGGGCAGTGCCATGTCGGTCGTGTGTGTGCGGCGCTGCGGGCGCGGAGTGACCAGTACGTACTCACCTCGCGGGCGGCGTGGCGGCAGGCGAGCGTCCAGCACGCCGTGTGTGCGCGGCGCAGGCTCGCGGGCAGTGCCATGTCGGTCGTGTGTGTGCGGCGCTGCGGGCGCGGAGTGACCAGTACGTACTCACCTCGCGGGCGGCGTGGCGGCAGGCGAGCGTCCAGCACGCCGTGTGTGCGCGGCGCAGGCTCGCGGGCAGTGCCATGTCGGTCGTGTGTGTGCCGCGGAGTGGCGACTGCGAGCTGCGAGTTCACCCGCGCGGCCCACTCGATACAGACATCGAGACGGCCACGAACTTGAACACGATGTGAGCACGAGCTCGCAACATGGATAAACAACATTCACTTCAAATTCTTAAAAATATGTAATGGAACATAATATATATTTTTTAAATTACTAATCCCATAAAAAACAATACTTGTCAAAAATCCAAGTCTCAAAACTTAGTTGTTCTATCGTAAAAGTTGTGAGATCCATGTAATACCAAGTCGGTTATTAATTTATTCAGTCCCTACTTAAGGGACCTTCTGTCTTAAGTTGTTACGTAATTATCTAACCTAACGACATCTTATGGTGACCATATCAATATTAAAAATCTTTAGTGTTTTAAGTGAATAGATTGACTCGGCCATCGCATGAAAACACAATATATCTCACAAGTAATACATAAATAAATTAAATTGTTTATTTCGATTGCCAAGTCAATATATTTATTTAAAACGGTAAAGATTTTTAATATTGATATGGTCACTATAAGATGTCGTTAGGTTAGATAATTACGTAACAACTTAAGACAGAAGGTCCCTTAAGTAGGGACTGAATAAATTAATAACCGACTTGGTATTACATGGAGCTCACAACTTTTTACGGTAGAACAACTAAGTTGTGAGACTTGGATTTTTGACAAGTATTGTTTTTTATGGGATCTCATTGCTTTTTGTAGAAAGTCCTACTTTTTTCCTTTCCGGTACCTTCTACTTCTTGTATACCAACAACGAGTTTTCTTAAAGCCCTCTCTCTGTCTTATGAGCTTTTCTTATTTTTGTAGGTAGCCTTCCTTTTTTTATTTTCCGGTACTACTTCTTGAACTTCAGCTAAAGTTTTTTTCAAAGCCCACTCCCTGTCTCTATGGGTTTTTTTCGGAGGCTTTGATACGCACATATGGATACGCACGTACCTCTTTTGCATTAGTTAGTAATAATTAATGCCGCACTCGTCAAACGTCTCGGTTAAAGTTAATCCATAAGTAAGTAATTATGCAATTTCGGGCAATTTACTCTACTTAATACTCCCCAATACTCTTAATACTTCTTGCTTTTTTATTCCGTTGACCATTTAACAAGTTACCTTTGAGCATAATTATTATATCTAGGTACCTATCTACACTGGAAGACACGGTAGAGCATATGGTCGAGGTGTGCCCTGCATGGGTGGAGCACCGTCGTATCCTCATAGAGGCGATCGGCGGCGGCGACTTCTCGCGCCCTGCTCTGGTTTAGACCATGGTGCGAAGCGAGAGGGAATGGGATGCAGTCACCTCCTGCTGCGAAGCAGTCATGCTAGCGAAGGAGGAGGCCTAACGTGCGAGGGAGAGGCAACTCTCTTCCTGTCGCCCCAGCCGCCGGGGGAGACGCCCCGGGCGTCGTGGATCGCGAGTCGATTTCGGGCCACCGTAGGCGCGGGCCTGCGAATGGCGAGCAGGGGTCGCTCACCGTCCGGTAAGGACCAGGCCCGGGTCGGCGGCGCGTTGTGTTCCACGCGCGCCTCAAAAAGCTGTTAATACCACTGACGGGGCCTCATAGGGCCATTGGCTGTCGGGGCTTATGGGAAAGTTCCATCGAGATACCGCGGCCCCGGAACTTTAGGGCTTACGAAGGAACAGGGTGGGTTTTTAGTCAGTAGAATTCTGATACACCCGAGCGGAAGAAGTCATTCGATGATATTTTTCACAAAAAAAAAAAAAGTACCCATCTACATCTATTATTTCATTATATTATACAGGTACACTGATTAATTAACTGCAAATGTAACTTTGTAATCCTATATATTTATATGGGATTACAAAGTTATTTATGCAGTTGATGTATCTAGAAAACTGGAACGAAATTGAAAAATATTATAGTTTTTCCTTGATTCATATACTAAACACTTATTGTATTCTAAATTTGAAGCTTCTATGTCTGCTAGAAGTGCTTTAGACTTTTGATGATCGGTCAGTCAGTGAGTGACAAAATTTACAAAATTAAGGAATTTTGACTCGTTATAATTCTTAAACTACTGGTTATACAATGTATACAATGCCTGTTTGGTTCCTGAAAATTCAGGCTTCTAGTTTTATCCACAACGAAGTTATAGGGGGTCGAAAATGGCCTGAGTTGCTTCGAGAAAAGAATGGTACGGCCGTGTTTGGGTTGTACACGAAACCATAGCACGATAAATCGAATTTTATGCAAGTTTTTGTTTTACTTCCCTAGATGGCGTTGGGATCGAATTAGATCGCGCTATGGTTTCATTACCGCAGTTTGGGTATACCATTTGATAATTTTATTTTTTGGGTGAACCTTGTGTTTAATATACGCTATTATACGAACGTAGTGTTATATTATTTACACTCCTCGCCATACGGACCCTCGGTATTGTACATGGTCCTTCGAGCCGGATCGGTCGGGAGTGTTTTTGGTAGTCTCCGGTGGTGGTAGATATTACCACCCTTCGCGTCATTACTGGGCAGTGGATCGCTGTCCAGAGCAGCCCCTTCAACGGGTACCAGGTTACAGGTGCTCAAGAGTTGGAGGTGGAACCGGTGCAGCAGCCAGGAGTCAGGCGTGGTGCAGCCGCCAGGAGTCGAGCGTGGTGCAGCCGCCAGGAGTCGAGCGTGGTGCAGCCGACTTGGTAGCAGCAGCCGGAGGAACGGCGCAAGGGAGGTGCAGTGAAGCAGGCGGAGGGCGCCACTTGTATGGTGCAGTTCAGCGCTTCGCTTGTGATAGTGATATGGTGTGTGAGTGGATTTTGAAGAAAAAACTGTGAGTACATTATATTACTGGTTAACAGGAAGAATAGGATTTCAACGAACAATATCAAATTTATTGAACTTTTAATTAATCAAATATTAACTTAGTCATATTATTGCACTTTTCATTAATTAAATATTAACTTAGTCATTTTTAGTTAGTTTTGGACTTGTAATAATTTTAAGACAAAAGTGGTTTTTGCCCGATTTTGGTCCCAAGTTGTTTATAAAAAGACTAGTAAATTTTTACATTTAGATAGAACTTCTTAAAAAACATAATATTTTCTTAAAGAATATAGTTTGTTTGGATAAATTTATATTATTAGAACTTGTATTAAAATGGAGTCTTTCTGTAATGTACACGAGGATGTTTGTGCTACAATGCGTAAGGCAAGATCAAATTTTAAAAAGTCTCCTAAAGATCGGTTAACTCCTGTATATTTGGAAACACGTCTTGAAAATTTACAACAGTTATGGGATTCATTCACAACTATTCATAAAGAAATATTAAGTACAATTAAGAAATCTGAATTTTCTAACTCAAGGTATTTTCAAAATGGTCTTTATGATGAGGTTGAGGAACTTTATGTTGAATTTAAATGTGAATTAAAAGAATTATTGTCTAATCAAATTTCTACTGAATCATGTGCAGATTCTAAGACTTGTTGTCTGACCGACAAACCTGTTAGTAGAGTAAAGTTACCCGAAATAAAAATTCCCTCATTTTCCGAGAATTATTCTGAGTGGCAAACTTTTAGAGACTTATTTATGGGATTGGTGCACGAAAACAAGACTCTGGATGATGCACAGAGATTCTTTTATTTAAAGGGACTTTTGACTGCGGAAGCTGAGCTTTTATTGCGAAATATTAAAGTTACATCTGATAATTATAAAATTGCGTGGTCTAAATTGGACAAAATGTATAACAACAAAAGGTTTCTGGCAACTGGTATAGTAAAAAGACTACTTAGTCAAAAGAATTCGACTTATGAATCAGCTAGCGAAATAAAAAGGCTTCTCAATACTACTTCAAAATGTCTGGAGTCAATTGGTAATTTGGGTGTGGATGTGTCTTCGTGGGATCTTATTGTGATTCACGTAATTAGTGCAAAATTAGATAAAGAGACTAGAAAGGGTTGGGAACTGAAGGTAGCCTCAGACTCAAGTGACGAGCTTCCTACGGTTCATCAATTTTCAGAATATTTAAATAGTCGCTTTAGGGGTTTGGAACATTTAGACAAAGGAGATATTAGGGACGAGAGACAGGGAAGACCTCCACAAACAAAGGGAACTCAATCGTTTCATGTAGTTAAAGAAAAAAGATTATTATCATGTATGTTTTGTTCAGCTGATTATAATATTACATCTTGTCCGAAATTTAGTAAAGAGTCAAATGAAGCGCGACGTATCTTTGCCATGGAAAATAATTTGTGTTTTGTTTGTTTACTCAATAACCACTCTGCAAAAAATTGTAGAAACACAAGTGCCAGGTGTGTAAACGCCGCCACCATTCTTTGTTGCACCCAACAGGGGTGTCTGGGTCTGCTGTTGGTGAAGATAGGAGTACGGTTCACGAGGAAATATCATCAGCCGCTTCAACGGCGATGAAGGATGATACTAAAAATTGTATTGCTGTAGTGACCGCGCAAGCGGAGGGATCGAGCAAGCCAATGGTCTCATGTCTATCGACAGGGAGCAATCGTAAAACGGTTTTATTAACTACCGCCTTGATTAAGGCGGAGTCGAAAGACGGATCATATAGGGTTGTTAGGGCATTGCTAGATCAAGGGTCGCAGGGTTCTTTTATTACTGAATCCACGGTCTAATATTTAGGATTAAATAAAACACCTTCAAGGCAAATTGTGATAGGTGTAGGCGGGGACAAAAGTGCTATGGCCAAGTCCAGTGTAATTCTTAGATTAAGGTCTAGAATAGACCCCAGGGTCGAGATTGAGGTTAATGCGTTAGTCCTGAAGTCAGTTACTGCTCTTCTCCCAGCTACGAAAGTAACAAGTGTGGAATGGGTAGACTTGACCGATGAGGATTTGGCTGATCCAGAATACTACAGGCCTAATAAGATTGATGTCTTATTAGGTGCTGAGGTTTACAGTCAAGTCATCCAGGATGGCATTAAAAGAAATATAAGTGGGACTTTATTAGCTCAGGACACTAAATTAGGGTGGATACTGTCGGGCACCTTTGAAGTGGACCAGGCAAGTAATCCATCACATATTACCGTTATGCATTCAAGTCTTGAGGCGGATGATATGCTCAAACGATTTTGGGAACTAGAAGCCGAACCGTCTAGGAGGAAAATGTAAAGAAAGCACTTCCAGCGTTATTATAGGAAGTCTTCCCTTCTAGGTTTATAGATAATCTTTGTCGTGGTTGCTAGGCGATACTTGTTACTTTTTGATAATCTACAACGCACTGAATATATTTTACTTAAACCAAAATTCCACTGCGTTTACTTTAATATGGTAGCAGAGCGTGCAAAAACGAGAGCTTACGATATTTTAATTTAGTTTCTTAAAGGATAAAAGTTCTAAAGAGTAAATCATGTTGTCTTCAAAAATGAAACTCGAAATAGGACTATTCGGTGGAAGCTACTGGCCGACCTGGAAATATAAAGTGTTGTTGCTGCTGCGGAGTAACACAGGCACCTTAGAAGCGGTGCAGGGTACACTAGTAAAGCCGGCACATCCGGGTGAAGGAGCCAAAGCGGAAGCTCTTACAAAGTACAAGGTAGATTGTGACAACTATAATAAAATAGAAAGCACTGCACTATTACTACTGACTACTAATATGACCGACGAAATGCTGAACAAAGTAATGCGTTTTACAACTGCGAGTGATATGTGGGACGAATTAAACCGTCTTTACGAACGAGGGTCACAGGACCGAACCTACGATCTGTGTATGCAACTTTTCAACTACAAGAAAGACCCCACTCATGACATGGGTTCGCATATGTCTGCGATAAAGAATATTTGGCATAATCTGAATCAAGCTTTGTCAACAGTTTGCAATCAATTACCAGAAATTCTTTTGATATGCAAGATATTGGATTCCCTGCCAGAAGAGTATTTCAGTTTTAAGTCAGGTTGGTTACTGCTTACTTTGAAAGATCGTACAATCGAGAACTTGACCACCCAGTTGTGCGCTCACGAGAGAGCTTTGAAAGATAAAAATAAATCTGAAGCTGAAGGTGAATCCAGCACGGAGGTACTGATAGTGCATAACAGAAAGCAAGATCCCAAGAAGAAGTTCAAGTGCAACTATTGCGGAGCAAGCGGACATCGAGTAAAGCAATGCAAGAAATGGATTACGGATGGTAGACCCCCAAAACCTCCAAAGGAATCCACATCTAATGCTGCTACGTTGTCAAGTTTAGCTTTATCTCTTGGTGAGAGTCATGATAAAGACTCATGGTACGTAGATAATGGAGCAAAAAGTCACGTAACCAATAGAGGGGATCGGTATGTATTTTTCGAGTACTTTAGCGAATCTCACAGAGTAATGACAGCAAATGGTGAAAATATTGAAGCTATCGGAAAGGGCTCAATACAAGTAAATGCTGACATTAATGGCCAAAACGAAACAATTACGCTCACAAATGTTTGGTATGTTCCCAGCATACAAAGAAAGTTGTTTTCTGTGCTAGCCGCACAAGATCTTTGTGAGAATAGCTCCTTCGAATCAAATACTCGATCATGTTTATTTAAGGTTGATGGTAAGACAAAGTTAGTCGGTACTCGGGACAAATATGGAGGGTTGTATAAACTTAAAATACAAGTAGTTACACCTAAAGTGGAAATTAACCAACTAACAGTTACTAACCGACTTCAGTTGTACCATGAACGTTTTGGACACCAAAACAAAAGACAAGTCAAACAAGTTATGCAGAGAGAATTTGCTATGCAATTCAAATCTGAAAATAACAAAGAAGTTTGCGAAGGTTGCGTTTATGGAAAAGCCCACAGAAGGACGTTTAGGACCAGAGAAAGAACTACAAGAATTAGAGAGCTAATACACACTGATGTGTGTGGACCTTTTGTGTATTCGATCTCAAAGTATAGAACTTTGTTCTATTCAAGGATGATTTCACCCGTTTTCGTTATGTATACTTCTTACGACAAAAGTCAGAAGTTCAAGCACGCTTGAAGGATTTTCTAGTTGAATCTAAGACATCAGGACACGTCATTCAAGAGTTGCTAAGCGACAATGGAGGCGAATTCGACAATGAACAAGTACGAAATACGCTACGGCAACACGGGATTAAACAGAGGCTGACAATGCCCTACACTCCTGAACAAAACGGTTGCGCTGAAAGAGATAATCGCACAATTGTCGAGATGGCAAGAGCACTTATACACGCTCATGATGAGATACCTAAAGGTTTATGGGCTGAAGTAGTGCAAGCTTTAGTGTACATATTAAATCGTACGGGACCTATACTAGAAATAATGACATCTACAACTGGAGGATTGAGACATTCAATAACATGCTTTACCATGACATAATGTCCCATAAATACGCCTACTACCTAGATTCAAATCAGCACCTGAAGTGTGATTTAAGTATGTTTAGGAAAAGTCCGGATTTGTAAACAACTTAGCAATGCGGACAATTTTTGAAGATCTTAAGACTCTTATTAATGACATCGAATACTGTAATACTAACTACCATAGCGAATTCTGTGACAATAACCATGCGATTTATGACGAAGCCTCTGAAGACGATAATGAAAGCACTTCTTGTAAACATCAACCTTCAAACTTTTTTCGTGACTAAACACCTTAACGTGTTGCATCAAAATATCGCTGGACTATTGTCAAAATCTGAAACTTTAACAGTGTGCCTAGAAGAACTAAAAACCTCTCAACCTGGTGTAGAGGTACTATGCATCACTGAACATTTTATTATGGAGGGCTACGAAAAACATTTAGATATTCCTAATTATCAGCTCGCAGCCTGCTACGCCAGGAAAAACAGCAAAAGAGGTGGAGCATGCATTCTGACTAGAAACGGACTACAGTACAAGGAATTAAAAACGATTTCGAGATTTTCATTAACCGGTGTTTTTGAATGTTGTGCCATCGAACTAATTGACTACAAAATTGTTATTGTATGTATTTATAGAGTCCCAAATAGTAGTAATTTCAATACGTGCATTGAAAAATTACATATGATTTTACGTGAACTGTCCAATAAGCCCTTTCTAAATAGTAATATTGTTATAGCGGGAGATTTCAATGTAGACATCCTTAAAAGGACTTATCAAACCTTAGAGTTGGAATGTCTGTTATTGAATTACAATTTGAGATTGTCTGTTTTTCAGCCTACTAGAATGAAGAGTCAAACATGTATAGACAACATTGCTCACAATTTTGAAAAAAAAATGCAAGGCGGAAGTGATTGAATTTGCCCTATCAGATCACACTGCACAATTGCTGAAGTGTCCCGTAAAAGTGGACTGTATTTTGAAATATTGGTACAAATCTCAACGGGATTTTAGCCCGGACAATATGATTAAATTCAGAACCTGTCTTGAGAAGCTGACGTTCTCTGAAATCTATAACAGCGATGATCCTAATGTTTCTTTTAATTATTTCATAGAACAATTTAAATTATTTTACGACTTATGCTTCCCCCGTAGGCTCATAAAAATGCAAACATGTAAAAAGCCAAAATGGATATCGCGTGGACTCAAATTATGTAGCCAAAAGAAAAGACAATTATTATGGACATATAGACTCAAACCGACACAAATAAATAAAATAAAATATTCTAAATACACCAAATTATTTAAAAAAATTATTAAACTGACTAAGCGATCTCAAAATGACTACAATATTAAAAACTCTGACAATAAAAGTAAAATGACATGGAAACTAATAAAGAACTCTAAATTTAATTTACCAAATAAATGACTTTATAAATACAATACAAACGGACAATAGAACAATTAACAATCCTCAAATAATTGCTGACAAGTTTAACGCCTATTTCATTGATAAAATCGTTCCAATACCAGGGATACGCAAAAAATCAACTGATTACATTTTAAGCAAACAAAAATCCATGTTCATGGCACCGTGTCAACCAATCCAAATATTTAATATTATAAAAAGTTTAAAAAACACTAATAGCGTAGGTTATGAGGAAATTTCAACAAAAATCATAAAACATGTTGCTGATCTGATTTCTGTCCATCTGAGTCATATACTTAATTTGTGTATCAGCCACGGTGTTTTTCCTGACCGACTCAAGATATCTATTATAAAACCCGTTTTCAAAAAAGGGGATAAAAAGAAAATGGAAAACTATAGACCCATTGCGCTTTTGCCAATTTTCTCAAAAATATATGAAAAATATATTTATAACGAAGTATATGCATATTTAGAAAAACATATGATTCTCTGGAATGAGCAAAAAGGTTTCCGGAAAAATAAAACTATAAATATGGCAATCTATGACTTCTTGAATACAATTATGACTAATATTGATAAAAAGACGCCTGTTTGTGCTATGTACTGTGACATGACACAAGCTTTTGACTATGTTGACCACAATATCTTAAGAAACAAACTATACTCGTATGGAATAAGAGGCAATATTCTGGATTTATTAATGACTTATCTGTCAGATAGAAAACAAAAAACTGCTATAACAGACTTAAATTTAAAGACAAAACAAGAAGTTATATACCTATCCAAAGAACGTACTGTATTCTTTGGCGTACCACAGGGCAGTGTTCTGGGACCCTTACTTTTTTTAATATATATTAATGACCTGCCCAAAGCTATAAATTGCCCTATAACCTACCTATAATAACATATATAAAATAATAGGAGGATGGTCAGCAAGCAAAGCATATCAAAAGCTTGGAAGCTTTATCCTTATTATAAATCTCAAGCATTAAGACCGTAAACTTGTGGTTACATTCAACATCTATTATCAGAATTTTAGGGGACTAAAAACCAAATTAAACTCACTCAGGCTAGCCGTACGATTGAACAACTACGATGTGATAATTGGAACCGAAACATGGCTCGATGAAAGCATTAAAGATGGCGAAATACTCGACTCTAGATACGTAATCTATCGTAGAGATAGAGCATCGACTCCACTTGGTACTAAGAGGGGTGGAGGAGTGCTGATCGCTATTTCCAAAATCTACGACTCAACACGCATATCGAAATGGGAAACAGATGCCGAAGATCTATGGGTCAAGCTCAAAACCTCAAGTAAAAACGGGTCAAGAAGCCTAAATATCTGTGCGGTATATCTACCACCACCTGTACAACAAGATTCTCTGAATTCAATCTTGGATAACTTCACTACAGTAATCGAATCAACTGGGGAAGATACGATCATAGTTGGGGACTTTAATCTCGGTTTTATCGAATGGCATATAGACAATACTTCTACTCATTCTCCATGCACAACTGCTAAAAACTATGCTAGCCGGTTAGGTTATTCACTTATTGATTTCATGTCATCAAATAGCATTATGCAAATGAATACCGTTAGGAATTCATACAACAAAACTTTAGACCTTACTTTGTGTAACTTTTACGGTGGTACTGTCAAGGAATGTAAAAGCCCAATGTCTGTAGTAGATGTATATCATCCTCCACTAGAAATATGTATTAACAGTATCTCACTCGTGCCATTAAAAAGCAAGAGTTCCATCAAATTTAATTTCCGGAAAGCAAATTACTCACTTGTTAAGGAGAGTTTAAAGAATATCAACTGGGATCAACAATTTTCCGATATAACTGATGTTGATGCAATGGTGGATATTTTATATGCACATCTGAACAAAATTATCCAGGAATGTGTTCCGCGATACAGCATACGCACTGAAAAATTTCCGATCTGGTTCTCAAAATCCCTTGTAAGACTCTTGAACGAAAAAGAAAAGAAAAGGATTCGTTTCAAAAAATATAAAAATCCCAGAGATGAGTTAGAATATAAAATTTTAGAAAAGCGTTCAAAAATTATGATTAAAGATTGTTATCGTACATACGTGTCTAACACTGAAAAAAACATAAGGCATAATCCAAAGGTATTCTGGTCATTCGTCAAAGTTAGAAAAGCTCAGCCAAATAACATACCATCAGAGATGCACCTGAATGAGAACATAGCAACTTCTGGAGAAGCTGTGAGTAAACTTTTTGCCTCACACTTTTCTTCTACTTTTGTACCTTCCATAAGCACTCGCGTCTTACCCAATAGCTCGCAGACGTATTCGCAACTCGCCTTGGGAGGATGTTATTTTACTGAACGAGATGTACTTAAACAATTGAATAAACTTAATAATTTCAAAGGTCCAGGACCAGATGGATTACCTCCATTTTTCATAAAACAATGTGCCAAGTATTTATCATTACCACTCAAATTAATTTTCAATCGATCACTTAATTCTTCTAAATTTCC
This sequence comes from Tholera decimalis, assembly GCA_943138885.2. Lineage (NCBI taxonomy): Eukaryota > Metazoa > Arthropoda > Insecta > Lepidoptera > Noctuidae > Tholera > Tholera decimalis. Next base: position 48,539,920 of record OW964553.2, read on the forward strand.
TTCGCAGTGGAAAGTCGCAAATGTTGTACCATTGTATAAAAAAGGGGAGACCAGTGATGTAAAGAACTATCGCCCAGTGTCGCTACTTTCAATTTTCTCAAAAATATTCGAGTCACTAGTATGCCCCGTATTAACTTCACATACAAAAATCCAACTAGCGAATCAACAACATGGTTTCTGTTCTAACAAATCTACCACCACTAATTTGGTTCAATATGTGAATGATATAAGTAGATCCATAGATTCAGGTGTCCAGGTAGACTCAATTTACACCGATTTTAGTAGTGCATTTGACAAGGTGAATCATGCGCTTCTCCTGCAAAAACTAGGGGACTTCGGCATACATGGTCAGTTATTAATGTGGTTTGAATCATATCTCACAAAACGACCACAAAGAGTAGTAGTTAGGGGCTATCAATCACCCTTATATTATTCAACCTCTGGGGTACCACAAGGCTCTCATCTTGGTCCGATTCTGTTCTTGATATTTGTCAACGATATTATAAGCTCAATAAAATATAGCAAATGCTCTATGTTTGCGGACGACTTGAAAATATATAAGGAAGTCAAGTCAGGGGCCGACATTTCATTACTTCAAAAGGATTTAGACGCAATTTGTGAGTGGTGCCATGCAAACATGATGGTCCTCAACGCCAAAAAATGCTATCATATGACGTTCACACGTAAAAAGACTGTACAACCTTCAGCTTACAACATTAATGGCTTAACACTCCAGAAGGTTGATACGATACGCGACTTAGGGGTGCATCTCGACAGTAAATTAACTTTTATAAATCACTTCGATACTATTATCGCCAAAGCGTGTAAGATGTCCGGATTTATAAAAAGAATCTGTAAAGATTTCCGGTGTATCAGCACACTTAAGGTTCTATATAATTCTCTTGTGAGAAGTATTCTTGATTACGCATCTCCCGCATGGAATCCAGCATATCGTGTACACGTTGACAGGATAGAGCGTATTCAAAAAAAGTTCACGAGGTACCTAAATCACAGGTCAGAATCTTGCGATCGTGACGCTAATTATTCCCAAAGGCTTTCTCACTTTAAGATGACTTCACTGGAGCAACGACGAAGAATTTCTGATCTGATCTTGCTGTACAAAATAATCCATAACTTGGCTAATGTACAGGAACTAGTTTCTGAAATAAATATAACCGTGCCACGTAAAACGTTCTACAGAGCGAGTCATAAAACAAACACGTTTGAAGTCTCAAAAAGTCGAACTAAACTAGGCTCCACCGCCCCATTAAACCGATTTCTGTCTGCGTATAATAAGCTGTGCACACGCACAAACAGTTTAGATATATTTTCCAACAAACTTATGGAATTCAGACGTAATATAACGGTTCCTGGTTCCTAAGTGTCCAATAATAAATTTGTGTGATCTGTTTAACTCAATTTTATTCTATTATTTTTTATTACATGCTTATCTGTTGTCAATTTTTTTTTCTCATTGGTATTAGGACATCGTGCTTTTGCATTCACTATCAAGTTCACTATAATAGCCAACACTATAATATTTAAATACTTCACTTATTCTTTCTTGTATACTAATAATTTGCGAAAGCGTAGCCATTGTAAATCGATTCAATTCATAAGTTTTGTAATTATTATTTTTTTTCCTTCAAATTGTAATGTTTCTTTTAATTTGTTATACAAGTGATGTGCACGCCTTCAATAGTCATATTCATATTATATAAGATTATATGTTACAAACCATGTTATTTTAAGTTGAATATGTCACTGGTGTGTCAATAAATAAATAAATAAATAAATAAATAACCCTATTTGCTGATGATAGCACGATAACAGTAGCTGGAAATAAACCCGACCAATACAAAACTGATATAAATGACGCGTTAATCTCAATAATTTCCTGGCTTAACAATAATAACTTAAAAATTAATCTAAGTAAAACTCAAATAATGCATTTTGGCCAGAGAAAACAGAGTAAAAAAATGGAGGTAAAATTCCAAAATAATGTGGTTAATGATGTGGACAGTGCAAAATTCCTCGGCCTTACAATAGATAGTCAGCTTAACTGGAAGAATCATATTGAAATATTATGTAAGAAAATAAGTTGCTCATCCTATGCCCTATATAAACTTTCTCCAACCGTTAACACTGATGCACTACTCATAGCCTATCATGGTCTTGTTGCATCAGTGTTAAGATACGGCATCATATTTTGGGGTAACTCTACTAATAGGGAAGCCGCGTTTAAAGCGCAAAAGCGCTGCATAAGATCTATGTTTGGGCTTCAGGTGACGGACAGTTGTATGCCTTATTTCAGAAAGCATAAAATTCTCACACTTCCTGCTTTGTATATTTATGAAACTGCCTTATTCGTAAGATTAAATCCAAATTTATTCTCTCTCCTATCTGATACTGTACAACGTAACAGGCGAAATGACATTCTACGCGGTCGCAGAGCCAAGACAGCTCTCATGCGGAAAAGCATATTCTGCAGAGCCCCGCAAATTTATAATAAAATTAAAAAATCAATTAGGGAGTTAGATTTGGCTGGTTTTAAGAAGCAATTTAAAGAATTTCTATGCACTAAATGCTACTATAGTTTGAATGACTACTTAAATGACACATTAATTTAATTCAATTATTGTTTATGTTATTTTATTTCTGACATTCTTTATTAAAATTTGAACCATTACTTATTTAAAAAAATGGAATTATAATTTAGCATCTATGTAATCAACTTGACATTTGTACGCCCATGTGGTAGAATATGATGAGACTATATACGTATATGTAAATTTAAGACCATGTAATTATGCATACCGACCATGTTCTGACAAATAAATGATTATGATTATGATTATGATTATGACCCACTCCAAATAATGAAAAGTCACCGTATGAGTTATGGTACAATAAGAAACCCAAAATAAATCATCTCAGAATCATTGGTTGTGTATGCTACGTGCATGTCCCAAAACAAAAGAGAAAGAAGCTAGATAAAAAAGCACAGAAAGGAATTCTTATAGGATATGACGGTGATGATGGGTATCGAGTTTATGATACAAGGAACTTTAAATTGTTGCGTTCCGGAGATGTAACTTTTGAAGAAGTACCTCTGTTAGATCGAGACATACCTGTTAGTGAGGAACCTGAAGTCAAAAAGAATACCTATGAGCTACCTACTTCTTCCATAGATGATCAACCAAACTTAAAAGTACTTCATCAAAGTGATGATCACCTGCATTCAGTGAATTTGGACAATGAAACAGATGACAGTAATGTAGAAGAACGACAAGAAGAAGATACTTGGTTTGAAACAGGTGATAGTAATGTAGAAGAACGACAAGAAGACACTCAAACTGTTGAAGGTAATAGTCGTGTACTTCGTGATCGGAGTCAAATTAGACCTCCAGAAAGATTTAATTTTGAACAGTTCGTCAATCAAGTCATTGCTGTTCCAGAACCATCTTCATATCGAGAAGCCATGCAAAGTACTGAAAAAGACAAGTGGGTTGAGGCTATGTACAATGAGATGACTTCACTGAAAGAGAATGAAACATGGAAACTGACACAATTACCACATAACAGAAAAGCACTTAACTGCAAATGGATATTCAAGGTAAAAAAGAACCCTGATGGCTCGATTGAGAAGTTTAAAGCGAGACTAGTTGCAGTTGGCTATTCACAGAAAAAAGGAATAGACTACCACAAGACATTTAGCCCTGTTGCGAAACTAAGCACTATCCGAGTATTATTAAGTATAGCCGCAAACGAAGGTTTATCGCTGAAACAATTTGACGTCTCAACAGCTTTCCTATATGGCAAAGTAAAGGAAGAAATATACATGTGACAACCTGAGGGATACAATGACGGATCTGGCAAGGTATGCAAGCTGATAAGAAGTCTATATGGACTTAAACAAGCGCCTAAATGTTGGAACGAGTGTATTCACGATTTTTTTTATTGAATCTGGATTTACATAGAGCGAAGCAGATCCATGTTTATACGTGAGACAACGTGGAAAAATAAAGATTTTGCTAGCTTTGTACGTTGATGATGGATTATTGGCTTCGTCCGATGACGTAGAAGCTGATAATTTTATTGAAAACGAACTCAAAGTTTGTTACAAGATAACAACTAAGCCGCCATCGTACTTTCTTGGGCTAGAGTTGGAGCGACACAATGATGGGACTATAAGAGTTCATCAAGCCGCTTATACTAAAAAGGTTTTGGAGAAGTATGGGATGAGTGATTGTAAAGCCGTTGGAACACCAATAGTTAAAGACATTCCTGTAAAAAGGTTGGCGGAAGGGATTCGTGATGCTAAATTTCCCTATAGACAAGCTGTGGGAGCGTTGGCTTATCTCATGGTGGGTACAAGGCCTGATATTGCCTATGCAGTCGGAGTCGTATCCAGAACCTTAGATAATCCTACTAATATGAATGTGTTACAAGTGAAGAGAATCTTTCGTTACCTCAAAGGAACAATCGAGACTGGTCTAGAATTTAAAAAGAATGAGAAACGACTCATGTGTTACAGTGATGCGGATCATGGAGGTGACAACTTGAGTGGTTGTTCTACTAGCGGGTTGATATGCATGTTCGCTGGATCAGCAATCTCCTGGCGAAGTGTGAAGCAGACCTCAGTTGCGCTGTCGTCCACAGAAGCAGAAATAGTAGCTGCCAGTGAGGCGTGCCGTGAAATGATTTGGCTAAATAGATTGTTTAAAAATTTAAGTGATAAATTAGAAACACCAGTACTGCGCATTGATAATGAATCTGCAATAAAACTAGCTCAAAATCCGCCATACGAATATCATCGGAAGACAAAGCACATCAAGCTAAGACATTTCTATGTGAGGCAATGTGTGTCTGAAGGAGATATCCAAATTGAGCAAGTGCCTACTGTAGCGTTGTAGTCGATTAAACTAGAAGTCGACTACCACACTAATCTCTAATGTCTATGGTTTCACGGAGTGACAACACTTATGCAGTGACCGGCTATAAATTCTAACCTCTGGTTCGCTGAGTTCTATTTCACCGCCTACAGTTGCAAGTAACTAATATAGAAACCCCTCTGTGCCCAAGGGTAAGTGCTCGTCGTATCTGCCATTTTCTCTCCATCTTGCCAAATCGTAATCCGCTTATTTCACCATAATCTGCAGCGTTTGTAAATTAATATAATTGCCCGGTTGTCAAGATGGCTTCTGTCTGGAATGTAACTGTGATATTTCATTGTCATCTGTTTTCCACTAGTGTTTCTAAATTTGTGAAGCGTAAGCAGGCCGCAGCATCCCTTTCCTGCTGTGTCATAGCAGCTACGAGCTTAAACGCTTTGTCACGCGGTTATCTTTTATATCGTTGCACGCGGCATGCTTGCGCTTATCTATAATCTTTGTGAACCGCCACGATGGTGAGTTTTCCATCCGTTTCCCGGGTACTGTTCTTTGGGTTCACGGCTGGGAGACGCACGCATCGCTGGCGCTCGCGATTCCTGGCACCGCGTTTACGGAAGCACCCTTCGTGTTGATTCCAGGGTTTTTTTGTTCTTCTCTCTTCACCTCTACAATTCAACTACTGCAACGTCTGCCACGCGACGGGCGTCACCGCTGCCTCCGTCACCACTGCCGGAGAGACGCGCTGTTGCGTGGCCTGCCAGCAAAACCTTTGCGCCTGTCTGTGCGCTGACGCGTGGCCTGCCGGCATAACCTCGGCGCCTACCACGTGCGAGCTGCCTGCTACGGGGTCGGCCCGCCGGCCTGCGTGCGTCGCGGCCTGAGCCCAGGGCAGTACCTTCCTTAAACCATCGACCAGTGGAGGATCTTAGTGAACTGAACCCACCCCCCCCCCTTATCAAATAAATGCTGTAAACCTGTGGTCTATTAGTTTTCATTCAACTCCACCTAAACCACTACGCCACAGTGGCGCCCACTCGGTAAGGTTCACTAAGGTTATCTTCACTGGTCGCTAATTACCTTTACTCACTCATCGTGGCGGTAAGTACTAGTGTGTAATTACCGTATTTTCTAGTGTGTGTAGGGTATTTACTAGTGTGTTCTTACTGCAATTGTTTTAAATTTGTTAACTTTATTTCTGCTAGGGTTTTGATCTCAATAATTGTAAAGATCACAATGAGCGCTAACCCAATTAATTTTATCTACCTAAGAAAGGCCGAATTAGAATATGAGGTCATCATTAGAGGCGGTGAAAAGGGCACAGTCACTGACCTTAGAAAACAAATTAACAAGCTTTCTAGACTACATGACACTAAGGATATTTTGCTGTCCGGGATAGATGAGAAGGATGATTTGAGTGGTCTGAGTCAGACTCTAGAAGATTTTAGAGACTACTTTACTACTTTACAATTTTGTAGTCTGAAATAAATGTATTCAATTCAATTCAATTCAATAAATACTGAACGTACTCTTAGTGTAGCTACATCAATTAGGAACCACATATTCCATAGATTAGGAAGAATAACTCCAACCACACAAGACGCTATGCGGTTGAAGAGAAAACTTGATTCACTGTTTGGTTGCTTGGATAGTCAGTACAAAACTCTCCTGAGTAAACTCACCCCTAGTACATCAGATAGTTCGGCCAGTAGTCAGCAGGCTGAAGCAAGTGTCACAGAAACCTCAAATATAGTTGTCACTTGTCCCAGTCACCATGGCAATAAACCCAAATACGATGGGAATACGTGTGTAAGGTCATTTGTTCAGAAAATTGAAGAGTTCAGACTAAGTAAGCGAATTTCTAGGGAGGACATGTTGAATTTTTCCTATGACATATTCACTGGCAATGCTTTACACTGGTATAGACACATAAAAGCTGATATATTGTCTTGGGACCAGTTAATCAAGCAACTTAAGTCTGCCTTTGATAGTGATGATTATGACTATAGACTCCTTTCTGAAATCAGACAGCGTACACAAGGTGAAACTGAAAATATAACTATTTACATTTCTGTAATGAGCGGTCTCTTCAACCGAATCGAAAAAAAAATTTCAGAAGAGGAAAAATTCGACATTATCTCTCATAATGTTAAACCCATCTATGCGGATGTACTAGCACTAAGTAGTGTGCAAACGTTAGACCAATTACAACAGGTTTGCAAAAAACTATGAGAAATATAAAGCTAGGGCTACACACTACCATGAACCCAGCAAAAGTAATCTGAGCACTCTTGCACCAGAGTTTGGATACCACAGGCACAATAAGTCTAGTAATAGTTATAACACAAGTACTAATAATTCAGCAAAACACTACACTAACTACAAGAAACACTCTGCTCAGTCGGAAACAGAAAAGGTTTCAGCTATTAACACTAAAAAAGAATCACCCTCTAAAGTAGGTCCCTTCTGTCCTAGGTGTAGAGTTAACAGTCTCTCATTGAGAAAGTGTACAGCAGAAAGATTTCCAATTTGCTTTAAGTGTGGTCTCAAAGGTGTGATTTTTCCAAACTGTAAAAAGTGCCACTCAAAAAAACTAAAGGTTGTGGGTTGTCGTAAAAAACCAAATAAAACTAAAACCGGTGGTGAGTGGGCAGATTGGCCACCAACATTAAAACCATCTTCCACTCATTATGCTGTTACAACAATCCACAATAAACCACTAAATGATACTAGGCCTTATGCAAGTATTCTAATAAATAACTTGCCTACTTGTGGACTATTGGACTCAGGATCCGCAGTCACCATAATTGGAGATAATTTTCATGAAAAACTCATCGATTTGGGCCTAACCCTAAAATCATGTGAACAGTCTTTAAAATTTGTTGCTTCTGGGGGACAGATGTTATCACCAATGGGTATACTAAATCTACCTATAACTTTTGAAAGTAAACACCACATACTTAAGGCCTATGTAATACCATCAGTTGACATACCCATTCTGCTGGGCATTGACTTCTGGAATCTTTTTGAACTGTTCCCTAAAAACACTAAGTCAATCTTTCTTATGAGTCATAATGAACAAATAATAAGCTCTAATACAGACTTGCACCTTCATTCCTTCGCTCAGCTTTCAAGGACTCAACAAATAAAAGCAGATAACATTATTAAACAATATGAAACTATATCATCAGATAAAAAAGGTCTAGGTCGTACCAATCACATCACACACTGCATAGATACTGGAGACTCACCTCCAATCAGGCAGCGTTACTACAGAATGTCGCCTGAAAAACAGCGCATTTTGTGTGAAGAGCTAGACGAAATGCTAAAGCTAGATATTGTTGAGCCCTGCGAAAGTCCTTGGTCTTCACCTGTACTCCTCACACCTAAAAGGGATGGCAAATTGCGGTTCTGTTTGGACAGTCGCAAGCTAAATACAGTAACTAAGAAGGATGCTTATAATTTACCTTATATCTCTGAGATTCTAGATAACCTGAAGGATGCTAAATACCTAACAAGTCTAGATCTTTATAAAAGTTTCTGGCAGCTACCCTTGAATGAAGAGGACAAAAAAAAGACTGCTTTTTACATTCCTGGCCGTGGAACCTTCAGGTTCAAAACTACACCCTTTGGACTAACTAATGCACCTGCTACTCAACAGAGGCTTGTTGATAAGTTATTCTATGGCCCGGAATTTGAAAACAGAGTTTTTGCTTTCTTAGATGACATAGTTCTGGTTTCTTCTGATTTTGACCACCATATATCTCTTTTATTAAAAGTCCTTAAAACACCAACTGAGGCCAATTTAACAATTAATTTAAACAAATGCCAATTCTTCCGGGATGAACTTAAATACCTGGGTTACATTGTAAATTCAAAGGGCTTGCACCCAGACCCAGAAAAAGTAGAAGCAATCACAAAATTTCCAGTCCCAACTAATCCTAAAGAAGTAAAGAGATTCTTGGGAACAGCATCCTGGTACAGACGTTTTGTCCCAAACTTTAGTTCACTAGCAGCACCGTTAAATAAACTTACTAGCTCCAGCAAAAAGGCTCCACCTTTTGCTTGGACCAATGAGTGCCAAGCATCATTTGACAAACTCAAGAACATACTAGTTTCAGCCCCAGTCTTATCATGTCCAGATTATAGCTTACCTTTTGAAGTACATACAGACGCTAGTAATCATGGTATTGGCGCTTTGCTCACTCAAACTAAAAATGGTATCGAGCACCCTATAGCATATATGAGTAAGTCCTTGTCAAAACCAGAACAAAACTATAGTATTACGGAGAGAGAAGCGCTAGCAGTGTTATTGGCTCTAGAGCACTGGCGATGTTATCTTGAAAATGGTCTAAAATTCACAGTCTACACAGATCACTCTGCACTAAAGTGGTTCTTAAAACTACAAAATCCTACTGGTAGACTAGCCCGCTGGGGAATAAGGCTCTCTGCATTTAACTTCGATATTAAACACCGCCGTGGTTCCGATAATACTCTTCCCGACGCTCTGTCCCGCGCTCTCCCAGTGGCTGAAATATCTTCTCAGTCCACCCCACCAGTAACTAACGATACTTGGTACCTAAAAATCTATAATGGCTGTACACAGAGCCCAATCTCTTACCCTAATTATCTTATTAAGAATAACAAGTTATTTCGGTACATGAAAAGTAAATTCGCTATTTTTAATGAGTTTGACTGGAAGGAAGTTATTCCATATGAATCTAGGTCTAAAGTTGTTATTGACAACCATGCAGAACCCACGGCAGGTCATCTAGGCATTTTTAAAACTTATAAAAGACTAGCTCTTCGTTACCACTGGCCAGGAATGCACAGCGACGTAGTTTTTTTTTTTTTTTTTTTTTTTTTTTTTTTTTTTTTTTTTTTAGGTAGGGCCACTTGTAGATCAGCACACTAAGGCTGTGAGTCTACTTAACCGGACTTTAACGACGTAGTGAAAGCTGTAACTTCATGTGAAATCTGTTTAGCTCATAAACAAGTAAACCATGCTCCACTGGGGGTCATAAGGAAACCTAAAGAATGCTCTCGACCATTCCAGATGCTCAGTATTGACATTGTTGGCCCTCTGCCTGTCTCTAGACGCCAAAACGCATATCTTTTTGTAGTGACATGTTGTTTCTCTAAGTATTGTCTTCTTTTCCCAATGAGGAATGCTAACGCTAAAACTATCTGTAAACTAATGGAGGATAATGTATTTTTGGTACATGGAATACCTCAATGTATAATTTTAGACAATGGCACTCAGTTCACTTCAAATGAAACTAAAAACTTATTCAGTAAATATAACATACCTAGCATACCCCAGGTAGGAATTTTCCGTCATTAAGACGTTACATCAAGGTCGGTCACTGACGTAACAGACGTCCGGGGATGACGTCTGAGGGCCCTCGTAGTGACGTTAAAATGTCACGGGCACACGACGTCATATTTGACGTCGTGTGGTCGTCTCCCACTTACGTTTGTGGGACTAATGAGAGGACGTATGGACGACCAATTTAGTACCTATAAAGGACCAAAAAATTACCTAGATGCGACGTCTTCTAGACTAAAATATGACTTGTTTACGACTTTAAAAGAACCTATAAGACGGTAAATTTTCGTGCGTACCAGGGGTCATATAAGTGACAGTGTTATGCTAACTCCAGAAATTGAAACAACAAATAATGTTTAAGAAATGCGCGCTTGTTCTGGGTAGGGTTGGCACAATGTGTAGAGTAAACATCACACTATCATTAAGAAAGTAAATGATACCATTTTTTTTAGACAGTTAACAATTTATTACAATTTTCAAATGAGTATGCATAGTAGAGGTACATCTATGTTATATACATTTCTAATACTATTCGTGAGACATCAGGGATTTTAATTTTGTTAACACAAAAATTTTGTCGCTAATTAGTCGCCAAATATCAGAATTGTTGGTCACTGGTTCAAAAGATATGAGGGTTTATAGGTGGCCGATCTGGAAAGAACCTACCCCAGCAGGGCCACATTTACATCTCAAAAACTAGGGCACCTAACGAAGATATGTTTTCTCCCATATTTAGTCGCCAAGTTACAAATTCAGTCGTTGTGTAATTATTAAGATATTAAAGAATTCAATTTCCCCATAAAGTGGTACAAGCAAGCACAAAATACTTTAAGTAGTTTCTAGACAACTACTTAAAAGTATTTTGTACTTGCTTGTACCACTGTGAATTCTTTAATATCTTTTTAATTACACATCGACTGAATCTGTAACTTGGCGACTAAATATGGGAGAAAACAGATCTTCGCTAGGTGCCCTAATTTTTGAGATTTATATGTGACCCTGCTGGGGTAGGCTCTTTCAAGATCGGCCACCTATAAACCCTTATATCTTTTGAACCAGTGACCGACCAATTCTGATATTTAACGACTAATTTCCACTAATTAGCGACTAAATTTTTGTGTTATCAAAATTAAAATGCCTGATGGTGGTGGCCCTGCCAGTGTCAGTCACATGAATTCTATGTCGCCTCTGAATGGAGCAACGGAAAACATATACTTTTATTATTCGAGTCTTGAATTAAAACACATTTGGATATTATATCGCTTACAGCAATCATTTTGTAGTCTTCAGAAATGTTATTTACCTCAAAAACAGTTAGTATAGAAGAATCAAAAGGATAATCATAGTAACAAGAGTAAGTATTAAATTCTTTTCCATAAAGGTATACGTTTTTGTCATGACAACATTCTAGCACATTGTGAACTTGGATTACTTTGTTTTTATTAGTGTAACAGTAACAGTCAGCTACACGTCGTGAGTATACATAAATAGTAAAACCTTTACAGAGAAGTTTCATAAAAGTATTATAATTATAGTCGTTAGTTGGGACAGGCCCTGAGCTATGTTCATAATAAAGCAAATTTTCTTTTTTATAATAATTATTACTGTGTTCAGGTGCCGAATCAATTTCTTTTAAACGTCTGTATATTTGTTGTAAAGGCTTATTAGGTGACCTAACTAAGCCTTTGAGTGTCTTTAGATAATTCTCAAAAGGGAATGCTGAAAAATTATCTAGAACCCCATGCAATTTTGCATCATCACTTATATGACATAAAACATGAACATTGTAAATGAGAAACGTTGATCCATACACCTTCTCGGAATGTTTGATAAACATTACTAAAATTTCACTTACAAAATCATAACCCAACTTTGTAGTATGTTTTTGTGAACATAATATATTTATACCGCAATGAAGTAAAAGGAAATTTTTGTACAGTGGAGTACATAAAATATCTTTTAAGACTACGGGACCAAGGTATAACAAAAACATACGAAACTCGGTTGCTTTCCAACGAGCCAAGTCGATTAAAGCACGAGGTCGACGATTAAATTCTATTGGCATATATTTTTGACAAATAACAAGTCTATCAGATATGCTATTCACTAATCGACTTTGTAAACGAACTTTCAAATCACCACCAACCCAAGCATTCAACAGCTTTCTCATAACTCCTAAGCAAACAGCATGCATATAGTCAATTGGAAATACTGAAACTAAATCAATTTGAAGCCTTAATAAGGGAGATTCACCAATGTGATGATCTTCATCAGTTTGTTCACGAAATTGTGAATCAGTTCTGCGGGTAGCTGTGACACTTTTGTATACTACGCGCCCTTGAACATATTCACCTACTTCAAAACATTTATCGCAAGCGGAATACCCACCATGGGATTTGGTACATTTGACCATTGCCCTTGCAGGTGCATCACAAACAAAACTGTGTACTTTAATTGTATAATGTTTACTTTTGAAGAAAAATCCTGCTTGAAGTAATTGCGAAAGTTCATCAACAAAGTCTTTAAGATACATGTCTAAAGGCGAAGGTTTCGTGTTTCCATAATACAGGGCAATAACAAAAGGCTTAGCATTACAACAATTTTTAACTAGTCCTAAAATGGGCCACAATTGTGAATTTTTACTTTTAAAAAGAGGGAGACCATCCACATTAAATGACATTACAATTTTATTATTATGGTCTATAAACGATAGATCGCAATGTGTTAATATATTTTCTAATTGATTTTGTAAACCGAGGTAAACCATTTCTCCCGAGTCTAAACTTTTTATCTCTATTTGTAAAGGAGTTTTAAACAATGTACGACTACTGCTTGGTAATTCAGGGCATATTGGTGCAAGGATTTTTAAAAGACTATCTGTTGCTGTTTGTGAAATACTATGATGAACACCCCATTGTCGTAGTCGGAAAGGTAAATCTTTGTTTTCTACATTCTTTAGATCAGTGGAAGATGGACTTTCAGAACACTGCTGTACATCACTCTCTTCAAGTGGCACAAATAGCTGAACACTTTGTACATCATAATGTTGTGTAACAGGTCTCTGATCATTACTGAGGTTAATTCTAATGTTCCTAGCTGATGTATCTGAGCATGGATCTGGTTGCACAGCACTAGTTTGCTCCAGTGATTCGTGATTAACATCAGTGCAATTATTAGAAAATAAATTAACATTGTTGTTTGAACATATGTTATGATTGTTACAATAATAATTACGGGCAACTATTTCTAAATTATTATTACTATGATCGTTTCTAGCGGCCGCAGTCGCCTGTATTTCCTTTACAATCTCAAGTTTTATGGCCCTTGTCCGTCTTTGCATCTGCCGGTGACCTACATCTACCTTATGTTTGTAAGGAATTTTTGTAATTTTTTCACTCATTGCCTCTTAGCCGCCTTCGTGCATGCAGTCTTCAATATCATTATTATTAAATCCTAGTCCTGGTGGACGAGTTATTTATTTGCGATTAGTTTTATAGATGCTGTCTGAAATTAAAATTATTTTTATATTAATTCATGTTAATTTAAATTTTACTGTCTAATTAATGTAATCAATGAAAGTGGCAACTTGGTACCTATCTGAACTTGCTTTTTTGCAATGAAATTACACACATTATAATATTGTTGTATTATTGTACAAGGTCAATATAACCACAAAGAAAACAATATATACCTTATTTTTCACTTATTGCTGTGCCTTTTCAGCCGTTCCGATGCATGTTTTAGCCAAACTTTTATGCAGTCTTCTATATCTTTATTATTTGATCCTGGTGATGACCATTTGATGCTCTCTGAAAATAAAATTATTTTTGTATCAATTCTAAAAGATTTAACTGCCTAAATTAATGCATACCTACAAAACTTACAGACTACACACAAACAGTAGACATGGTCAGTTTTTATTAAATTAAATTATAACATACACACATTCCTAAATAATATTATTGTACCTATATTGTATGAAGTTACTATTATCACAGACAATGATTTATTATTATTATGGAGCATACCTATTATCACAGATTTGAGCTTCATATTGCAAAACGGTTTTTTTGTTGATCGCTTGCCATAGAAGTTATATTGTGAAGCAAGCCAGTCGATCATTATATGCTTCAACACTCTGTACACTTTTGTTGCAACATCTCGTCCTCCTAGGGAGCTTAAGTAACGAATCTGAAAAAAATATTTAAATTTTCTTATGAATTCATCTCATAATTAATATAATCAGTAGCCTATTGTACGTGTCCACTGTTGGAACAAATGCCAACATTTGGGATTTAGATGGTAATAAACTGGAATGGAACTCATGAACATTTATGTTGGTAATTCTGGCTTGAATATATATGTAAAAAAACAAATATATTACTAGAAGTTTTGAATTGTCTTCATCTTGAAGATAAGTTTCTATTTCTGATATGTCTTCAGAGGTTTCTAAAGGGAACTTGATATTAGGTTTCAGTGGTGGTGCGGCATCTTGAGTGGTTTCTTTCTTTAGAAGTGAGATTATTTGCTCATTTTGCGCTTTAATACTTGCTAGTACTCCAAGCACTTTTTCTTCAAAACCTTAAAGAGAGCAGAACAGAAAAAACAATTTGGCAATACTCGTGAGGCTATAGACAAACAGACAGACACACTATAGCCTCAAACTTATAAATACCCTCTTTTTAGTTGGGGTTCAAAAGCGAAAGTAACTATATCTTTTTTACTTCATCATGACTAAACGGCTGAAAGGATTTTAATGGCATGGATTTAGTTTATATCATAAGAAGGACAATAGCTACTTTTTAACTAAGGTACTATGTGGACAAAGCTTCTGGTAGAAGGTAGTTAACTCTATTACAAACAACTTTCTTGCAGTGTACAGGATTGATAGGCTGGCAATAATAATTATGTCACAGTTTTGATTCTGTTCTTAGCTAGTTTTAGATAGTGGCTGTATTGGCCCATCAGAAAGCCGAAAAGCGACAGAATCTAAGCTGTGATGTTGGTGTCAGCTTTTAGAATCTTCTTTTACCTGTGTTTTTCTTTGTATGACTTCCAAATGCACAGGATGGTGAAGCAAACACTCTCTTAGGAGTATTTTGGATCACTGAATCCAATTCAAACTCATTTAGATTGAAAGCATCTTCATTTCTTATTTCATCATCAAATCTGGGATGTGATCTAGATGCCAAAGCAGTGTATGACTTTATGTTGCTAGAGACTGCACAGGATTTCAAAACAGGAACTCTCTTAGCTGTATTTTTGTTTACTTCACTTCTGAGTGATGGTGAAGAATCTCTTCTAGGAGTATTTTGAATTACTGAATCTGAAGAGTCACTTAGATTTAAATCATCATTTCTTGTTTCATCAACTCTTTGGTGTAATATAGGTGGTGAAACAGTAACTGATTGTTCGTTCTCAATACCTGTAATGTAACAAAAAAAAAATTAATACTGGCAGCAGATATTGTGAGTGAAGTCATAAGCAGAAAGTTTATAGATTCAAATCTATACAGTTAGCATTACACTTACGTTTTGCAAAATGCTTTTTCAAAGATTATCATCATCATCACTGGAAATGTAACGTTTCGTTCTTACAGCTCTACGTTTTGGCCTTTCTGTTTCGGTCTCTGCATCAGTTTGTAAATCTGATGTTACCTCTGATAATTTTAACTTTTTCTTAGCCTTTTCTAAATCATCTAAAAAAAACAGAATGCACCGGTCAGCGTTAAACCATTGTCATGCAGTTAATAAGCACAAATTGAAAGGAAAGTCTTCCTATGGGAACTTGATACTGACATATATATGCTGATAAACTAGGTACTTTAATAGACTGCCAAGTTGCCAACTAAAGATTTGAAACAAAAGCCCCACCATGCCACATCAGGACAGACATACCACAGATTGCATTATATGTAATGCAATTGAAGTAATAAACATGCAGAAGATGCAGACCATAACCAACACATAGATGCTGTAGAAACCAAAGATTTTAAAACAAAAGCCTCCACCATGTGGTTTTTTTTGACTAAACACATATTGCATTGTAGGTAATGTAAGAGTAAGAAGTAGGTAAGTACTAAACATGTAGCAGATGCAAAATTGCATTCCAAACTGAACCGACCGTGGGGTGTAGGAATAATCAAGTGAATGAGGCTCTGGTGAACCATATCTGCCAACAGCAACACCCCCTCAAGCAGCGTGCCGTATTACGATCCAAATCCCCCCTTTTATTGGAAGACCTATCTGCAGCAGTGGACTTCTGTGGGTTTTTGATGATGATGAGATTATTCAGGACCTCTTAAGGCTGGCAAAGCTATCGAAATTCGGGGTAGCCCCGAAATTCAAATTTTCTTACGTTTTTTGCAATTTGCATGCCAGTGCTAGGTTCTATGTTGATTGAAATGTTAGACGCGGGTGTAAGACGTATGTAGATACAGAATTATAATCATTAATACAACCCTCCAAGTTCATTTAATTCGAGGAATGACTTTGACCTCGAAAAAGTAGTTTCTCGAATTATATGAACTTGGAGGGTTGTATTGATGATTTTGATGATTATAATTCTGTAACTACATACGTCTTACACCCGCGAATCAAATTTTCATCAACAAACACCCTAGCACTGGCCTGCAAATTGCAAAAAACGTAAACAAATGGCTACCCTGAAGCAATCACCTTAATTATCTTCATCTTTATCACTTACCAGTTTCCGCAAAGATGCGCTTTACACCATATAATTTCCAGCTATCATCAGGGGAATTGTCGATATTTTGGGTAAGTAGACGATTAAATGATTTTCCATCTTTAATCGGCGGCCAATGTACTTCGCGGCGCCGTGGCGTAAGCCATTTGTTAAGTACAATGGATACACTGCCACCGTCAGATTCGTCGAATTGGATAACCGAAAACATACTTACAGTAATATTGGATTTCAATAAGTAATAAATAATTCACCATCCATTGTACAATGTCTAAATTAGTGTTGCCAACTTTATTTTTACGAACCCACCAAATGTGAGTTCGTGTGAGTAAACCACTAAGCTTACCGGCTCGCTAGATTATATTATCTAAGTTCTGTGCTTACCGGTCTCGCAAACCACCAGAAAACCATTAATTCAACTCAACCAATTCCGGGCTAAGTGCTCATACCCTTAAATGTTATTTGGAAATAAAACAACAATATTGTAAAAAGAAATAAGGATTTATTTTTGTAATCACAAAATAGAGCTGCCTAATAACGTTGATCATCTCCAGAAGAGTCGCTTTCATTTGCATTTTCAGTTAGTGAAGAATAGATTTCCTAATTCCTAATTTCCAGCCTAGGACTAAGTATGGAAAGAGAAATATTATGTACGAAGGAGCCAACTTCTTTAGCAAACTACCTAAAGATATAAAAGAGATCAAATCATCATACGTATACAAGAAAACTTTAAAAAAATATATAAAGATAATTCACTGCAAATTTAAAAAAAAAAAATGTGTATACATGTTTAAAAACATAAAATACAAACAAATTTAATATTAAATAAATAAAGATGGAATAAGTACAAGTATTAACCAAAAACATTTTAATGAATCGCTTTATGTTCTGCACTGTGTCGTAGGCCTTAGTAAACACGCAACAATTAACTATTTAATTGCACCCTACCCTCATCGCTCAAACTTTTGTGTTGTTTCTTTGTTTCTTGTGTGTAAACTTACCTTCTTTAATTTGATAATTTTGTACTTACTTACTGGCTAAAACGATGCTAAGTCGAAGTATTATCCCAATGGTATTGTTTTAAGATACATTTTATTTGCTTGTCTGTCTTTTATCTACGCTTACTGGCAGATAACATTGCAATCCTTTTGTTTTTCTCTGTAAGTGAATTTGTAATTCTTTTGAGAAATAAATATCTCCGTAATTTCCATTTTTTTGCACTACACTATTTGGTAATATATTGTTATTGCAGCATTTGCTTTCACGTTCTAAACCAGCACGAATTGTGACAGTTGAAGATAGAGCTTTATCTTCATCCGGTTTCTCTGTTTAGTCTTGACAACGTTCATCATGCTAAACAAACGCTCTACATCAGCGTTAGAGTGCGGTAAAACCAATAAAGATATAACAAATGTCGCAGAGTATTTTTGAAAACGTACTAGTTGTTGATGGTTGTTGTGATACCATATGTACCACTAACTGAAGCAATCAGTCACTAGAAAAATTCACTAGTCACTAAATCCAATATTTATTTGCTAATAGAATAGTCTAAACCTCTAAGTCTATTGTTTCATGGCATCTCCGAGCAGGCCAAAGAAGATACAGCTCAAGTGGTTGCTGAAGTTGTGCGGGGTCAACTAAAGTTCGATGAATTCACTGTTGCGGATATAAATCGATGCCATCGCATGGGGAGACAAGCCAGTGACAGCAAGCCGAGGCCCATCCTCTGCAAGCTCCGGGACATCAATGTTAGGGATAGTGTCTGGTTCGCTAAGACGAAGTTGAAGGGCTCTGGCATTACGGTATCTGAATTTCTGACAAGATCCCGGCATCAGTTATTCATGTCTGGACGTGAGAAGTTCGGCATAAACAATTGTTGGACAAAACAAGGCCTTGTTTATGTTCTTGGCTCCGACGGTTCCCGGCATCGAATTGGTTCGCTTGATGACCTCAAAAACATTGAGCGGGTTGGTGAAAAGGTTATGTCACCCTCTGCATTAGTACCATTATCGTCATCATCCCTATCGCAAGAAACGAAGAAGAAGGCCCGTCGTGTTGCTGCAAAGAGGAGGTGATTGCGTTCATTTTTGAAGTAGTACCACTGTCCGGGCAGTACCTTAATTATTTTAATGTGTAGCTAGCATTACCCTCTCATCTCTATATTGTATCTTTTGACTTCTATAACCTTCATTCTATTCACTATTGCCAAGTACGTCGGTATTATTTATTTTTTTACAATCACTTCTGTCAATAATGTCACATTGACATGTATTGTCATTTATGTACTCGTTCAGAAACTAGTGAACAGCGTTCCAGCACCTTGATGTTTTTTTGTTATTTTCTTTTGTTTTCGGATTTAGTTTGCAGTTTACTTTTTAATTACTTATTTTGATATAGGTAACTTTTTCGTTTTGCTCGGACAGTGAATAAACATTTTGTTTTAGTTGTTTAAAGCCCGTTATGCATTGTAACACTCAACTGGCGGGTGGATTTGAATAATAGCTATTTTTATATATTTTATAGTAAACACATTTAAATTAGTACCTAATTAGTTATATACATATTCATATATATTTTGTCAATGTCATCACATGATGACAGCGATTCTGATAGTTTTTTGTCAGCTCTCAGTAATGACAGCTTTGTTAGTTTCCCATCCCTTGCCGACACGCTTGAATCTCAGTTTTCTGATGTACCTAAAAATTTTAATGTAGTCCATATAAATGCTCAAAGTATCCCGGCCCATTACTCTGACATGTTAGCTAACCTTGACTGTAAGAACATCCATGCAATCCTTGTTTCAGAGTCTTGGCTCAAACCTTGTCTCCCTTCAACATCCTATTCCTTACCAGGTTTCCAGTTAATTAGAAATGATCGCGCGCGTGGTGGAGGAGGTGGTGTTGCCATATATCTTCGTCCGCAGATTCCTTTTTCAATTGTCGATATGTCAACACAACCTCCGCCACAGAATGCGGGTGAGCATCTCTTTTTAGAAATTAACCTAAATCATGTGAAAATTCTTCTTGGTGTTTATTACAGTCCTTCTTCACGTGTAAATTTCTTTTCCTCCTTTGAAAAGATCCTTGAAGATTTAACTCCTTCTTACAGTCATACAATAATTATGGGGGATTTCAATACTTGCTTATTGAAAAACGATTCTCGTTCTTTATCATTTCAGTCAATACTTCAGTCGTCAAACATGGCTGTCCTTCCTTCAAGTGCCACACACCACTTCCCAAACTGTAATCCCTCTCTTTTGGATCTTGTAATTGTCTCCTCTACACATCATGTCAGTATGCATGGCCAATGCACGGCTGACATGTTTTCCTATCACGATTTAATATACCTTTCCTACAAGATTCGCCCTCCCAAGGCCAAGCCTAAAACTCTTCTGTTACGCAGTTTTAGTGGTATGAATGTTGATAATCTCCAGGCGGATGCAAACAACATTGATTGGACCTCTCTTGTCGCTGTTGAATCGGTCGATGACAAAGTTAACCTGCTTACGGATAATCTTGTAAAACTTTACGACACTCATGCTCCTATTCGTGCAGTCAAACTAAAGCATCTTCCAGCACCATGGTTGACAGATGAAGTGAGGGCCGTCATGCACAAGAAAGTAGTATGTAAGTCAAAATTCAGAAGCCGACCCTCACCATTAAACCGAGAGATGTTTGTGAATGCACGCAATCGCAGCAATAGGGTGTGTAGGGATGCAATGCGCCGACATATTCATGATTCTGTTGAAAACGGTGATCCAGCTAAAGTCTGGAAATTTCTTAAATCAATGGGAGTTGGAAAATCACGCCAAGAATCGATTCCTAAAGACCTAGACATTGATCTATTGAATCAACACTTTTCATCCTCGTCCTACTGCAATGGGACATTGAAGGCAGCTACTATAAATTATCTTTCTAACCTTCCAACTCCGGATCACTCTGCATTTAATTTTAGTCAATTTTCTGATTGTGATGTTAAGAAGAGCATACTTTCAATTACATCTAACGCGGTTGGCAGCGACTGTGTCAGTCGGAAGATGATACTTCCTGTCCTCAATGAAATCCTTCCTATCCTGACCTATATCCTTAACTATTCTATTTCCAATGGTGTCTTTCCATCTGTATGGAAAGAGGCCAAAATTACTCCTTTACCCAAAAAATCAAATCCTACCTCTTTTTCAGAATATCGACCTATTTCCATCCTACCTTTTCTCTCTAAAGTCCTTGAACGCCTTGTCCACAATCAGCTAAGTGCTTTTCTTTGCAAGAATAGTCTGCTGAATCCTTTCCAATCCGGATTTCGTCCTGGACACAGTACTACTACCGCGTTAGTTAATGTAACTGACGACATACGGATGGGCATGGATAAAGGAAATATGACGGTTCTCTGCTTGCTTGATTTTAGTAACGCTTTTAATACCGTCGATTTCGATATTCTGCTCAGCATACTTCACTCTATTAACATATCTCCAACAGCGATTGACTGGTTTCGTAGTTACCTGTATGGCCGCCGGCAACGTATTTGCATAGATGAGTCCTGCTCTTCTTGGTGTAGTACTGTAGCCGGTGTTCCTCAGGGTGGCGTGTTATCTCCTTTACTTTTCGCAATTTTCATAAATTCTATTTCCAAAAAACTTCAATCCTCCTACCACCTTTATGCTGATGACTTGCAAATTTACAGACAAGCGCCTTATACTGATTTAGATGCTACAATAAATATGATAAACCAGGACTTGGCTTCAGTTTGCGAATGGAGTGAGGCACATGGTTTGCAGGTTAACCCGTTAAAGACCCAGGTCATTGTAGTCGGCAGCTCTAGGTTAGCATCTAAGGTAAACTGGTCTCAGCTTCCTCGGGTTATTTTCAATGGCACAGCTATTCCACTAAGCGAGAAAGTTAAGAACCTTGGGGTCTGGTTGGACAAATATCTTTCGTGGGGTCCCCAATTACAAGAGGTGAGTCGCAAATTATTTGCTTCTGCCAGTTCTCTAAGGCGGTTGCGTAACTTTCTGCCAACTGCCACTAAAATTGCGCTAGCACAGTCTCTTTTACATCCCATCCTAGACTACGCTGATGTCAGTTATCTTGATCTCACAGAGGCACAACTTGATAAACTTGAGCGACTTCAAAATTTTTGCATAAGATTTATATTTGGTTTGCGCAAATATGATCATGTATCTGAATTTCGTATGAAACTCAAGTGGCTTCCTATACGTCTTCGCCGGAACTTACACATATTGTCTCTGCTTTACAGTATTCTGTTCAATCCTAAGACCCCCTTTTATCTTAAAGAACGTTTTAAGTTCCTCCATGACACACATGCCAAATTTCTGAGGTCATCGGAAAACTTGAGGCTAGAGGTACCGAGTCACTCCACCAATTTCTTTGGTAAGTCGTTCGCAGCTCAAGCAGTACGACTGTGGAATACTCTTCCCGTGTCAGTAAGACAAGCACAAACCCTTCCTTCTTTCAAAAACATGGTAAAAGATCTCTATCTCTCTCTTTAATATGTTACTATTTTTTATATATCTCAGCTTTGTTATTTTATGTATGTATATGTATATGTGCATTGAGTATGTAGGTTATTACTTATTTATTGTATATAAGTAAATAGTACACCATGGACTACCCGCGAATTTATTTTCTCCTGCTGTGTCAAATCCATCTAAAGGTTGTCTGTAAAAGATCGCTTTTAGCGATAAGACCGCCCATTGTAACACCCTTTGTAGTTTATAAGTCCTTATTTAATTCTGTTATGGTGTACAATAAAGAGTATATCTATCTATCTATCTAAACCACCAGAACTAGTGGAAAATCTACTGAGTTGGCAACACTGGAATCTAAATGAAAAAAAAGCACGGGCGGGACAACACCAGCCAACAGTGATGCGTTCAAACTAGGTAAAAGCGTCAGGACAGCCCGCGAAATTCAAATTTTCTTACGTTATTTGCAATTTGCAGGCCAGTGCTAGGTTGTATATTGATTAAAATATGATTCGCGGCTGTAAGACGTATGCAGTTACAGAGTTATAATCATCATGCAATTCCAAGTACCAAGTTCATAAAGGTCGAGGAACGTATTTATCAATTAAACAGTCGTTAAAAAAACTAAAAAAAAATTGAATTTCGCGGGTTACCCTGGAGCTGGAGTATCCACCAAGTGAGTGAAAAATATTTTTTAATTCACAGATTAAGAACTTCTAGGGTTGTCGTAGGACTCGTTGGTACCATGTCGAAATGTAGGGAATTTAATAACCGACTAAAATAAAGAGTCAGACCATCTATACAGTACTTTAGTAAGTATCCACCATTATGATTAGGTCGGGTATGTCACGATCTTTTCCTTGGGTCCCCGGGTCTAAAATATGCCTTGACTGTCCTCGGGACAGTCAAGGCATATTTTAGTCTGGTGGCTCCCAACACGATGATTCAATAAAAACAAGGATCACCTTAGCATCCAGAGCCACCACCACATCCAGACCACTCAGCTATAGGGCCAAATATTTTTACAAAGAAATACCACAAACTGTCAAATTTTTGCAATCAATTTTGAACTTAACGTGTAACGATTTAAGGTTTAAAATCATTTGGAGAAATTTAACAGTTTGATTTAACTTCATGCGCTGGCCACCGTACTATCATCTATCGTTTCGAAAATCACCTTAACCCCATAGAAGATGTAGACATGGCTTCTAACCCGATATAACTTACTTAAACCGTGACCCTTCCAGCTACATCCAAACAGAAAAGAATGCGAAACTATTTTTTTTCTGTTTTTATTTTTTCTTGTTTGTATAGAGTCCCGCTACATAATGCAAAGTTTAGTACCTACCTAGTTATAGGTCCACATTACTGCAGTCATCATGATAAACATGGTATTTATTAGTGACGTAAAACAGACGCCATTCAAACTTAAATAATATGAACAATTATGACGTCTTTTAATATTTAAACGAAGACGTCCCTATCACGTTTTTTATTGGACCGCTACGTCTGTGAAGTTAAAAATGACGTCAATTTATGGGACTATTTTTGACGTTTTTATTACGTCGTAAAACTAACGTCATTTAGACGTGTCATATTGGTCTGTGACGTATGTGACGTACAATTGACGTAAATATGGAAGTTCGCATTAAGGTCACTGGACGTCTCCTTCCTACCTGGGACACTATACTCCTAGGTATGCACCACAGATTAACACCGTGGAAAGGTACAATAAGACAATCATAACAGCTGTTTCTGCCTACATTGATAATGACCAACGCTCTTGGGATCTACATATCCCAGCTGTACAATTTGCACTAAATAGCTCAACTAGTGAAGTTACTGGTTTCACTCCTGCATTCCTTATATTTGGTAGGGAATTAGTAGCTGACGGTTCCATCTACCAAAAAACTGACTTAAAGGAAATAATATTCCAACCTAGAGACCAGTATGCAGAAAACTTAGGTTGCCTTTCTAACATTTTTGACCAAGTACAGTCTGCCTTACTACGAGCACATTCTAGAAATGCTACAGACTACAACTTACGACGCAAGAATGTAGAATTCAATGTAGGTGATGTGGTCTGGAAACGTACTTACTACCAGAGTGATAAAGAAAAATATTTCAGTAAAAAATTAGCTCCTAAATTTACTAAATGTAAAGTATCTGCCAAACTCTCCCCTATAGTTTATGAGTTGGTAGACATGCAAGGAAAGCCTTTGGGTGAGTGGCACGCTAAGGATTTAAGGCGAAACAGCCCACCCTAACTCCCGTAGGCCTAGCTAACTAACTAGTGTTTGACCCCATACAGGGTCACACGATGCCAAGGGAACACACACCCACGACTGCCTACCATACTAGTCGTGGAGGGTCGACTTGTACCTAACTACCTAAGTTAACTATAACTCTGGCTATAGCTATCCTAGTGTCATATTTCACACCCACCTGCAGTGTGGTAATCCTAATTAAAACCTACTGACTAAAGTTACCAAACTATTATTCTAAAATTAACTATATTTATTTGTCTTTTAACAGAACTAAATACCTTGACTGCATGGCAATAAGCCAACATAACTTCAGTTCCATTACCACCTTTCTGCTGACCACACACACATTCACTACACACCTAATCTCTTTGATTATTTTCCCTTTACGGCGTGACTATGACATAGTGGGCCTTCAGGGCGATTCTTTAGTATCATGGCAGAGTAGTCTACATAGTACACTACCTTTAACTTTTATTTATGTTTATTATGTCCTCATGGATGTCTTAAAGACGGCCCCTGAAACATGGGTGTCCGCACACTGGTTAATCTACATTGATTCCTAAACCTACTGTTCTGAAAACAGCTTCAAGCCGGTAAATTTCTATACAAATACCGTACCTACCCATTAACTACTTGCATAGTAGTCTATAACTTTATAGTCTAATTATAACTGTAAAACTTTCTCACTACTAACCTTAAAACTATTCATAAAACAATATATAGCATAGTCCATTGTAATGTTTTCAACTAAACTGTTGGTGATCTGCCACCACAGTTAAACTATATTCCAGTCTACCCTGGTAACAAATCTAACTTTAATCTAAGCACTAAACACGAAACCTAACTTGAACTTCATCAATCGTTTAATAATAGCATCTACATGAAATATTCTAACAACATTTAGTCTACAAACTTATCTAAT
The DNA here is from genome assembly GCA_943138885.2 of Tholera decimalis. NCBI lineage: Eukaryota > Metazoa > Arthropoda > Insecta > Lepidoptera > Noctuidae > Tholera > Tholera decimalis. The sequence continues at coordinate 48,565,514 of OW964553.2, forward strand.
TTCTTTTACCTAAGCACTAAACAGGAAACCTAACTTAAACTTTAAATCTTAAATCACCTTAAAATATTGAACAAACGTATCCTGAATATCACTTAGATTCAACCTGCCCTAATTAAATTAATTAATTCTCTTAGAAAATATTTCCGCGTGTTTCATAACATAACCTAATTAATTCGAGAACATTGACATATTATATTTTGACGTTTACGTACTGACTTTGACATCTCGACGTAGTTACCAACCTTGGATACTTGTCTTTTAGAATTACGTCTATAACGTTCGGATATTCTCGCAACAGTATGGATATGGACTTTATTTTTTTTTTTTTTAAATTTCACTCACGTTCGGAAACTCACTCGAATAGACTTTGACATAAGAAGCGTGTTCCAGTAATGAAACTTAAACCAATTTGAACATATACATGGACCATTACCAAAATTTTTTTTAACCTTAAGTAATTTTTTTTAAATTCTTTTAAATACTCTTAGCTTTGAACTTTAACATAATTTAATTTTAAACCTAAACATAAAATAGAACTTTAACTTATTATTAAATTGTTGTTAGAACTTTGATAATTTAAAATTCAACGATGAACTTACTTCTTGCTTTGAAACCTAACATTAGCTATAGCCTGCAACAGTCCACCAAGTTTACCTAACCCTATGGAGATACACTTGCTTTATCTTGCTGTTTTTCCTACTGACTGTCTCGAGTTAAACTACTCTATAATTAGCTTACCTCTCGTATGTAATTGTACGTCACTGACTTAGGACTACTTCCAAGTCAGGGATGGACATAGAATGGATGAATGAATGATTAATAGTATGGAAGCACATGAATGGGATGTATGAACGTATAGGTAGTCAGTAATAGTGGTTTAGGCCTTCTAGCGGATTTATCCTAGGGAAAATCCTTCGCTAACAGGCGGGGTACTGTAGCGTTGTAGTCGATTAAACTAGAAGTCGACTACCACACTAATCTCTAATGTCTATGGTTTCACGGAGTGACAATACTTATGCAGTGACCGGCTATAAATTCTAACCTCTGGTTCGCTGAGTTCTATTTCACCGCCTACAGTTGCAAGTAACTAATATAGAAACCCCTCTGTGCCCAAGGGTAAGTGCTCGTCGTATCTGCCATTTTCTCTCCATCTTGCCAAATCGTAATCCGCTTATTTCACCATAATCTGCAGCGTTTGTAAATTAATATAATTGCCCGGTTGTCAAGATGGCTTCTGTCTGGAATGTAACTCTGATATTTCATTGTCATCTGTTTTCCACTAGTGTTTCTAAATTTGTGAAGCGTAAGCAGGCCGCAGCATCCCTTTCCTGCTGTGTCATAGCAGCTACGAGCTTAAACGCTTTGTCACGCGGTTATCTTTTATATCGTTGCACGCGGCATGCTTGCGCTTATCTATAATCTTTGTGAACCGCCACGATGGTGAGTTTTCCATCCGTTTCCCGGGTACTGTTCTTTGGGTTCACGGCTGGGAGACGCACGCATCGCTGGCGCTCGCGATTCCTGGCACCCTTATCAAATAAATGCTGTAAACCTGTGGTCTATTAGTTTTCATTCAACTCCACCTAAACCACTACGCCACTCTACGCAAGAACAATTGGCTGACATCTTTAAAAAGCCATTATTCAAACCAAGACTGGAAAAACTTTGTGAAGACTTCGGTTTAAAAAAGAAGAGGGAATGTAAAGAAAGCACTTCCAGCGTTATTATAGGAAGTCTTCCCTTCTAGGTTTATAGATAATCTTTGTCGTGGTTGCTAGGCGATACTTGTTACTTTTTGATAATCTACAACGCACTGAATATATTTTACTTATCCAAAATTCCACTGCGTTTACTTTAATAGAAAATGCTAACGGAGGAAGAAGGTAAATGTGAAAGGTTGTTTACAGATACGACCAAACGGGATGGTATCGGTAGATATATAGTTATACTACCATTACGTGATATTGACCCAGTCGGTAAAGTTGGTGAGACAAGGAGCATTGCTAATAAAAGATTAAAGTCATTAGAAGTAAAATTTAGAAAAAACAACAATTTTAGGGAAGAATATAAAAGGGTTATCAATGAATATTTACAGTTGAACCACATGAAAATGGTGAAAAAAATAATCAGAAAGCAATCTACTTACCTCACCACGCCGTTGTCCGGGAGGATAAGGAAACGTCGAAGGTTCGCGTCGTATTCGATGCTTCCTGCAAGGGAACTAAAGGCATGTCACTGAATGACAATTTGATAGTCGAATACGATGGAGGACACATCGCATATGTCTCGTGGCTGACATCATCAAAATGTACCGTCAAGTGTTGGTACACAAGGAGGATACAATACTACAACGTATTCTATGGAGAGACGACCCTGAAAAGGAAATTGAAGAGTATGAGTTGGAGACTGTTACCTTCGGCACTGCGTCGGCACCATATTTGGCTGTAAGGGCTCTACAACAGTTGGTGTATGATGAGTGCCCTGAGGAATCTGGAATAGCTAAGATTATCCTAAATGATTTCTACATGGATGACGTTATGACAGGAGCTGAAAGTGTAGAAGACTGTTTACACTTTAGACACTCCAGCGTTCCTCTGTCCGATCCCAACAAACGAAAAATATCCCCCCGGGTACACAACATAAGACTGCTTTTGCTAAGCGCCAATTCTTTACACTAAGCACATTCATATACAAGAAAATTCATAAAGAACTAAATATTCTCGACTACAACAAATTTAAGTTGAAAGCTAGGGTGATGGAATGGCTACTTAAACAGGACTATACACAAACTGAATCACTACTCAAGTACATTGCCTAAACATGGCACTTCTGTAAAAACACCACTCACACTACTCTCATACAAAAACTCACTACACACACACCATAAACACACATACACATCTTCATACACTCACACACATTTTGCGGTAAAATTACTTATTTAATTATCTTAAGTTATTTAATATTTTAAGTTATTGTTAATTTACTTCTCTTCTTTCTTAGATTGTATTAATATGTAAATCTGTATGTTCACAACAACAATAGGCTGGCACAAGTCCGCAGTTGTATGATTCTTATTTCTAAGCGGAAAACTGTCTCTCAAAATACAGGATATCCTAGCTTGAGAGGCAGGGCTCACTATATCTGTATACAGACTTTTGCAGCATTGTTAGCTATTGTTAGCTATATAAGATTTACACTCAATTAATTGATGTATTAAACAAAGGAGGTTTTCCATTACAAAAATGGAGAAGTAACAGTCAGAAATTACTAAATAAAATAAGGGATGGGAAAGAAACTATGGAAGAATTGAAGATACAAATGGATAATATTACGAAGATACTGGGACTTACCTGGAACTCGAACGAAGATGTCTTTCAGTACTCTGTAGAACTCCACCCGCTAACAGCACCTGTAACGAAAAGAAAGGTTATTTCCGAGATTTCACGATTGTTTGATCCTCTAGGTTGGTTGGCACCAAGCATTATTCTAGCTAAGATATTTATTCAAAAATTGTGGCTTGCGGGATTAGAATGGGATCAAGCAATTCCAAATAATCTATTACAAGAATGGTTGACTTACCATAACAGTTTAACTTCTTTGATGAACATTAGAATCCCACGATGGTTGCACCATGAGAATAACAACTTGGTAACTGAATTGCATGGATTCTCAGATGCTTCTAAAATAGCGTATTCAGCAGTCATTTACCTTAGAGTTGTGGATCACAAGGGAGATATTCATATTTCGTTAGTGACATCAAAAACAAAGGTGTCGCCCATTCGACAAGTATTTTCCCACGACTAGAACTTTGTGGAGCAGCATTACTGGCCAAATTGATGGCTGAGGCAGGTGCCGTGCTGAATATTCAAAAGGCCAATTGACATGCATGGACAGACAGTGAGGTGGTACTAGCTTGGCTCAGCAGTCACCCCAGTCGTTGGAAAACTTTTGTGGCCAACAGAGTCTCCGATATATTGAATATTTTAGAAACACAACATTGGTCTCACGTGTCGTCAAAACACAATCCTGCAGACTGTGCATCTCGCGGCGTCTCTCCTGCTGAACTCGAATCTATTTCGAAATGGTGGAATGGTCCACACTTCTTAAACCAACAGGTAGTTGAGTATAAAAAGCCAAAACATTTAGTGACGAACTTGGAAGAAGTGAAAGTACATATCGCTACGCTTCACGAAGAATTAGGCCTCAAGTTTTCATCTCTTAGCAGATTGATCAGAGTAATAGCTTATTGTCGTCGGTTCTTAAGTTTGAGAAAGTCAGCAACGACAAAATATAGAACAAAATATTTATCAAAATTAGAACTTGAGGATTCATTAGAGGTCTGTGTGAAGAAGTGTCAGAAAGTGTTTTCTCAAGAAATGGAAGACATTAAAAATAGCATCAAAGAAAAGAAAAATGGCAATTTAAAATCATTGAACCCCTTTCTCGACTCTAAGGGCATTATCAGAGTTGGAGGCCGCCTTGAGATGGCTCAACTTAGCTACAGTCGTATACATCCAATTCTGATACCCAAAAAATCTTTCCTCACGGATCTTTTAATTGCCGACGCACATATTAAGACTATGCATGGTGGTCCGCAATTCATGATCACGTTTTTAAGATCCAAATATTGGATCATAGGTGTTAAGCTTTTAGTAAAAGGGCACATAAGGAACTGTGTTAGGTGCATCCGACATACGGCTAAGGTAAGGACACAACTTATGGGGCAGTTGCCATCTAGTCGTGTGACAACGAATAAACCGTTCTTTTGCAGTGGGGTAGACTACGCTGGCCCAATAAACATTAGGTTGTCTAAAGGTCGCGGTAACAAGTCATATAAGGATTCCATCGCTTTGTTCGTCTGCATGGCTACAAGGGAGTACATTTAGAAGCCGTTAGTGAGTTGACAACTAAAGCGTTTTTGACAGCTTTTAAACGGTTTGTAGCCAGATGCGGTCGATGTGCGGAACTACATAGCGACAACGGAACAAATTTTGTAGGCGCTGCACGCGAATTAAGATTTTTGTTTGACGACCAGAAGGCAACATTAAATCCAGAGTTAGTTGATGAATTAGCCAATAATGGCACGGAGTGGCATTTTATCCCTCCTCACTCACCAAATTTTGGGGTCTTTGGGAGGCAGGGATAAAGTCCATAAAATACCATCTGAAGCGAGTAATTGGCATTTCTACTTTGACTTTTGAGGAGATCACTACGGTGCTCACTCAAATTGAGGCCTGCCTCAATTCGAGGCCCTTAGCCTACGTTGAAGATCAGGAGAAGTTAGTAATTCTCACACCTGGTCATTTCCTGGTGGGCGAGCCACTTATTTTGCCGCCTGATGCTAACTATGAACAGTCTAATATTAGTAGTCTATAGCGCTGGCAACTTCACCAGAAAATGATGTAGGACTTCTGGCGACGATGGTCGCACGACTATCTTCACCAATTCCTGCAAAGACATAAATGGAATTATAAAATTCCAGAACCAGCTGTTGGGAGTATAGTCTTGGTAAAGGAGGACGATATGCCCCCCGGCAAGTGGTTATTGGGTAGGATAGAACAAAAACATCCTGGGTCAGATGGCATTACCCGTGTCGTCACAATACGTACCCAATCGGCAACCATAAAGAGACCTACTTCGAAGTTATGTGTTTTGCCTATAGCAACTTAGTTATAATTAAATTAAGAAAGTGCCAAATGTTTATTAAGTAATATGTATGTTAATATTAAGTAGTTAATGTTGTCGATTTTGTTGTCAACTATTGTAAACCTAGAAGTTAAGTTTAGTTACGAAAATGTTTTTTTTTTTTTTTTGTATTACAATATTAGGGAACACCGCTGAGTTTTAGTAGGTATACTGTCGCCGTCAAGCGACAGGGAGTCCCACACTCCCCGTCTCGCGCCCCCAGCGAGCGGAAGTGGTGGAAAGACGGCCCCCGGACCGGACGGCGTCCCCGCACGGGTGGTGGCGATTGCCGCCTCCGAAATGGAGGGCAGGCTTCGGGACCTTTTCAGTGCGTGCTTTACGGCTGGGAGGTTCCCGAAGCCGTGGAAGGAGGGGCAGCTCTGCCTCCTCCGAAAGGAGGGACGCCCCTCGGACTCCCCCCTGGCATACCGGCCCATCGTCCTTCTCGATGAGGTCGGTAAATTGTTCGAGGGGATCGTCGCCTCCCGGCTCGATAGCCTGTTGCGGGGTGTGGGGCCCGATCTGTCGGACGCCCAATTCGGCTTCCGTCGAGGGCGTTCGACGATCGACGCGCTGGCCCTACTGAAGGACCAGGTGAAGGAGGCGGTGGAGGCGGGGGATGGAGTGCTGGCGGTGTCATTTGACATTGCCAACGCCTTCAACTCCATCCCCCACTCGACGATATTGGAGGCGCTCCGGTATCACGGAGTGCCCCAATACCTGCGGAGCGTCCTGTCCAGCTACCTGGAGGACAGAGAGGTCCTCCTCGTGGACAGGACGGCCATGGTAAGGCGGTACGGCGCAGAGTCCGGTGTTCCGCAGGGGTCGGTGCTGGGGCCCCCCCTGTGGAACATCGGGTTCGATTGGCTCTTGCGGGGAGCCCTCCTCCAGGGCACGAGTGTCATTTGCTACGCGGATGACACTCTCCTCACTGCCCGGGGGAGGACCTTCGCGGACGCGGCCTGTCTGGCGTCGGCTGGCGGATCCTTGGTCGCAGGGAGGATCCGCCGCCTCGGATTGAGGGTGGCGCTGCACAAGACGGAGGCCGTGTTCTTTCGCGGACCCCGGCAGCGCTGCCCTCCCGATGCCCACATCGAAGTGGAGGGCGTCCGGATAGCGGTCCAGCCCCAGATGAAGTATCTGGGCCTGGTGCTGGACGACAGGTGGCGCTTCGGCCCGCATTTCAGCGGGCTGTCGACGCGCCTGTTGAAGGCTGCGGACGTCCTCTCGTGGCTGCTCCCGAACCTGGGAGGGCCCAACGCGAAATGCCGGCGCCTATACGCGAACATATTGCGGAGCATGGCCTTATACGGGGCCCCCATCTGGGCGGACTCCCTCCACAGGAGGGAGAATGCGACCGCCATCCGCAGGCCCCAAAGGGCCATTGCACTGTGGGTGGCGAGGGCCTACCGCTCTGTGGGCTTTTCGGCGGCGTGCGCTCTGGCCGGCACCCCTCCTTGGGAGCTGGAGGCGTGGGTGCTCGCCAGAGTTTACGAGTGGACGGCGCGCCGAAAGGCGCTCGGGGAGCTCCCCGTCTCCGAGGAGCGGGGGCCCTGCGCCGCGAGGCGAAGGACGCAATCGTCCATCACTGGACGCAGGACCTCGCCACCGCCGTCTTCGGCCGCCGGACGTTGGACGCGCTCGGTCCGGCCCTGCGGAGCTGGCTCGAGCGCTCCCACGGTTTCCTCTCGTTCCGTCTGGTGCAGGTGTTGTCCGGCCACCGGCCATGGCTGTTTCAGATCGCACCTGCATCGGATCGGGAGGGAGGAAACCCCGGCGTGCCACGAGTGCGGTGCGGCGGAGGACACGGCGCAGCACACCCTCGAGGTGTGCCCAGCCTGGTCCGAGCTGCGCCGCGGTCTGACCGCGGTGGTTGGGCAGGACCTCTCGCTTCCCAGTGTGGTCAACGCTATGCTGGGGAGCGAGGGCGCCTGGACAGTGGTCGCCTCCTTTTGCGAGGACGTAATGTCGCAAAAGGAGGCGGCGGAGCGCGCGTGGGAGGACGACCCTCTCGCCGCACCGCTCCGCAGACGAAGAAGGGGTCGGCGAGGGCGCCGTCCTCTCCCTCCTCATGGTGGTGATGGGCGGGCGACAGGCACGGGGGTGCCCTCGCCCGCATTGCACCCATCGCCACCACCTTCGTCGGTCACTCCCGGGCCCGTCCCCCTCCCCACGGGGGGGGTGTGAGGGGTCCGCGCTGACGGGCGATCGTCAGCGGAGGACTGGACGCAAAGGCTGGGCCAATCTCCCAGTCCTCCGCTACCAGGACGAAGCGGGAGTGCCACTGGGTTGTTTTAGTGGGTATACCGGGTCAGACCGGGGAGTCCCACATACCCCTCCTGTCCCCCGACGGGAGGGTATGCGTAACGCATTTTTTCCCAGTGCCAAAAAAAAAAAAAAAAGGTTACGTTGCTGCGCCGCGGTCTGACCGCGGTGGTCGGGCAGGACCCCTCGCTTCCCAGTATGGTCAACGCTATGCTGGGGAGCGAGGGAGCCTGGACAGCGGTCGCCTCCTTTTGCGAGGACGTGATGTCGCAAAAGGAGGCGGCGGAGCGCGCGCGGGAGGACGACCCTCTCGCTGCACCACTCCGCAGACGAAGAAGGGGTCGGCGAGGGCGCCGTCCTCTCCCCCCCCTGATGGTGGTGATGGGCGGGCGACAGGCACGGGGGTGCCTTCGCCAGCATCGCACCCATCGCCATCACCTTCGTCGGTCACTCCCGGGCCCGTCCCCCTCCCCACGGGGGGGGTTTGAGGGGTCCGCGCTGACGGGCAATCGTCAGCGGAGGACTGGACGCAAAGGCTGGGCCAATCTCCCAGTCCTCCGCTACCAGGACGAAGCGGGAGTACCGCTGGGTTGTTTTAGTGGGTATACCGGGTCAGACCGGGGAGTCCCACATACCCCTCCTGTCCCCCGACGGGAGGGTATGCGTAACGCATTTTTTCCCAGCGTCAAAAAAAAAAAAAGGTTAGGTTAGGTTAGGTTAGGTTGGGTGGGAGATCCCCCACAGCGCATACTTCCTCGCAGTATCCCCTGGGCAACGCCGTGTCTGACCACCGTAACGGAGTGGCAGACCGGGGGCTAAAGTGCGCTATGACATCGTAGACTTTTATTTTAATACTGTTTTACCTGCCGGATTGTATTTGAATTGCCGTGTGTCTACGATACGATGAAAAAGAAACCAAGCCGTGACGCCTCAGGGCGCTTTTTATCACATCGCTCCTCTCAGGACGATCTAAACGGCCCTTTTCAGGGCCACGCCGACGGCGCTTCAGCGTCGGAAGCTGACCGCGCAACATGTTGCTGATCTGATTTCTGTCCATCTGAGTCATATACTTAATTTGTGTATCAGCCACGGTGTTTTTCCTGACCGACTCAAGATATCTATTATAAAACCCGTTTTCAAAAAAGGGGATAAACAGAAAATGGAAAACTATAGACCCATTGCGCTTTTGCCAATTTTCTCAAAAATATATGAAAAATATATTTATAACGAAGTATATGCATATTTAGAAAAACATATGATTCTCTGCAATGAGCAAAAAGGTTTCCGGAAAAATAAAACTATAAATATGGCAATCTATGACTTCTTGAATACAATTATGACTAATATTGATAAAAAGACGCCTGTTTGTGCTATGTACTGTGACATGACACAAGCTTTTGACTATGTTGACCACAATATCTTAAGAAACAAACTATACTCGTATGGAATAAGAGGCAATATTCTGGATTTATTAATGACTTATCTGTCAGATAGAAAACAAAAAACTGCTATAACAGACTTAAATTTAAAGACAAAACAAGAAGTTATATACCTATCCAAAGAACGTACTGTATTCTTTGGCGTACCACAGGGCAGTGTTCTGGGACCCTTACTTTTTTTAATATATATTAATGACCTGCCCAAAGCTATAAATTGCCCTATAACCCTATTTGCTGATGATAGCACGATAACAGTAGCTGGAAATAAACCCGACCAATACAAAACTGATATAAATGACGCGTTAATCTCAATAATTTCCTGGCTTAACAATAATAACTTAAAAATTAATCTAAGTAAAACTCAAATAATGCATTTTGGCCAGAGAAAACAGAGTAAAAAAATGGAGGTAAAATTCCAAAATAATGTGGTTAATGATGTGGACAGTGCAAAATTCCTCGGCCTTACAATAGATAGTCAGCTTAACTGGAAGAATCATATTGAAATATTATGTAAGAAAATAAGTTGCTCATCCTATGCCCTATATAAACTTTCTCCAACCGTTAACACTGATGCACTACTCATAGCCTATCATGGTCTTGTTGCATCAGTGTTAAGATACGGCATCATATTTTGGGGTAACTCTACTAATAGGGAAGCCGCGTTTAAAGCGCAAAAGCGCTGCATAAGATCTATGTTTGGGCTTCAGGTGACGGACAGTTGTATGCCTTATTTCAGAAAGCATAAAATTCTCACACTTCCTGCTTTGTATATTTATGAAACTGCCTTATTCGTAAGATTAAATCCAAATTTATTCTCTCTCCTATCTGATACTGTACAACGTAACAGGCGAAATGACATTCTACGCGGTCGCAGAGCCAAGACAGCTCTCATGCGGAAAAGCATATTCTGCAGAGCCCCGCAAATTTATAATAAAATTAAAAAATCAATTAGGGAGTTAGATTTGGCTGGTTTTAAGAAGCAATTTAAAGAATTTCTATGCACTAAATGCTACTATAGTTTGAATGACTACTTAAATGACACATTAATTTAATTCAATTATTGTTTATGTTATTTTATTTCTGACATTCTTTATTAAAATTTGAACCATTACTTAGTTAAAAAAATGGAATTATAATTTAGCATCTATGTAATCAACTTGACATTTGTACGCCCATGTGGTAGAATATGATGAGACTATATACGTATATGTAAATTTAAGACCATGTAATTATGCATACCGACCATGTTCTGACAAATAAATGATTATGATTATGATTATGACCCACTCCAAATAATGAAAAGTCACCGTATGAGTTATGGTACAATAAGAAACCCAAAATAAATCATCTCAGAATCATTGGTTGTGTATGCTACGTGCATGTCCCAAAACAAAAGAGAAAGAAGCTAGATAAAAAAGCACAGAAAGGAATTCTTATAGGATATGACGGTGATGATGGGTATCGAGTTTATGATACAAGGAACTTTAAATTGTTGCGTTCCGGAGATGTAACTTTTGAAGAAGTACCTCTGTTAGATCGAGACATACCTGTTAGTGAGGAACCTGAAGTCAAAAAGAATACCTATGAGCTACCTACTTCTTCCATAGATGATCAACCAAACTTAAAAGTACTTCATCAAAGTGATGATCACCTGCATTCAGTGAATTTGGACAATGAAACAGATGACAGTAATGTAGAAGAACGACAAGAAGAAGATACTTGGTTTGAAACAGGTGATAGTAATGTAGAAGAACGACAAGAAGACACTCAAACTGTTGAAGGTAATAGTCGTGTACTTCGTGATCGGAGTCAAATTAGACCTCCAGAAAGATTTAATTTTGAACAGTTCGTCAATCAAGTCATTGCTGTTCCAGAACCATCTTCATATCGAGAAGCCATGCAAAGTACTGAAAAAGACAAGTGGGTTGAGGCTATGTACAATGAGATGACTTCACTGAAAGAGAATGAAACATGGAAACTGACACAATTACCACATAACAGAAAAGCACTTAACTGCAAATGGATATTCAAGGTAAAAAAGAACCCTGATGGCTCGATTGAGAAGTTTAAAGCGAGACTAGTTGCAGTTGGCTATTCACAGAAAAAAGGAATAGACTACCACAAGACATTTAGCCCTGTTGCGAAACTAAGCACTATCCGAGTATTATTAAGTATAGCCGCAAACGAAGGTTTATCGCTGAAACAATTTGACGTCTCAACAGCTTTCCTATATGGCAAAGTAAAGGAAGAAATATACATGTGACAACCTGAGGGATACAATGACGGATCTGGCAAGGTATGCAAGCTGATAAGAAGTCTATATGGACTTAAACAAGCGCCTAAATGTTGGAACGAGTGTATTCACGATTTTTTTTATTGAATCTGGATTTACATAGAGCGAAGCAGATCCATGTTTATACGTGAGACAACGTGGAAAAATAAAGATTTTGCTAGCTTTGTACGTTGATGATGGATTATTGGCTTCGTCCGATGACGTAGAAGCTGATAATTTTATTGAAAACGAACTCAAAGTTTGTTACAAGATAACAACTAAGCCGCCATCGTACTTTCTTGGGCTAGAGTTGGAGCGACACAATGATGGGACTATAAGAGTTCATCAAGCCGCTTATACTAAAAAGGTTTTGGAGAAGTATGGGATGAGTGATTGTAAAGCCGTTGGAACACCAATAGTTAAAGACATTCCTGTAAAAAGGTTGGCGGAAGGGATTCGTGATGCTAAATTTCCCTATAGACAAGCTGTGGGAGCGTTGGCTTATCTCATGGTGGGTACAAGGCCTGATATTGCCTATGCAGTCGGAGTCGTATCCAGAACCTTAGATAATCCTACTAATATGAATGTGTTACAAGTGAAGAGAATCTTTCGTTACCTCAAAGGAACAATCGAGACTGGTCTAGAATTTAAAAAGAATGAGAAACGACTCATGTGTTACAGTGATGCGGATCATGGAGGTGACAACTTGAGTGGTTGTTCTACTAGCGGGTTGATATGCATGTTCGCTGGATCAGCAATCTCCTGGCGAAGTGTGAAGCAAACCTCAGTTGCGCTGTCGTCCACAGAAGCAGAAATAGTAGCTGCCAGTGAGGCGTGCCGTGAAATGATTTGGCTAAATAGATTGTTTAAAAATTTAAGTGATAAATTAGAAACACCAGTACTGCGCATTGATAATGAGTCTGCAATAAAACTAGCTCAAAATCCGCCATACGAATATCATCGGAAGACAAAGCACATCAAGCTAAGACATTTCTATGTGAGGCAATGTGTGTCTGAAGGAGATATCCAAATTGAGCAAGTGCCTACTGTAGCGTTGTAGTCGATTAAACTAGAAGTCGACTACCACACTAATCTCTAATGTCTATGGTTTCACGGAGTGACAACACTTATGCAGTGACCGGCTATAAATTCTAACCTCTGGTTCGCTGAGTTCTATTTCACCGCCTACAGTTGCAAGTAACTAATATAGAAACCCCTCTGTGCCCAAGGGTAAGTGCTCGTCGTATCTGCCATTTTCTCTCCATCTTGCCAAATCGTAATCCGCTTATTTCACCATAATCTGCAGCGTTTGTAAATTAATATAATTGCCCGGTTGTCAAGATGGCTTCTGTCTGGAATGTAACTGTGATATTTCATTGTCATCTGTTTTCCACTAGTGTTTCTAAATTTGTGAAGCGTAAGCAGGCCGCAGCATCCCTTTCCTGCTGTGTCATAGCAGCTACGAGCTTAAACGCTTTGTCACGCGGTTATCTTTTATATCGTTGCACGCGGCATGCTTGCGCTTATCTATAATCTTTGTGAACCGCCACGATGGTGAGTTTTCCATCCGTTTCCCGGGTACTGTTCTTTGGGTTCACGGCTGGGAGACGCACGCATCGCTGGCGCTCGCGATTCCTGGCACCGCGCTTACGGAAGCACCCTTCGTGTTGATTCCAGGGTTTTTTGTTCTTCTCTCTTCACCTCTACAATTCAACTACTGCAACGTCTGCCACGCGACGGGCGTCACCGCTGCCTCCGTCACCACTGCCGGAGAGACGCGCTGTTGCGTGGCCTGCCAGCAAAACCTTTGCGCCTGTCTGTGCGCTGACGCGTGGCCTGCCGGCATAACCTCGGCGCCTACCACGTGCGAGCTGCCTGCTACGGGGTCGGCCCGCCGGCCTGCGTGCGTCGCGGCCTGAGCCCAGGGCAGTACCTTCCTTAAACCATCGACCAGTGGAGGATCTTAGTGAACTGAACCCACCCCCCCCTTATCAAATAAATGCTGTAAACCTGTGGTCTATTAGTTTTCATTCAACTCCACCTAAACCACTACGCCACAGTGGCGCCCTCTCGGTAAGGTTCACTAAGGTTATCTTCACTGGTCGCTAATTACCTTTACTCACTCATCGTGGCGGTAAGTACTAGTGTGTAATTACCGTATTTTCTAGTGTGTGTAGGGTATTTTCTAGTGTGTGTAGGGTATTTACTAGTGTGTTCTTACTGCAATTGTTTTAAATTTGTTAACTTTATTTCTGCTAGGGTTTTGATCTCAATAATTGTAAAGATCACAATGAGCGCTAACCCAATTAATTTTATCCACCTAAGAAAGGCCGAATTAGAATATGAGGTCATCATTAGAGGCGGTGAAAAGGGCACAGTCACTGACCTTAGAAAACAAATTAACAAGCTTTCTAGACTACATGACACTAAGGATATTTTGCTGTCCGGGATAGATGAGAAGGATGATTTGAGTGGTCTGAGTCAGACTCTAGAAGATTTTAGAGACTACTTTACTACTTTACAATTTTGTAGTCTGAAATAAATGTATTCAATTCAATTCAATTCAATAAATACTGAACGTACTCTTAGTGTAGCTACATCAATTAGGAACCACATATTCCATAGATTAGGAAGAATAACTCCAACCACACAAGACGCTATGCGGTTGAAGAGAAAACTTGATTCACTGTTTGGTTGCTTGGATAGTCAGTACAAAACTCTCCTGAGTAAACTCACCCCTAGTACATCAGATAGTTCGGCCAGTAGTCAGCAGGCTGAAGCAAGTGTCACAGAAACCTCAAATATAGTTGTCACTTGTCCCAGTCACCATAGCAATAAACCCAAATACGATGGGAATACGTGTGTAAGGTCATTTGTTCAGAAAATTGAAGAGTTCAGACTAAGTAAGCGAATTTCTAGGGAGGACATGTTGAATTTTTCCTATGACATATTCACTGGCAATGCTTTACACTGGTATAGACACATAAAAGCTGATATATTGTCTTGGGACCAGTTAATCAAGCAACTTAAGTCTGCCTTTGATAGTGATGATTATGACTATAGACTCTTTTCTGAAATCAGACAGCGTACACAAGGTGAAACTGAAAATATAACTATTTACATTTCTATAATGAGCGGTCTCTTCAACCGACTCGAAAAAAAAATTTCAGAAGAGGAAAAATTCGACATTATCTCTCATAATGTTAAACCCATCTATGCGGATGTGCTAGCACTAAGTAGTGTGCAAACGTTAGACCAATTACAACAGGTTTGCAAAAAACTATGAGAAATATAAAGCTAGGGCTACACACTACCATGAACCCAGCAAAAGTAATCTGAGCACTCTTGCACCAGAGTTTGGATACCACAGGCACAATAAGTCTAGTAATAGTTATAACACAAGTACTAATAATTCAGCAAAACACTACACTAACTACAAGAAACACTCTGCTCAGTCGGAAACAGAAAAGGTTTCAGCTATTAACACTAAAAAAGAATCACCCTCTAAAGTAGGTCCCTTCTGTCCTAGGTGTAGAGTTAACAGTCTCTCATTGAGAAAGTGTACAGCAGAAAGATTTCCAATTTGCTTTAAGTGTGGTCTCAAAGGTGTGATTTTTCCAAACTGTAAAAAGTGCCACTCAAAAAAACTAAAGGTTGTGGGTTGTCGTAAAAAACCAAATAAAACTAAAACCGGTGGTGAGTGGGCAGATTGGCCACCAACATTAAAACCATCTTCCACTCATTATGCTGTTACAACAATCCACAATAAACCACTAAATGATACTAGGCCTTATGCAAGTATTCTAATAAATAACTTGCCTACTTGTGGACTATTGGACTCAGGATCCGCAGTCACCATAATTGGAGATAATTTTCATGAAAAACTCATCGATTTGGGCCTAACCCTAAAATCATGTGAACAGTCTTTAAAATTTGTTGCCGCTGGGGGACAGATGTTATCACCAATGGGTATACTAAATCTACCTATAACTTTTGAAAGTAAACACCACATACTTAAGGCCTATGTAATACCATCAGTTGACATACCCATTCTGCTGGGCATTGACTTCTGGAATCTTTTTGAACTGTTCCCTAAAAACACTAAGTCAATCTTTCTTATGAGTCATAATGAACAAATAATAAGCTCTAATACAGACTTGCACCTTCATTCCTTCGCTCAGCTTTCAAGGACTCAACAAATAAAAGCAGATAACATTATTAAACAATATGAAACTATATCATCAGATAAAAAAGGTCTAGGTCGTACCAATCACATCACACACTGCATAGATACTGGAGACTCACCTCCAATCAGGCAGCGTTACTACAGAATGTCGCCTGAAAAACAGCGCATTTTGTGTGAAGAGCTAGACGAAATGCTAAAGCTAGATATTGTTGAGCCCTGCGAAAGTCCTTGGTCTTCACCTGTACTCCTCACACCTAAAAGGGATGGCAAATTGCGGTTCTGTTTGGACAGTCGCAAGCTAAATACAGTAACTAAGAAGGATGCTTATAATTTACCTTATATCTCTGAGATTCTAGATAACCTGAAGGATGCTAAATACCTAACAAGTCTAGATCTTTATAAAAGTTTCTGGCAGCTACCCTTGAATGAAGAGGACAAAAACAAGACTGCTTTTTACATTCCTGGCCGTGGAACCTTCAGGTTCAAAACTACACCCTTTGGACTAACTGTTAGGTTAGTTATAGATATATGTAGATGTGCGTCCTGCGCGCCGCACGTTATACGCGGCACAGTCAGTGCATTAAACAGCTTCATTACCGAAGGCCGTGTTTTATTTAACAGTGGCGACGAGTTACAGTTACCTACGCACATAAAAACAAAAATGGCGAATTTTATAGGGTCTGTACCAACCTTTGAACTCGGCCAGGACTGGAGCATCTTTAAAGAAAGGCTGTCGCAGTGGCTAACGGCAAACACATTGCTAATAAAGACAGATGGGAAGGAGGATGCTCAGCGAAAAGCGGTGTTTCTTAGTGCACTCAATAACGACGCGTATAAATTGGTACGCGAGCTAATTGCGCCAAATACAGTCGAAAAAATATCCTACAGCGAGATAACTGCGGAGTTGGATAAGCATTTCTTGCCAAAAAAGTCACTACTAGCTGAGAGGTACAAATTTCACACGGCGGCGCAAGAAGCAGGCGAAGACATGACACAGTGGGCTGCACGTGTGCGGCGATTGGCGGTGGACTGCAGGTTCAGGACAGCTATGGACGAAATGTTGCGCGATCGGTTCATTATTGGCATGCTACCGGGATCAGAACGGGACAAGTTGTTCATGGACGAAAAATCATCGACCACCTTGGCTAAGGCGTTAGAAATTGCAGTGGCTGTAAATAGTGCGAAACAGGCAGCACGGCAATCGTCTACGGCAGTAACATCGACAGGAACCGGTACGGAGGTGTTCAAGGTAGCGGCACGGCCAGCAAAAGCATCGGCAAAGTGTAAAGTGTGCGGCTATAACAATCATACTACGGACAAGTGTCGGTTCTCTAACTATAAGTGTAAAAAATGCGGAGTGAAAGGTCATTTAAAAAAAATGTGTACTAACAAAAGGGAACAAGTTAATTGCCTACAAACATCAGGTGACGAAAATGATGACGACGGTAAGCATATTCTCGTATGTAATATTCGTAGTTTCCGCGGCGAGCCGATGATGTTGTCTGTCGACGTAAATGGTCAATTGTTATCTTTTGAAATAGACAGTGGGTCCTGCGCTACTGCCATCCCACTAAACACATACGAAAAATATTTTTCGAATGTGTCGTTACAGAAACCTAAATCAATTTTAAAAGCTTATTCGGGTGAGCAATTAGATGTAGTAGGTGTAATGAAGGTTCCGATTACGTATGGCGGTGAACGTAAAATTATTGAAATGTATGTTATAAAAGGGGCAGGGCCGGCATTGTTAGGAAGGAACTTTTTATCGCTATATAAATTACAGTTATCCAAGGTGAATCATTGTGCTGAGTTATCAGAACTTGACTACTATGTAAACAAATATCCTACGTTGTTTTCTGATAATTTGGGTAGCTTTAACAAATATAAAATTAAACTTACTTTGAAGCCAGGAAGTAAACCGAGTTTTTTCCGGGCGAGAACGGTACCCTTTTCGTTAAGGAGTAAGGTGGAAAAAGAATTAAATAGATTAGTGGAAACCAGTGTATTAGTTCCTGTTGAACATTCCGAGTTCGCGAGCCCGATAGTACCAATACTTAAAAAAGATGGTGAGATTCGTTTGTGCGCTGATTTTTCGGTATCATTAAATAAATGTTTACATATTGAGAAATACCCCCTACCCAGAACCGAAGAACTTTTTTCTAAATTACATGGCGGCAAACAATTCTCGCAGTTAGACTTAAGTAGTGCATATTTACAACTCTTATTAGATCACGAGTCACAAATTTACACCACAATAAATACTCACAAGGGTTTATTTAAGTTTACGCGTTTGGTTTTTGGTTTAGCTAATGCTCCGGCAATTTTCCAAAAAACCATGGAGAATTTGCTGAACGGTATTGAGGGGGTTCTATGTCTGTTAGATGACGTCCTGATTACAGGAAATACAAAGGCGGAACATAGGGAAAGATTACAGCAAGTTTTCCATCGTTTACAGGAAGCTGGTTTGGTACTAAATAAAAATAAATGTAAATTATTTCAAGATACAGTGACCTACTTAGGATTTGATATCGACAAAAAGGGTATCCACACATCTCCCGATAAAGTTACAGCAATGACTAACACCAAGGCCCCATGTAATGCACAGGAACTGAAATCCTTTTTAGGGTTTGTAAATTATTACAGGATGTTCATTCCAAATGCATCGTCAATACTTAGCCCTTTAAACGATTTACTTAAAAAGAATATCGTGTGGTCTTGGACAGACACTCATCAGGCTGCTTTCCATCAAATTAAGAAGGAACTGACATCTGCTCGAACATTGGCACATTTTAATCCATCGTGCAAGTTAGTTTTGACAGTGTACGCGTCCCCTACAGGGTTAGGTGCAGTTTTAGCGCAAATAGAGGAAAATAAAATAGAACGCCCTATAGCTTACGCGTCTCGGTCCCTCAGTAGTGCTGAAAGGAATTATAGCCAAATCCAAAGGGAGGCAACAGCTATAGTATTTGGTATACGTAGATTTCATCAATATTTATATGGTGTCACAAATCCATTTATTTTACGTACAGATCACAAACCGTTAATGTTTATATTTCATCCCGACAAAGGCATACCAGAAGTGTCCGCAAACCGGTTACAGCGATACGCATTATTTTTGTGTAGCTATAATTATGAGATACAGTACATTCCAAGCGCTAGTAACTGTGCTGATTACTTTAGTCGCGCTGCAACCACAGGAGCGCACAGCAGTGCACGTGTTCGACCGGGAACTCATAACAGCGACGATGGGTCAGTCTCGATAGCAGGTGTCGTCACGGATGACTCATGTGTTTATAAGTCAGTTGACAAAGCGTCGTACATTAACTTTGTAGCTGATGGTCATTTACCTTTATCGTTAAATGAGGTTTGTTTAGAGACAAGTAATGATAGCATTTTGCAAAGGGTTGCACAGTATATACAATATGGTTGGCCTAAAGTAAAATTAAATGACAACAATATTATGCCGTTTTATAGATGTCGTTTTGATTTAACAAGGGAAGGTGATTGTCTTATTCGTGGACATAAATTAATTATACCGAAGTCTTTACGCAATAAAATATTAGATGAATTACATAGACCACATTTAGGTATAATAAAAACTCAGACCAAATAAATAAGAAGACGGAACTCTGCGAACATAAAAGTGAGGCCGGTTTTCTAAACATGTGGTGCGTGGGCCGGTGTTGCCATGATAATTCAAATTACCCCAAAATAACGTTACTAATTAATAACGTTATTTTAACGTTATTAGTTAGTAAATGAAAAACGTTATAACATGATGTAAGAAGTGTACTGGGCGAGCAGTCTCGACATAGATAACGACGCTGTCGCAAACTTTCGATCATTCTCGATCGATCTTGCGACAATTCGGTTGCAATAACGATGCTCGCGAGAAACACATCCTGGATGCAACCGATTTTATCGTTAGTAATTAGCGATTAAAAGTTTGCGTCATCGTCGATATCTATGTCGAGACTGCCGGCGTCCTGGTGATCTTGTGAATCTAAAAAAATAATGTAAAACGGTAATTATTACTGGCTATAGGTAGTATTAAGCATGAAAGGGTAACAAACGCTTTTACAATATAATTAATACAATCTTTTAAATAAACTGCCAATTAACATAAAAATGCAAAATCTATGACAATATTAAAGAAACACCTAAAATTACATACCTACAATAAAAATAAAGTGAGCGCACCTTAGTACAATATTTACCACATCTAGTAATAATAGGTACTATTAAGCATGAAAGGGTAACAAACGCCTTTACAATATAATTAATACAATCTTATAAATAAACTGCCAATTAACATAAAAAATGCAAAATCTATGACAATATTAAAGAAACACCTAAAATTACATACCTACAATAAAAATAAAGTGAAATATTAGTAAAATATTTACCACATCTAGTAGTGCGCGTTCCGTGTATGTTTACATTTTGCGTTTTTGTATTCAATAGTTTAACATTTCTCATATTAAGTGAAATAAAGATTTCTTAAACTTCTTATTAATATGGAAAAATTTTATGGTGGTATGGCACCATCAGTTTTTTTCATATATGACCTATTTAAAGAAAAAATAATCATAAAAATCGGTTCACAAACGGCGAAGATATCTCGTAGTCATAAGCATCAAAAAAATACAGTCGAACAGAGGACCTCCTCGTTTTGTGTAGTCAGTTAAAATATGTACACTGATAACTATCCTATAAGAAACGAGTAACATTACGTTACGTCTTACATTATTACTCAATAATAGGGTAAACGAAAACATTTCATACTGACAACACTTGTCTTAAGCAATAACCTAAAAGTTTTATTTTGTTTTATTGAAAATATGGGTTTCCAAAATAACTTACGTGTGATATGTGATTCCATCCAGCTTTTTATCTTTTGCGGAGTGATTCGTACACCCTTTCACTACACAATTCGGCATTTTTCAGTGATAAACACCCACGAGCTGCGATAGCTAGACTGACAAGTCAAGACGTAATTTCGTTGTACGTGTGTGCGTGTGGTTGTGTATGTACACGGCAAGACGTAATTTGGCCGGCCTCACTTTGCTGTTCGCAGAGTTCCGTCTTCTTATTTATTTGGTCTGAGAATAAAAACAAAGATTGAGGCGACATCTAGATTTTGGTGGCCCCACATAGATAGGGATATAGAAAATAAGATAGCTAGTTGTAGTGTATGTTTAAGTTTACGTCCAACGCCTCCTAGGGCTCCGTTGACACCGTGGCCTTTTCTTGAGCGTCCCTGGCACCGAGTACATTTAGATTTTTTTGGGCCATGGCAGGGTGATATGTACCTAATAATTATCGATGCATTTACAAAATGGGTAGAATGTTTTTCTCTTACTAGTGATTATTCAACAGCCTCAGTGATAACAAAACTACAAGAAACTATGGCTAGATTTGGAATAATGCACACCATAGTCACTGATAACGGAACCTCATTCACAAGTAAACTTTTTAAGGACTTTTGTAATCTTAATGGCATAAATCATATCACTTCACCAACATATTCGCCAGCTAGTAATGGACAAGCTGAAATATATGTCAAAATAGTAAAAAGGATTTTAAATGGGTTGCTTACACAAGGTATTCCTAAAAACAAAATTAGGGCGCATCTTTCGGAATTTTTATTCAGATACAGAAATTCAAAACATACGACGACAGACAGCTCACCAGCCGAATTAATGCTCGGACGAAAATTGCGTTGCAGGTTTGATTTACTAGATACCTCAGCGGCGGTAACCGCTCACGAGACGTCAACGGCGTCATCATTACCGTCACAAGACATACAAACAAAAGTGCGCGACAAGCAATCCGTACAGGCTAAATATTACAAAGGCAATAGGAACATAGATTTCAATATAGACGATACAGTATTGGTAAAAGGTAGCAATAATAACAAATGGATTCTGGGTATAGTTAAAAATAAAATTGGCAAAAGTCTATATGAAATTTACTTACCAGAAAAAAATATAACAATAAAAAAACATAAAAACCAGCTATATAAATTGAACCCGCAAACGGCTCAATGGGACACGGACATAGACTGGGCGCTAGTAGACACCAGAATAGGAGAACAACAAAATGCGCCTCAAGGTACTAGCGGGGCTCATTCGTCAGAACAACAGCGACAAGGGGAAGAGGAAAAGTGGATCGAGGCAACCTCAGAGCATCAAGACGATAACAGAGAACCAGCAATCGAGTCAGCAACAGAGACAGTTCCACTTGTACCAGAATCAGCTACTGAGCCAGTAGCCTCTAGACCAGATCTCCGAAGGGAAACGGAAGCACGTCCTAAATTAAGGGATATTCCTCGAGCTAATTATCGCAAATTCTTTTGATTGTTTAACGTTTTAGTTTAGAATATGTGGTGGAGGGATGTTAGGTTAGTTATAGATATATGTAGATGTGCGTCCTGCGCGCCGCACGTTATACGCGGCACAGTCAGTGCATTAAACAGCTTCATTACCGAAGGCCGTGTTTTATTTAACACTAACTAATGCACCTGCTACTCAACAGAGGCTTGTTGATAAGTTATTCTATGGCCCGGAATTTGAAAACAGAGTTTTTGCTTTCTTAGATGACATAGTTCTGGTTTCTTCTGATTTTGACCACCATATATCTCTTTTATTAAAAGTCCTTAAAACACTAACTGAGGCCAATTTAACAATTAATTTAAACAAATGCCAATTCTTCCGGGATGAACTTAAATACCTGGGTTACATTGTAAATTCAAAGGGCTTGCACCCAGACCCAGAAAAAGTAGAAGCAATCACAAAATTTCCAGTCCCAACTAATCCTAAAGAAGTAAAGAGATTCTTGGGAACAGCATCCTGGTACAGACGTTTTGTCCCAAACTTTAGTTCACTAGCAGCACCGTTAAATAAACTTACTAGCTCCAGCAAAAAGGCTCCACCTTTTGCTTGGACCAATGAGTGCCAAGCATCATTTGACAAACTCAAGAACATACTAGTTTCAGCCCCAGTCTTATCATGTCCAGATTATAGCTTACCTTTTGAAGTACATACAGACGCTAGTAATCATGGTATTGGCGCTTTGCTCACTCAAACTAAAAATGGTATCGAGCACCCTATAGCATATATGAGTAAGTCCTTGTCAAAACCAGAACAAAACTATAGTATTACGGAGAGAGAAGCGCTAGCAGTGTTATTGGCTCTAGAGCACTGGCGATGTTATCTTGAAAATGGTCTAAAATTCACAGTCTACACAGATCACTCTGCACTAAAGTGGTTCTTAAAACTACAAAATCCTACTGGTAGACTAGCCCGCTGGGGAATAAGGCTCTCTGCATTTAACTTCGATATTAAACACCGCCGTGGTTCCGATAATACTCTTCCCGACGCTCTGTCCCGCGCTCTCCCAGTGGCTGAAATATCTTCTCAGTCCACCCCACCAGTAACTAACGATACTTGGTACCTAAAAATCTATAATGGCTGTACACAGAGCCCAATCTCTTACCCTAATTATCTTATTAAGAATAACAAGTTATTTCGGTACATGAAAAGTAAATTCGCTATTTTTAATGAGTTTGACTGGAAGGAAGTTATTCCATATGAATCTAGGTCTAAAGTTGTTATTGACAACCATGCAGAACCCACGGCAGGTCATCTAGGCATTTTTAAAACTTATAAAAGACTAGCTCTTCGTTACCACTGGCCAGGAATGCACAGCGACGTAGTGAAAGCTGTAACTTCATGTGAAATCTGTTTAGCTCATAAACAAGTAAACCATGCTCCACTGGGGGTCATAAGGAAACCTAAAGAATGCTCTCGACCATTCCAGATGCTCAGTATTGACATTGTTGGCCCTCTGCCTGTCTCTAGACGCCAAAACGCATATCTTTTTGTAGTGACATGTTGTTTCTCTAAGTATTGTCTTCTTTTCCCAATGAGGAATGCTAACGCTAAAACTATCTGTAAACTAATGGAGGATAATGTATTTTTGGTACATGGAATACCTCAATGTATAATTTTAGACAATGGCACTCAGTTCACTTCAAATGAAACTAAAAACTTATTCAGTAAATATAACATACCTAGCATACACTATACTCCTAGGTATGCACCACAGATTAACACCGTGGAAAGGTACAATAAGACAATCATAACAGCTGTTTCTGCCTACATTGATAATGACCAACGCTCTTGGGATCTACATATCCCAGCTGTACAATTTGCACTAAATAGCTCAACTAGTGAAGTTACTGGTTTCACTCCTGCATTCCTTATATTTGGTAGGGAATTAGTAGCTGACGGTTCCATCTACCAAAAAACTGACTTAAAGGAAATAATATTCCAACCTAGAGACCAGTATGCAGAAAACTTAGGTTGCCTTTCTAACATTTTTGACCAAGTACAGTCTGCCTTACTACGAGCACATTCTAGAAATGCTACAGACTACAACTTACGACGCAAGAATGTAGAATTCAATGTAGGTGATGTGGTCTGGAAACGTACTTACTACCAGAGTGATAAAGAAAAATATTTCAGTAAAAAATTAGCTCCTAAATTTACTAAATGTAAAGTATCTGCCAAACTCTCCCCTATAGTTTATGAGTTGGTAGACATGCAAGGAAAGCCTTTGGGTGAGTGGCACGCTAAGGATTTAAGGCGAAACAGCCCACCCTAACTCCCGTAGGCCTAGCTAACTAACTAGTGTTTGACCCCATACAGGGTCACACGATGCCAAGGGAACACACACCCACGACTGCCTACCATACTAGTCGTGGAGGGTCGACTTGTACCTAACTACCTAAGTTAACTATAACTCTGGCTATAGCTATCCTAGTGTCATATTTCACACCCACCTGCAGTGTGGTAATCCTAATTAAAACCTACTGACTAAAGTTACCAAACTATTATTCTAAAATTAACTATATTTATTTGTCTTTTAACAGAACTAAATACCTTGACTGCATGGCAATAAGCCAACATAACTTCAGTTCCATTACCACCTTTCTGCTGACCACACACACATTCACTACACACCTAATCTCTTTGATTATTTTCCCTTTACGGCGTGACTATGACATAGTGGGCCTTCAGGGCGATTCTTTAGTATCATGGCAGAGTAGTCTACATAGTACACTACCTTTAACTTTTATTTATGTTTATTATGTCCTCATGGATGTCTTAAAGACGGCCCCTGAAACATGGGTGTCCGCACACTGGTTAATCTACATTGATTCCTAAACCTACTGTTCTGAAAACAGCTTCAAGCCGGTAAATTTCTATACAAATACCGTACCTACCCATTAACTACTTGCATAGTAGTCTATAACTTTATAGTCTAATTATAACTGTAAAACTTTCTCACTACTAACCTTAAAACTATTCATAAAACAATATATAGCATAGTCCATTGTAATGTTTTCAACTAAACTGTTGGTGATCTGCCACCACAGTTAAACTATATTCCAGTCTACCCTGGTAACAAATCTAACTTTAATCTAAGCACTAAACACGAAACCTAACTTGAACTTCATCAATCGTTTAATAATAGCATCTACATGAAATATTCTAACAACATTTAGTCTACAAACTTATCTAATTTCTTTTACCTAAGCACTAAACAGGAAACCTAACTTAAACTTTAAATCTTAAATCACCTTAAAATATTGAACAAACGTATCCTGAATATCACTTAGATTCAACCTGCCCTAATTAAATTAATTAATTCTCTTAGAAAATATTTCCGCGTGTTTCATAACATAACCTAATTAATTCGAGAACATTGACATATTATATTTTGACGTTTACGTACTGACTTTGACATCTCGACGTAGTTACCAACCTTGGATACTTGTCTTTTAGAATTACGTCTATAACGTTCGGATACTGTTGATACGTTGTACCGTTGAGCTTGACTCTAGTCTGGCATTGTAATTAGGTTAGGTCCCACCTGAAGGGCACCTTTCAGAAGGCCCTCAAGTGCCGGGCCGCGAGCATGCGCGCTATCATCCAGGAGGTGGCCCAGCGCACTGCGTCAGAAGAAACACGGCAGCTGCAGGCGCGCGTCGACCGCCTGCAGCTTGAGGTCAGCCAGCTGCACAAGAAGCTGGCTGAGGCCACGGCCCGGCCCATCCAGGCGGAACGGGCACCAGAAGCGGTGGCCCCCCTCTCCTCCTCCTCCTCCTCCTCCTCCTCCTCCAACCTGGAGGAAATTATTAGGAGGGTCATAGCGGAGGAGAGAAACTTTACTAGGGCCTGCCTCGCGGGCATAGAGGACCGGCTCCTGCCGGAAAGGCGACTCCGCCCGCCGCTAGCGGCGGACAAGAGTTCGCCTCAGACGGACCCGGAACCCGTGCCCCAGGCGGGCCCGGCAGCGGGCGCCCAACCTACTGGGAAGGGCAAAGGCAGGGGCAAGAGGAGCAAAGCGGCTCCTCCTCCTCCGCAAGCCCCTACCACCACGAGCCCAGAGGGAGCGCCCGAGCCGGTGCCCGGGCCCTCCTCCGCTACCCAGCCGGCCCCTCCCCAGATGAAACAGGACGCCCTTCTTCCCTCCACCACCCCGGCCAACATGTCGTGGACGGAGGTGGTCAAGAAGGGCAAGAAGAGGAAGCCCGCAGCGCCCGCAGCGTCCGCAGCGCCCGCAGCGACCGCTCCCCCAGCCAAGACGGCTCCAGCCGCCGGCAGGAAACTGCCTCCTCCTCCCCGAACCGCGGCCGTCGTGGTGAAAATCACCCCGGACGCCGCGGAGCGGGGGGCGACGTACGAGTCCGTCCTCAGACGGGCCCGTACCAACGCTGATCCCACCCAACTCGGGATCAGCAACATAACCTGCCGGCGGACCATGACCGGGGCCCGAATCTTCGAGTTCGGGGGGGAGCGGCGCGAGAGTAACGCCGACCTCTTCGCGGATAAACTGCGGGAGGTCATAGCGGACGCGGCAACGGTCGCCAGGCCCGTAAAGACCGCACCCCTGGAGGTGACCGACGTCGATGACTCGGCCACCAGGGAGGACGTGGTGGCGGCCGTTGCGGCGGCGGGTGGCTGCGACGTCAGCGCGGTGAGGTGCGGGCCCATCAGGCCTGGCCGCCGCGGCATGGGCACCACGCGCGTGGAGTGCCCCATCGTCGCCGCCAGGGCTCTCCTCGCTGCGACCAAGGGGCGGCTGCCCCTGGGCCTGAGCACGGCCGTGGTGCGAGCGCTTGAAGACGGCCCGATGCGCTGCTTCAAGTGCTTCGCACTCGGCCACACCCGGGCCACGTGTCCCTCCAAGGCCGACTGGGGGGACGCGTGCTACCGCTGCGGGCTCCAGGGGCACAAAAATGCCGCCTGCGGCGCCGCCACGCCGCATTGCGTGACGTGCGCCGCCAGTGGCCGCCCTGCCGACCACAAGATGGCGGGCGGGAGCTGTAAGCCCCCCGTCAAAAAGGGAGTGGTGCAGGCGCAGGTCCGACCTGCCGCCTCCGCCGCCACCGCCGTCGTCGTCGCCGCCGCAGCTCCAGCGGCGGCAACAGAGGGGGGAGCAATGACGATCGATGGATAGGGTCGACCGTCATCGCTTCCTCCAGGCGAACACCAACCACTGTAAAGCGGCCCAGGATCTGGTGGTCCAAGTCATGGCCGAGTGGTTGGTGAACGTGGTGGCGGTCGCCGAGCCGTACTCGATCCCCGGCAGCTGGCTGGGCGACGAGGACGGCTTGGTGGCACTAGCGGCGCGGTCTTCCACGGACTCCCCTCCCCTCTCGCTATTAGAGAGGGGACCGGGATACGTGGCCGCCGCGTGGGGAGACTCGGCCCTCGTGGCCGTGTACTTCTCCCCAAACCGCTCCCTGCAGGACTTCGAGGACTTTCTCGGGGTCCTGGCCGCCGTGGTCGGCAGGGCGGCGCCGCGTCAGGTCGTAGTCTTGGGCGACCTGAACGCCAAGTCGGCAGCCTGGGGCAACCCGGCCGCCTCGTGCAACGTCCGAGGTCGCGCCGTGGAGCTCTGGGCGGCCACGTCCGGCGTCTCCCTGCTCAACAGGGTGGCGGTCCACACGTGTGTGCGGCAGCGGGGAGGGTCGGTGGTGGACGTTTCGTTCGCCACCCCCGCGATAGCCGCCCGCGTCGTGGACTGGCGGGTGGAGTTGGTGGAGACCTTGTCGGACCACCGCTACGTGCGGTTCGACATCGTCTCCGCCAGGGGCTCCGGAGAGTCCGCTGGGTCGGGGCAATCGCCGTTCCCGCGGTGGGCCCTGACCCACCTGGACAGGGAGGCGGCGGCGGAGGCGGCGTTCATCCAGGACTGGCTGTCGCCGCCCGCCGCCGGTCCGGACGTGGACGCCGCTGCGCGGCAGCTGGGGGATTCCCTGACCGAGGTGTGCAACTCCAGCATGCCTCGGTCTCGCCGGCCGCCAGCCAGACGGGCCGTGTACTGGTGGTCGGCGGAGCTGGCGGAGCTCCGTGCAGCGTGCGTGCGGGCCAGGAGGGCCTACACGCGGAGTCGGCGGCGGCGTCGCAGAGACTTGGCCAACGAGGACCGCCTCTACGAGGCGTACGTAGAGGCCAAGACGGTCCTCGATCGGGCCATCGCCACGGCCAAGGACTCGGCGAGAGCCGAGATGCTGGAGGGTCTCGACAACGACCCCTTCGGGAGGCCATACAAGGTGGCGCGCAGCAAGCTGCGCCCCTTCGGCCCCCCCGTTGCCGAGACCCTGGAGCCCTCCCTCCTGGACGGGGTGGTGCGGTCCCTGTTTCCGCGCAGGGGCAACTTCACCCCGCCAGTGATGGCTCCGCCGCCGCCGCCGCCGCCCGTTGCGGAGGAGGAGGAGGCCCCGCCGGTCACGGAGTCGGAGCTCGGCGCGGCCATCGACCGTGCCCGCGCCGGGAAGAAGGCTCCGGGCCCCGACGGGGTCCCCGCAAGGGTGGTGGCGATCGCCGCCACCCAAATGGAGGCGCGGTTTCGGGACCTCTTCGACGCATGCTTCGCGTCGGGGAGGTTCCCGAAACCGTGGAAGGAGGGCCAACTGTGCCTCCTTCGCAAGGAGGGCCGCCCGGCGGACTCCCCCTCGGCATACCGGCCGATTGTGCTCCTGCCGGATGTCGGGAAAATGTTTGAGGGGATTGTCGCCGCCCGCTTAAAAGAGCACCTGCGGGATGTCGGACCGGACTTGTCGGACGCTCAGTTCGGCTTTCGGGCTGAGCGTTCGACGGTGGACGCACTGGCCTGCCTCAAGGGGCAGGTGGAGGAGGCCATGCAGGCGGGGGACGGGTTGCTGGCGGTGTCGTTCGACATAGCCAACGCCTTCAACTCGATCCCCCACTGTACCATCCTGGAGGCGCTCCGCTTCCACGGAGTGCCTCCATACCTGCGGCGTCTGCTGGCCAGCTACCTGGAGGACAGGGAGGTCCTCCTGGTGGACAGGTCTGGCCAAGTCCGGCGATATCCCGCCGAAGCCGGCGTTCCACAGGGGTCGGTCGTGGGGCCCCTGCTCTGGAGCGTCGGCTACGATTGGCTCCTGCGGGGAACTCTCCCCCGGGGCGTCAGGGTCGTCTGCTACGCGGACGACACTCTCCTCACCGCCCGGGGGGAGAGTTTCGGAGAGGCGGCCAACTTGGCCTCGGCGGGCGGCTCCCTCGTCGCGGGGAGGATCCGCCGCCTCGGCCTGACGGTGGCGCTGCACAAAACCGAGGCCGTGTACTTCCACGGTCCTCGGCAGCGGCGGCGCCCCCCGCCCGACGCCCACATCCACGTGGAGGGCGTCCGCATCGCGGTCGGGGCCCAGATGAAATATCTGGGCCTCGTGCTTGACAGCAGGTGGCGCTTCGGCCCGCACTTCCGCGGGCTGTCGGCGCGCCTGCTGAAGACCGCGGGCGCCCTCTCGTGGCTGCTCCCCAACGTGGGGGGGCCCAGCGTCCGATGCCGGCGACTCTACGCCGGCATCCTGAGGAGTATGGCCACCTACGGGGCCCCCATCTGGGAGGACTCCCTCCGGAGGAGGGAGAACGCCGCGGCCTTGCGGGCCCCGCAGAGGGCCATAGCCCAGCGGGTGGCGCGGACCTACCGCACGGTGGGCTTCGCGGCGGCGTGCGCTCTGGCGGGCACCCCGCCTTGGGAGCTCGAGGCGTGGGTGCTCGCCAGAGTGTACGAGTGGACGGCGGGGCGGCGGGCGAGCGGAGAGCGCCCAGCCCCGCGAGAGAGGGAGGCCGTCCGGCGGGAGGCGAAGGAAGCCGTCGTCCGGCACTGGGCGACGGACCTCGCCACCGCGGTATTCGGTCGCCGCACACTCGACGCGATCGGGCCGCTCCTGCAAGAGTGGCTTGATCGGTCGCACGGGGTGGTCTCCTTCCGACTGGCGCAGGTGCTGACCGGCCACGGATGTTTCGGGGCCTACCTGCACCGCATCGGTCGGGAGGAGACACCATCGTGCCGCGATTGCGGCGCGGCGGTGGACACGGCGCAGCACACCCTTGAGGGGTGCCCGTCGTGGTCGGAGCCGCGCCGCGACCTCGTTGCGGCGATCGGGCCGGACCTCTCGCTCCCCGGCGTGATCAACGCCATGCTGGGGGACGAGGGGTCCTGGGCGGCGGTAGCCTCCTTCTGTGAACAGGTCATGTCGCAGAAGGAGGCGGCGGAGCGCGCGCGCGAGGACGACCCTCTCGCGCCGGCGCTCCGCAGGCGGAGGAGGGGTCGGAGAAGACGTCAATATGACGAGCACCTCCGACTCCTCCCTGGTGGAGGCCAGCAGGCAACGGGTGCGGGGGCACCCCTGCCTGCACTGCACGCGCCTTCACCAGCGCCGGACGGGAGTGGCCAGGTGTTCCCGGCCATTCCCGTCGCCCCCCAGCCCGGGGGGCACGTAGGGCCCGCCATCTAGGCGGGCACGCGCCAGAGGGCCGTGGACGCAGAACGTCTCCCACAGCCCTCCCAACAAGGCGCCGGAGGGAACACCGCTGAGTTTTAGTGGGTATACTGTCGCCGTCATGCGACAGGGAGTCCCACACTCCCCGTCTCGCCCCCCCAGCGAGCGGAAGTGCGTAATTGCCATTTCTCAGCGTCAAAAAAAAAAAAAAAAAAAAAGGTTAGGTTAGGTTAGGTTAGGTTAGGTTAGGTTCTGCGGGATGTCGGACCGGACTTGTCGGACGCTCAGTTCGGCTTTCGGGCTGAGCGTTCGACGGTGGACGCACTGGCCTGCCTCAAGGGGCAGGTGGAGGAGGCGATGCAGGCGGGGGACGGGTTGCTGGCGGTGTCGTTCGACATAGCCAACGCCTTCAACTCGATCCCCCACTCTACCATCATGGAGGCGCTCCGCTTCCACGGAGTGCCTCCATACCTGCGGCGTCTGCTGGCCAGCTACCTGGAGGACAGGGAGGTCCTCCTGGTGGACAGGTCTGGCCGAGTCCGGCGATATCCCGCCGAAGCCGGCGTCCCACAGGGGTCGGTCGTGGGGCCCCTGCTCTGGAACGTCGGCTACGATTGGCTCCTGCGGGGAACTCTCCCCCGGGGCGTTAGGGTCGTCTGCTACGCGGACGACACTCTCCTCACCGCCCGGGGGGAGAGTTTCGGAGAGGCGGCCAACTTGGCCGCGGCGGGCGGCTCCCTCATCGCGGGGAGGATCCGCCGCCTCGGCCTGACGGTGGCGCTGCACAAAACCGAGGCCGTGTACTTCCACGGTCCCCGGCAGCGGCAGCGCCCCCCGCCCGACGCCCACATCCACGTGGAGGGCGTCCGCATCGCGGTCGGGGCCCAGATGAAATATCTGGGCCTCGTGCTTGACAGCAGGTGGCGCTTCGGCCCGCATTTCCGCGGGCTGTCGGCGCGCCTGCTGAAGACCGCGGGCGCCCTCTCGTGGCTGCTCCCCAACGTGGGGGGGCCCAGCGTCCGATGCCGGCGACTCTACGCCGGCATCCTGAGGAGTGTGGCCACCTACGGGGCCCCCATCTGGGAGGACTCCCTCCGGAGGAGGGAGAACGCCGCGGCCTTGCGGGCCCCGCAGAGGGCCATAGCCCAGCGGGTGGCGCGGACCTACCGCACGGTGGGCTTCGCGGCGGCGTGCGCTCTGGCGGGCACCCCGCCTTGGGAACTCGAGGCGTGGGTGCTCGCCAGAGTGTACGAGTGGACGGCGGGGCGGCGGGCGAGCGGAGAGCGCCCAGCCCCGCGTGAGAGGGAGGCCGTCCGGCGGGAGGCGAAGGAAGCCGTCGTCCGGCATTGGTCGACGGACCTCGCCACCGCGGTATTCGGTCGCCGCACACTCGACGCGATCGGGCCGCTCCTGCAAGAGTGGCTCGATCGGTCGCACGGGGTGGTCTCCTTCCGACTGGCGCAGGTGCTGACCGGCCACGGATGTTTCGGGGCCTACCTGCACCGCATCGGTCGGGAGGAGACACCGTCGTGCCGCGATTGCGGCGCGGCGGTGGACACGGCGCAGCACACCCTTGAGGGGTGCCCGTCGTGGTCGGAGCCGCGCCGCGACCTCGTTGCGGCGATCGGGCCGGACCTCTCGCTCCCCGGCGTGATCAACGCCATGCTGGGGGACGAGGGGTCCTGGGCGGCGGTAGCCTCCTTCTGTGAACAGGTCATGTCGCAGAAGGAGGCGGCGGAGCGCGCGCGCGAGGACGACCCCCTCGCGCCGGCGCTCCGCAGGCGGAGGAGGGGTCGGAGAAGACGTCAGTATGACGAGCACCTCCGACTCCTCCCTGGTGGAGGCCAGCAGGCAACGGGTGCGGGGGCACCCCTGCCTGCATCGCACGCGCCTTCACCAGCGCCGGACGGGAGTGGCCAGGTGTTCCCGGCCATTCCCGTCGCCCCCCAGCCCGGGGGGCACGTAGGGCCCGCCATCTAGGCGGGCACGCGCCAGAGGGCCGTGGACGCAGAACGTCTCCCACAGCCCTCCCAACAAGGCGCCGGAGGGAACACCGCTGAGTTTTAGTGGGTATACTGTCGCCGTCATGCGACAGGGAGTCCCACACTCCCCGTCTCGCCCCCCCAGCGAGCGGAAGTGCGTAATTGCCATTTCTCAGCGACAAAAAAAAAAAAAAAAAAAAAAAAAAAAAAAAAAAAAAAAAAGGTTAGGTTAGGTTATTCGGTGCCTGCGACTCGGACGAGACGGACGTGTCGCTCCGCTCCGAATATTGTACTGCAAAGGCATTTTAAATTTGAAATAAAAAATAGTTTTATGGGGTTTTAAATTGGGAATGTTTTTGCTTTGAGGGAATTTGTTTTGAGGGATTATTTTAAATTAATATATATTTTATTTTAGGGATATTTTATTTTAAATGATATTTTTATTGTAGAATATATTTTAATTTAAAAAGGAGGGTTTGTTTTTTGAGGGGGTTTTACTAAAATGAGGGGTTTTTAATTTTATAAATTTTCTTAATTTATAAATTTTGTTTTTTTATTTTAATATGGCCGGGAAGAAGAAAGGAGTCTCCAACATACCGCTGCGGGACGCCTCGGGACGGCTTGCGTCAAGGGTTCCTGCTGGGGGCTCAGCGGGGGGCTCATCTCGGGGCACATCTGGGAGCCGATCCGGGAGTCGATCTGGGGGCTCATCCCGGGGCCCAGCTGGGGGCTCAGCTAGGGGCCCAACTGGGGGCCCATGCGGGGGCCAAGCTAGGGGCCCAACTGGGGGCCCATATGGGGGCCCAACTGGGGGCCCAACTGGGGGCCCAACTGGGGGCCCAACTGGGGGCCCAACTAGGGGCGCATCTAGGGGCTCAACTGGGGGCCCATGTGGGGGCCCATCTGGGGGCCCAGCGGGGGGCCCAGTGGGGGGCCCATGTGGGGGCCCAACTGGGGGCTCATGTGGGGGCCCAACTGGGGGCCCAACTAGGGGCCCAACTGGGGGCCCATGTGGGGGCCCATCTGGGCGCCCATCTAGGAGCCCAACGGGGGCCCCACCTGGGGGCCCACCTGGGGGCCCAACGGGGGCCCCACCTGGGGTACCAACGGGGGCCCCACCTGGGGGCCCAACGGGGGGCCCATTGGGGGTCCCAACTGGGGCCTCATCAGGGGCCCCACCTGGGTACCAGAATGGCGGCCCAACTGGGGGCCTAACTGGGGGCACAACTGGGGGCCCATCTAGGGGCCCAGCTGGGGGCCCGTCGAGGAAACTCGTAGGGGCCCATTTGGGGGGTCAAGTGCCCGAGTCGGACGTGACGTCCGATTCGGATACGTCCGTCATGGACACGTCGGCGGCCGAAACCGACCGCCAAAACCGAAAGAGGGCCTTCCTGAGGCCTGGCTCCGGGGGCTCGGAGTCGGTCAGCGAGGCGAGAAAGAAGCCGAAGCAGAGGAAGGCTTCGACGTCCACCTCACCCTGCACCCTAGAGGTAGGCTTATCGGAGGCCGAGCGCCGCCCGAACTTGGCCAAGCGGGCGCAGGTCCAGCAGGACCTCGAGGAGCGGGTCGCTGCCAAGGAGCAGCGGGCGCGCGCTACCCGGGCCAAGTCCGGGTACGGCGCGTCCCTCCTGCACTACGCGGACCGTTCCTTGGGAGAGCTGGAGCGGATGGCGGAGGAGGATGAGGAGGAGATCATGGAGATCGCCACCAAATCCTCCCACCTGAAGGGCACTTTCCAGAAGGCCCTGAAGTGTCGGGCCGCGAGCATGCGCGCAATAATTTTAGAAATTGCGCAGCGCAACGCGACGGAAGAGACGCGGCAGCTGCAGGCGCGCGTCGACCGCCTGCAGCTGGAGGTCAGCCAGCTGCACCAAAAGCTGGCTGAGGCCACGGCCCGGCCCATTCAGGCCGAACGGGCACCGGCAGTGGTGGCCTCCATCCCCTCCTCCTCCTCCAACCTGGAGGAAATTATCAGGAGGGTGATAGCGGAGGAGAGGAATTTTACCAGGGCCTGCCTAGCGGGCATAGAGGACCGGCTCCTGCCGGAAAGGCGACTCCGCCCACCGCTAGCGGCGGACAAGAGCTCGCCACAGGTGGAGCCGGAACCCGTGCCCCAGGCGGGCCCGGCAGCGGGCGCCCAGCCCGCAGGGAAGGGCAAAGGTGGGGGCAAGAGGAGCAAAGCGGCCCCTCCTCCTCCGCAAGCCCCTACCAACACAAGCCCAGAGGGGGCGCCCGAGCCGGTGCCCGGGCCTTCCTCCGCTACCCAGCCGGCCCCTCCCCAAACCCAGGACGCCCTTCTTCCGTCCACCACCCCGGCCAACATGTCGTGGACGGAGGTGGTGAAGAAGGGCAAGAAGAAGCCCGCAGCGCCCGCAGCGTCCGCAGCGCCCGCAGCGACCGCTCCTCCAGCCAAAACGGCTCCAGCCGCCGGCAGGAAACTGCCTCCTCCTCCCCGAACCGCGGCCGTCGTGGTAACAATCACCCCGGAGGCCGCGGAGCGGGGGGCGACGTACGAGTCCGTCCTCAGACGGGCTCGTTCCAACGCTGATCCCACGCAACTAGGGATCAGCAATATCACCTGCCGGCGGACAATGACCGGGGCTCGAATTTTCGAGTTCGGGGGGGAGCGGCGCGAGAGCAACGCCGACCTCTTCGCAAAAAAATTGCGGGAGGTCATTGCGGACGCGGCGACGGTCGCCAGGCCCGCGAAGACCGCACCCCTGGAGGTGGCTGACGTCGACGACTCGGCCACCAGGGAGGATGTGGTGGCGGCCGTCGCGGCGGCGGGTGGCTGCGACGCCAGCGCGGTGAGGTGCGGGCCCATCAGGCCTGGCCGCCGCGGCATGGGCACCACGCGCGTGGAGTGCCCAATTGTCGCCGCCAGGGCCCTCCTCGCCGCGACCAAGGGGCGGCTGCCTCTGGGGCTCAGCACGGCCGTAGTGCGGGCGCTTGAGGACGGGCCGATGCGTTGTTTTAAATGCTTCGCACTCGGCCACACTCGGGCCACGTGTCCCTCCAAGGCCGACTGGGGGGACGCGTGCTACCGCTGCGGGCTCCAGGGGCACAAGAATGCCGCCTGCGGCGCCGCCACGCCACATTGCGTGACGTGCGCCGCCAGTGGCCGCCCTGCCGACCACAAGATGGCGGGTGGGAGCTGCAAGCCCCCCGTCAGAAAGGGAGTGGTGCAGGCGCAGGTCCGACCTGCCGCCTCCGCCGCCACCGCCGTCGTCGTCGCCGCCGCAGCTCCAGTGGCGGCAACAGAGGGGGGAGCGATGACGATCGATGGATAGGGTCGACCGTCATCGCTTCCTCCAGGCGAACACCAACCACTGCAAAGCGGCCCAGGACCTGGTGGTTCAGGTCATGGCCGAGTGGTTGGTGAACGTGGCGGCGGTCGCCGAGCCGTACTCGATCCCCGGCAGCTGGCTGGGCGACGAGGACGGCTTGGTGGCACTAGCGGCGCGGTCTTCCACGGACTCCCCTCCCCTCTCGCTATTAGAGAGGGGACCGGGATACGTGGCCGCCGCGTGGGGAGACTCGGCCCTCGTGGCCGTGTACTTCTCCCCAAACCGCTCCTTGCAGGACTTCGAGGACTTTCTCGGGGTCCTGGCCGCCGTGGTCGGCAGGGCGGCGCCGCGTCAGGTCGTAGTCTTGGGCGACCTGAACGCCAAGTCGACAGCCTGGGGCAACCCGGCCGCCTCGTGCAACGTCCGAGGTCGCGCCGTGGAGCTCTGGGCGGCCACGTCCGGCGTCTCCCTGCTCAACAGGGGGGCGGTCCACACGTGTGTGCGGCAGCGGGGAGGGTCGGTGGTGGACGTTTCGTTCGCCACCCCCGCGATAGCCGCCCGCGTCGTGGACTGGCGGGTGGAGTTGGTGGAGACCTTGTCGGACCACCGCTACGTGCGGTTCGACATCGTCTCCGCCAGGGGCTCCGCGGAGTCCGCTGGGTCGGGGCAATCGCCGTTCCCGCGGTGGGCTCTGACCCACCTGGACAGGGAGGCGGCGGCGGAGGCGGCGTTCATCCAGGACTGGCTGTCGCCGCCCGCCGCCGGTCTGGACGTGGACACCGCTGCGCGGCAGCTGGGGGATTCCCTGACCGAGGTGTGCAACTCCAGCATGCCTCGGTCTCGCCGGCCGCCAGCCAGACGGGCCGTGTACTGGTGGTCGGCGGAGCTGGCGGAGCTCCGTGCAGCGTGCGTGCGGG
Source organism: Tholera decimalis (assembly GCA_943138885.2). NCBI lineage: Eukaryota > Metazoa > Arthropoda > Insecta > Lepidoptera > Noctuidae > Tholera > Tholera decimalis. Next base: position 48,602,374 of record OW964553.2, read on the forward strand.
CCAGGAGGGCCTACACGCGGAGCCGGCGGCGGCGTCGCAGAGACTTGGCCGACGAGGACCGCCTCTACGAGGCGTACGTGGAGGCCAAGACGGTCCTCGATCGGGCCATCGCCACGGCCAAGGACTCGGCGAGAGCCGAAATGCTGGAGGGTCTCGACAACGACCCCTTCGGGAGGCCATACAAGGTGGCGCGCAGCAAGCTGCGCCCCTTCGGCCCCCCCGTTGTCGAGACCCTGGAGCCCTCCTTCCTGGACGGGGTGGTGCGGTCCCTGTTTCCGCGCAGGGGCAACTTCACCCCGCCAGTGATGGCTCCGCCGCCGCCGCCGCCGCCGCCGCCGCACGAGGCGGAGGAGGAGGAAGCCCCGCCGGTCACGGAGTCGGAGCTCGGCGCGGCCATGGACCGTGTCCGCGCCAGAAGGAAGGCTCCGGGCCCCGACGGGGTCCCCGCAAGGGTGGTGGCGATCGCCGCCACCCAAATGGAGGCGCGGTTTCGGGACCTCTTCGATGCATGCTTCGCGTCGGGGAGGTTCCCGAAACCGTGGAAGGAGGGCCTATTGTGCCTCCTTCGCAAAGAGGGCCGCCCGGCGGACTCCCCCTCGGCATACCGGCCGATCATGCTCCTGGCAGACGTCGGGAAAATGTTCGAGGGGATAGTCGCCGCCCGCCTAAAGGAGCACCTGCGGGATGTCGGACCGGACTTGTCGGACGCTCAGTTCGGCTTTCGGGCTGAGCGTTCGACGGTGGACGCACTGGCCTGCCTCAAGGGGCAGGTGGAGGAGGCGATGCAGGCGGGGGACGGGTTGCTGGCGGTGTCGTTCGACATAGCCAACGCCTTCAACTCGATCCCCCACTCTACCATCATGGAGGCGCTCCGCTTCCACGGAGTGCCTCCATACCTGCGGCGTCTGCTGGCCAGCTACCTGGAGGACAGGGAGGTCCTCCTGGTGGACAGGTCTGGCCGAGTCCGGCGATATCCCGCCGAAGCCGGCGTCCCACAGGGGTCGGTCGTGGGGCCCCTGCTCTGGAACGTCGGCTACGATTGGCTCCTGCGGGGAACTCTCCCCCGGGGCGTTAGGGTCGTCTGCTACGCGGACGACACTCTCCTCACCGCCCGGGGGGAGAGTTTCGGAGAGGCGGCCAACTTGGCCTCGGCGGGCGGCTCCCTCATCGCGGGGAGGATCCGCCGCCTCGGCCTGACGGTGGCGCTGCACAAAACCGAGGCCGTGTACTTCCACGGTCCCCGGCAGCGGCAGCGCCCCCCGCCCGACGCCCACATCCACGTGGAGGGCGTCCGCATCGCGGTCGGGGCCCAGATGAAATATCTGGGCCTCGTGCTTGACAGCAGGTGGCGCTTCGGCCCGCATTTCCGCGGGCTGTCGGCGCGCCTGCTGAAGACCGCGGGCGCCCTCTCGTGGCTGCTCCCCAACGTGGGGGGGCCCAGCGTCCGATGCCGGCGACTCTACGCCGGCATCCTGAGGAGTGTGGCCACCTACGGGGCCCCCATCTGGGAGGACTCCCTCCGGAGGAGGGAGAACGCCGCGGCCTTGCGGGCCCCGCAGAGGGCCATAGCCCAGCGGGTGGCGCGGACCTACCGCACGGTGGGCTTCGCGGCGGCGTGCGCTCTGGCGGGCACCCCGCCTTGGGAACTCGAGGCGTGGGTGCTCGCCAGAGTGTACGAGTGGACGGCGGGGCGGCGGGCGAGCGGAGAGCGCCC